>SJYT01058269.1:292175-329040 GCA_006410635.1 Cephalophus harveyi | reverse complement strand
TTTTTCTGGAACTCTCTTGCTTTTTCCATGATCCAGCGGATGTTGGCAATTTGATCTCTGGTTCCTCTGCCTTTTCTAAAGCCAGCTTGAACATCAGGGAGTTCACGGTTCACGTATTGCTGAAGCCTGGCTTGGAGGATTTTGAGCATTACTTTACTAGCATGTGAGATGAGTGCAATTGTGCGGTAATTGGAGCATTCTTTTGCATTGCCTTTCTTTGGAATTGGAATGAAAACTGACCTTTTCCAGTCCTGTGGCCACTGCTGAGTTTTCCAAATTTGCTGGCATATTGAGTGCAGCACTTTCACAGCATCATCTTTCAGGATTTGAAACAGCTCAACTGGAATTCCATCACCTCCACTAGCTTTGTTCGTAGTGATGCTTTCTAAGGCCCACTTGACTTCACATTCCAAGATGTCTGGCTCTAGATTAGTGATCACATCATCATGATTATCTGGGTCGTGAAGATCTTTTTTGTACAGTTCTTCTGTGTATTCTTGCCACCTCTTCTTAATATCTTCTGCTTCTGTTAGGTCCATACCATTTCTGTCCTTTATCGAGCCCATCCTTGCATGAAATGTTCCCTTGGTATCTCTAATTTTCTTGAAGAGATCTCTAGTCTTTCCCATTCTGTTGTTTTCCTCTATTTCTTTGCATTGATCACTGAAGAAGGCTTTCTTATCTCTTCTTGCTATTCTTTGGAACTCTGCATTCAGGTGCTTATATCTTTCTTTTTCTCCTTTGTTTTTCGCCTCTCTTCTTTTCACAGCTATTTGTAGGGCCTCCCCACACAACCATTTTGCTTTTTTGCATTTCTTTTCCATGGGGATGGTCTTGATCCCTGTCTCCTGTACAATGTCATAAACCTCATTCCATAGTTCATCAGGCACTCTATCTATCAGATCTAGGCCCTTAAATCTATTCCTCACTTCCACTGTATAATCATAAGGGATTTGATTTAGGTCATACCTGAATGGTCTAGCGGCTTTCCCTACTTTCTTCAATTTAAGTCTGAATTTGGCAATAAGTAGTTCAAGATGTGAGCCACAGTCAGCTCCTGGTCTTGTTTTTGTTGACTGTATAGAGCTTCTCCATCTTTGGCTGCAAAGAATATAATCAATCTGATTTTGGTGTTGACCATCTGGTGATGTCCATGTGTAGAGTCTTCTCTTGTGTTGTTGGAAGATGGTGTTTGCTATGACCAGTGCATTTTCTTGGCAAAACTCTATTAGTCTTTGCCCTGCTTCATTCCACACTCCAAGGCCAAATTTGCCTGTTACTCCAGGTGTTTCTTGATTTCCTACTTCAGCATTCCAGTCCCCTATAATGAAAAGGCCATCTTTTTTGGGTGTTAGTTCTAAAAGGTCTTGTAGGTCTTCATAAAACTGTTCAACTTCAGCTTCTTCAGCATTACTGGTTGGGGATAGAGGGATGTATGTGATGGATTTAACTAGAAGTCATTAATCATGGGTTATAAAATAACTATGGAAATGTTATAATCTTGCAGACATTATATGGCCAAATAGCTTTGAAATAAGGTTTTCAAGATTAATTTGCAAAGTATTAGTCAGTACAGAGCAATTATTATCCATTAATGCAATCAACATATTCCATGTTTGTTTCACATTAATTAACTTTCAAAATGTATGTTTGTGATGGGGGAGTGGAACTGGGGATATGTTGTAACTGACAAGGTAATAGAAATTAAAGGGCGATTGTAGACTATATTAAAGGTGAGTTTAGGATTTCTGGCTTCCTGGGATGTAGAAAGCTGAAAACAGCTGAGTTCCATCCTGTCAACTATAAATTGGCACTTTTCATCTACCTCTACAAAGATTAAGTCATGTGCTGCTGCAGCTGCTGATTTTCAATACCCTCTGAAAGGAGTTCAGAGTCGAATCAGGAATGAAGCACTCTGTGCTCTGAGAAAAACAGGCAGACAGGTCTTCACATAGTTAGATGTTTTCTGGAAACAGTTTTATGGTTCTTGTATCTTCTCATATCTAGAAAAGCACTAATATCATTCATGGTGACTAGCAGAAACCTTCTGCCAAAAAAAAAAAAAAAAAAGCTTGAATGCATATATTCCCCCTTCACCAAAATCACACATATACTGACCTTTCAGAGCAATTTCCCAGAGCTATGTGAAACGTTGTCTCTCTGTCTATAGTCCTTATTTTGATCCAAATAAAACTTGATTCACAACTCTCATGTGCTTTTTTTTTTTTAAAGTGGGGACAATCCTTACAGTAAAAAAGACCCAGGCTAACATTGAGTTGATGATTTTTTCAAACCTATATGATAAATTGCAAAGGAAAAAACAGGAAAAAAATCTGAGAGTCATGGTGCCTGTAGGGAGCAGGGAGACTTGAACAGCTGTTTACCGATTATCAGTGCAAGGGGTGCCGGTGACCAGAGAGCTCAGCTACAAGAGTTGACACACTGGGCAAGGCTGAGTGTGGCTGGAGGAACACCACAAAATCCCCGGGGTAAGAGACATTTGAGGAGCCCGCACACTTTCTCACCAGGCAATCCCAGATGAGATCAAAGAGAACTGATGCTGTAGTTCTGGGCAGGGAAAGTACACCTATGTGTGAGAAACGGGAAACTCCATCTCCAGGACCTTCCTCTCTCCTCTTCTTGTATGTCCATACTGGACAAAAGCCTTCATTTGTGGAGAGTAGGGTGAAAGGGCAAAGAGGCTAACCCTTGGGCTGCAGTAAACAATCACTACAGATGGGGACGAGAAAGAAGGAATTCTGCTCCTGGAAGAGCAGCAGCAGTGAGTCCCAGGCCCACAGACAGCCTGGGGAGGAGGAGGAGAGTGGAGGAGGTCACCGCCCCGTGGTCAGCGCACCATGCACGCCTTTAGTAGAGCCTTGATCAGAGCGGAGCCTGGGCCTTCTACAACCCTCATAAGCTGAGAAGTTTCAAATAGCAAGTAACGGTAGAACACCGCTGAGAGGAGGCCAGTAGAGGAACAGGTGCTTGAAATGAGACCCACTCATGGTCCAACACAAAGAGAGCCCTCAAAGCTCAGAATCAAGCAGAGGTGGTTCTGTCAAACCATTCTCCTGGAATGTCCTGGAATTTGAAGCCTTTGCTGCACTGTTAGTAACCATAGCAACAATAAATCACAAACACAACCCAGCTCCTAAGAGGATTAACACAACCCCCTACACTAAAAGGTCTCCCAGAAGGAAAGGAATGCCGTTTCCATGCATATATGGTTATCATTTAAGTATTAAGAAGGGTGACATTTCCTTATGAATCACCAAAAATGAACTTGATTTTGTCCCCTGTACTTCAACTTAGAAATGATATACCATAACAACACTAACATGTTTCTTCCTCTTCTGCTGCTGCTGCTAAGTCGCTTCAGTTGTATCTGACTCTGTGCAACCCCATAGACGGCTAAATAGTTTTAATTGCAAAGACCTATAAACACTCTCCAATATGACATGATCTTGGTCTTGAGTAATGGTAATAGATCTTGATGGTAATAGTTTCATCAAATATTTGAGAATTAGTCACTATATTAGCAAGTTTTGGTACATTCTTTGTGTGTGGCTGGTTAATTTTCACCTTCCTTTATTGTTTTTATCATTGTATAATCTTAATTAAAAAAAATTTTTGCTAGAGTACAGTTGATCTACATGTTGTGTCAGTTTCAGATGCACAGCACCGTGACTCAGTGACACATGTACATCCACTCTGTTTTAGATTCTTTTCCCAAGTAGGCCATCATGAAGTACTGAGTAGGGTTCCCTGTACTACTCAGTAGGTCTAATTAGTTATATATGTTATACATAATAGTATATATACATCAAACTCAATCTCTCAATTTATCCCTCTCCACTTTCCCCCATGTCAGAAGCTCTCCTGGAGGAGGAAATGGCAACCCACTCCAAGATTCTTGCATGGGAAATCCCATGGACAGAGGAGCTTGGCATACTACAGTCCATGGGTTCACAAAAGAGATGGACACGACTTAGCAACTAAACAGCAGCAGCCAACCCCCCTGGTAACCATTAGTTTGTTTTCTAGATCTGGGATTCTATTTCTTTTTTGTAGATAAGTTCATTTATCAGTATAATTTATTCTTACCAGCAATGGGCAAGGTTAACTTTACTGAGGCCTTTGTCAGGCTGTGAAAGTGAAAGTCTCTCAGTTGTGTCCAACTCTTTGCAACCCCATGGACTATACAGTCCATGGAATTCTCCAGGGCAGAATACTGGAGTGGGTATCCTTTCCCTTCTCCAGGGGATCTTCCTAACCCAGGGATTGAACCCAGGTCTCCAGCATTGCAGGGGGATTCTTTACCAGTTAAGCCACAAGGGAAGCCCTTGCCAGACTGTAAGTAATATTAATTAATGTTTTTTTTAATGGACAGTGTAGTTATTTTTAATGCCCAGCCGTGTCCTCTCAGCTCCCATCTGGAGGCAACTTGCAGCTTTGTTATCCAGTTTCCTTAAATGCCCTGGCTTCCTTCCTCAAGCAGGCTGTCTCTCCCCTAAGGGCATCAGTCTAGAGCTGAAGTGTCAATGTCTCCAGTTCAGTTCATTTCGGAGAAGACACTGGCACCCCACTCCAGTACTCTTGCCTGGAAAATCCCATGGATGGAGGAGCCTAGTAGCTGCAGTCCATGAGATCGCTAAGAGTCGGACACGACTGAGCGACTTCACTTTCACTTTTCACCTTCATGCATTGGAGAAGGAAATGGCAACCCACTCCAGTGTTCTTGCCTGGAGAATCCCAGGGGCGGAGGAGCCTGGTGGGCTGCTGTCTATGGGGTCGCACAGAGTCGGACATGACTGACATGACTTAGTAGCAGCAGCAGCAGCAGTTCAGTTCAGTTCAGTCACTGAGTCGTCTCTGACTCTTCTTGACCCCATGGACCATAGCACACCAGGCCTCCCTGTCCATCACCAACTCCCGGAGTCTACTCAAACTCAAGTCCATTGAGCCGATGATGCCATCCAACCATTTCATCCTCTGTCATCCCCTTCCCCTCCTGCCTTCAATCTTTCCCAGCATCAGGGTCTTTTCAAATGAGTCAGTTCTTCGCATCAGCTTCCAAAGTACTGGAGTTTCAGCTTCAACATCAGTCCTACCAATGAACACTCAAAGACTGATCTCCTTTAGGTATCAACCATCAACTAATGAGGAAGGGACAAGAGTAGGTGGATGACTAGCCAATTGTCTTTTATATTTATGGTCCAATCTAGAGTTGTGTTTCATACAGTCTCTCAGCCGCCAGCAGTAACCTGTTCATTGACCTCAGCCTTCTTTACATACCTGCTTTCTCTGTTTTACTCCCGTTCTTTCACCTTGCTCCTGGGGATCATCTCTCAAATAGTCTGCTTGCACCAAAACGGAGAAGGCGATGGCACCCCACTCCAGTACTCTTGCCTGGAAAATCCCATGGATAGAGGAGCCTGGTAGGCTGCAGTCCATGGGGTCACTAACAGTCGGGCACAACTGAGTGACTTCACTTTCACTTTTCACTTTCATGCATTGGAGAAGGAAATAGCAACCCACTCCAGTGTTCTTGCCTGGAGAATCCCAGGGACGAGGGAGCCTGGTGGGCTGCTGTCTATGGGGTCGCACAGAATTGGACACGACTGAAGTGACTTAGCAGCAGCAGCACCAAAACCCTTTTTTTTTTTTTTTTCAGTATCATTTTTGGGAAAAACTCAAATGAAGACAGCCATCAATTACACAAGTTTGTGTGCATACGTGTTGATTCATATCATCAATATACATGTGTGCTAAGTCAATTCAGTCATTTCAGTTGATTCAGTCTGACTTTTCAACCCTACGGACTGTAGCCCACCAGGCTCCTCTGTCCATGGGATTCTTCAGGCAAGAATACTGGAGTAGGTTGCCATGCCCTCCTCCAGGGGATCTTCCTGACCCAGGGATTGAACCTGCATCTCTTACATCTCCTGCATTGGCAGGCAGGTTCTTTACCACTGCTGCTGCTGCTGCTAAGTTGCTTCAGTCGTGTCCGACTCTGTGTGACCCCAGAGATGGCAGCCCACCAGGCTCCCCCATCCCTAGGATTCTCCAGGTAAGAACACTGGAGTGGGTTGCCATTTCCTTCTCCAATGCATGAAAGTGGAAAGTGAAAGTGAAGCCGCTCAGTCGTGTCTGACTCTTCGAGACCCCATGGACTGCAGCCTACCAGGCACCTCTGTCCATGGGATTTTCCAGTATTGCCATTTAAAACTGGAGTAGAAGGAAAAGAGATCACATTGCAAGTGTATGCATTTCCTAGATAACAAATCGCTGCAAACATGACGGTTTAATAGAGTTGAAGTTTGTTCTCTCACAGTTCCGGGCGCTGGAAATCTGAATCCAGCTGTTTGCAGGGCCAGCATTCCCTGAGGGCTCTGGAGGAGGCGCCCTCCTTGCCTTTTCCTAGCTTCTGCTGGCTGCCTTGGCAGTCTTTGGCTTCTCTTGACTTGGAGACGCACCACGTCTCCTCCTCCTTCATCACACGGTTCTCTCTCTGTGTGTCTGTGTCTCTGTATTTCTCCATGCTGTTTCAGAAAGACCGCAGTCGTAGAATTCAGGGGTCCCCTCTAACCCAGTCTGACTTTATCTTTGTTGCTGTTGTTGAGTTGCGTAGTCGTGGCTGACTCTTTGCGACCCCATGGACTGCCACACACCAGGCTTCCCTGTTCTTCACTGTCTCCTGGAGTTGACTCAAACTCATGTCTGTTGATCATTACATAAGGAAAAAGAACTACTTCCATTTGAAGTCACAACTACAGGTACTGAGGCTTAGGACATCATCTTTTTGGAGCATATGATTCAACCCACAAAAATATGTTGGGTATTTTATCATTACACTATTTAAGCTTTCTATATCATATTAGATGGTGACAAGCAACCATTTAGACTGACGGCTGTCTACCTAGCCCCCAATACAGTCCATGTTCTTATTTCAGAGTAAGAAATTAGTAGTGTCTTTAAAGCAATACTAATTTCAGATATACTGTGGATTTTGCAGATTATGGAACTTCTCCAGGCTGAAATTCCATGACTTAATTTTTTAGACTGTATGCTTAACTGCAGGACATCGCAAGATTCTTCCTGACCTGAGCTTCATCACCATTTCCTATTAGCCGTGTCGTCCATACCCTGCTCTAGTCACAGTCCAAAGTATCGGTCTCTTCCTCACTCTGTGACATGGTTTAGGATGCTTGTCCCACAAGACAACAGGCTGACTTCTGAGCACCTTCCAGTTCTCATGTGAGGATAATTTCCTCAGGGAGCTTCTTCTGAAGTTCATTAGTCCAGCCTCTATATCTTATCTTCATATGTTCCTTTAATCCCCCATGCTTACAACTATTGTAGCGAAAATCACATTGCTAAGTAGCTTTACATTTACTTGTCAATTTAATCTTCTGAACTGTAGGCTACAGCTAATTAATGGCAGGAACACTTGACAGGTACCAGGGCTTTCTCTTGTGGCTCAGATGGTAAAGAATCTGCCTGCAGTGTGGGAGACCAGGTTCAGTCCCTGGTTTGAGATGATCCCCTGGAGAAGGGAATGACAATCGAATCCAGTATTCTTGCCTAGAGGATTCCATGGACAGAGGAGCCTGGTGGGTTACAGTCCATGGGGTTGCAAAGAGTCAGACATGACTGAGCAACTACACTTTTTTTTTTCCAGAATAGCACAGAGTGTCAGATACGTAGCAAAGTGAGAATGAATGGACACCTATTCAAGCATATCAAGCTGAAAAGCAGCCAAGTTGTATATATTTGGTCAATAATATTTTTTAAATCTTATTTTAAAATGAGAAGTCAAATACATACTAAACATTTCAGGAGAGATCCTAAAGTGAACTCTGAAAATCTTACCTTATCAGACTTATTAAGATGATGGGCTACTGATGCTTTTTATCAAGCTTTTAGCAGATAATTGCTGTTATTCAGTCACTAAGTCATGTCTGACTCTTTACAGTCTCATGGACTATAGCACAGGAGGCTTCTCTGTCCTCTACTATCTCCTGGTGTTATAACAGATACATTTAATTGAATGTTTACTATATGAGAAACAAATGTTCTAAGCATTTTACTTATATAAAACACTTTTTTCCTGTAAGAAACTTATTGATTATAAGGTCAGTACTGGTATCATGTCCGTTTTAGCAATGGGGAAAACAGGGTGCAAGGAAGCTACACACATGGCTCAAGAATTTGTAAGTGGCAGAACCATGATTGGAACTCAGTGAGTCTGGCTCCCGGTTCTGATGAGAAAGCTGGTCTCCTTTGCTTGGCCTCAAGTAGCACAGTCCACACTGGCTCTCTTTTGTTTGCCACTGTGGGCGTGCTCTCAATTCCAGAAATAAGCACCATCAGGCCATAATCATGCTGTGTTGGACAAAACACAATTTGTAGGCTCTGTTGAATAAATTATCAGTCTCCTTCATACACGTGTCACCAAAAATGTGAACCTAGCATTGCAGATACAGCTGAGAGGAATGAATAAAGAGGGACCATCACCTTCTCTGATTTGGATTGTTATTCTCCTATTAAAGAGACCTAAGGGATATTTTAATGCACTATCTGCCCTTCATTAATTTTAAGTCCCTGTTTCCCAGACTACAGATTGGGAAAAAACTTGGCTATCCTCCCCCCCCTTTTTTTTTTATTGTGAGTTGTTGCAAGCAGTATTCTGGGAGACTGGATGGGCGGGTTTGCAAGCATCATGTCCATTTCTGCTCAGTTGTCCCTCCAGTATCTGGATGGTGCTTGTAAAACAGGAGGGGCCCACCCTTTCTCCCTTCAGCTTAAAGTTTCTGCTAGCAGTGCCCCCAAATGTGTATTTTAACAGTCACTCAGGGCATTTGCACAGTGAAGTGTAAGAATCACCAGTCTGAATTTTATACTGTCATCCAGCTGATCATCAGTGAATAGTATCTGGGATTTAATTCTTTCTGTCCCCTGCAGTCTGAGCTGAGTAGGTCTCCTTTACCTGGCTTTCAACAAAAGAGTCACCTTCTGACAGTGTCATTGGCTTCACCACTGGGAGACGGTCGATGCTGTCACTAATTTCACCACTTAATGTTTCAGTGAAAGGACCAGAAGATCAGTGTATCCCAGAGCTGAGAGCTGGGGAGGCTCAGTTCCCCTGAGGCAGTTGTATTCATGTATGTGTGTGTGTGCAAACGCACGTGCATATGTATCATTATATGTGCACTGAGCCTTTTATAACTGATGTGCATGGAAGTTCGCAACCTCTGCTGCTTAATTTTACTATTTGTCATTTTTGGATTTGTGCCACTGTCTTCCTATATTGCATATATTTCTGATTCACCTTAAAGTCTTTTTGAAATGAGGCATACTAGAGGTTAAAAGAACAAGTAGATACAAAGAGAATTAATAAGTCTGAAAGTACTTAAGCATCAGATGCTACTATTCAATTTGTGTGCTTATAAAATAAAGAATTGATTTGCATTTGCAAACCAACTCATCTCCAGTGGCAAATAGTACCTATTATCAGAAGCAGAAATGTTAATATTAGGGTTGGAGATTTTTAAAATTTCTAGATGTTAAAAATAGCAAGGCTACTGAACATATTAACAGCCATCCATTCATAATGGTTTGGTTGAGAAAGGCAATCTCAGATTCAATCAGGGGTAGAAAAGTGGTCTCTTTATGAGATCAACTGCTCCAGTCATCTGAAAGGTCAATGATATCTGACCTTTTGCAAACCACTGGTAAGGCATGGGGGGCATAGCATCTGTGGGCTTATCTTCCTGGTCTTTCTATAAATAAATCATCTTATTAGCAGGCACAGAAAGCCGCGTTTTTGTGTCAGCAAAGCAAAGATGATTTAGAACACTTATAAAAAAGTAAAGTGGGTCATTTCTAATGTGAGTTGAGAAGTAATCCAAATGTAGTAGAAACAGAAATATTACTGAACTTAAATTTTCAAACATATCATATTTGATTTTTTTTATTTCTTTTACCACTATGATACAGAAGTTTCATCAAGTCATCATACTCAGAATATTTGGTCTTTTCAGATTGCTTGAATAATTTTAGATAAATATGTATTTTTATTTTCATAGTAGATATAAATATGGATGATTTTAAAAATGGGACTGCTTATAATTTGGATTCTTTTATATTTTACAAAAAAAAAAAACAACCCTGGATGTTATGAGAAAAGCTAGAGTCCATGTAAAAATAGCTTGCTTATAACTTTAGGGTCCCAAGTATGATTAGAAAGTGGTGTAGAGTTGTTAAAAAATCTGTACTATGAAATAATTTTAGGTATGCACAGGACAAAAAATTAAAAGGTAAATGGTTCTATATTTCTTATATATAGTGTTATGTCATTTATATTTTAACAGTTTGAAAATACTCTCCAGATGTAGTTAAGTATATGTACATATATATATACATACATATGTGTTAACTCACTCAGTCATGGCCAGCTCTTTGTGACCTCGTGGAGTGTAACCTTCCAGGCTCCTCTGTTCGTGGAATTTTTCAGGCAAGAATATGGGAGTGGGTCGCCATTTCCTTCTCCAATACATACATATACATATTTATATATGTATATACATATACATATTTACCCCCCATATATATATATATATGTATAAATCTTGGCCTAAATTTCTTCAAAATCATGTTATATTGAAGAATAAGAATGCATTTTCCAGTCTTCTTCTTACTGTGAATATATCCATATTTATTCAAGGTCAAGTTTATATTAGAAATTTACAAACACCTATTAATGTCTTTACTTTTAAAGATAAGTGATGCAGACTTATCTTTCTTGGTTATTGTCAGAAATTTGATCTGGTGATATCCAGTCACCACATGGACATGCAGAGCTTTCAGTGAATGCTTCAAGTAGTCATTCTATCAGCAAATGTTATGTATAACAATCTATATAATAAATGTTCAATAATTGTTATTACTTAGGAGTGCGACACTGTATATATAGCACTCCTGAAATGTTTCTTAGGAGACAAATCACCTGTGAAATAAACCTTTATGATAACATCAATAGGAAAATATAGTAACAGTGAAGGTACTTGTTAAAGAACAGAGCTTATATTTATTTAATTTTCACCTGTGAAGGATTTTTTTTTTTCATTATTTCAGTGTTGTGTGTGTGTGTGTGTGTGTGCATGTAAAGAAAAGACGTTTATTTTTGCATATGATGTCAGTTCTGTGAAAACACTGCATTCCTTCCATCGCAGCTATTGCATTTAAAGTGAAATTTATGTAAACCCAGAGGCAGACAAACCCTCTGAGCACATGCACAGTTTAATTTTCCTAGGTGCTCTGTGGTGCTGTTCTGCCGACACCGTCAGGGAAGGAAGAAGGGTCCCGTTTGTGTGCAGAGGAAGGACGTGGTTCGCCTTCGGTACACAGGGAGGGCTGCGGGGACGTCCTCTGCTGCTCAGAGCCGCCAGGCTTCCATGAGGGTTTGATCTTTGAGTTCCGAACTTGGCCATTCTTTGGGGGATTCTGTGCTGGGGCACCTGTTATCTTGGAATTCCACAGAGGCTGTAGGTCTCCTTTCACTGACTGCCAATTGGAAACCAGATTGTAGGATTTTTTAGCTACTGTTAACTGAGTCTGGATTCAAATGGTTGACCTGTAGGTCAGGGGTCCATTACTAATCCTTGGAGCAATTCAGTCTCCTTGTTATCATGTGTCATTTAGGAGGCTTGATTCATATGCACATCTCTGAGCAGCATCAATAGAAATTCTGTGTAGGGACTGAGAGCGAAGAAGGGCCCAGACTTTACTGAAACGATGCAAGAGAAGCGCTGGATTGGCTTTATGACTTGGAGATGTGCTGTCTCATTGATTGTGGACAGGGATCTGTGTGCACGTGGAGACCAGTGTGGTCAAGCACAAACAACACGTGAGACAAACACATCGTTTTACAGGGCTGTGGAACATGTGTAATTTCTTCTGCTCTCTAATGCAATCAGGGTGTGTATAAAAAGTGATATATTCCACTTTTCTCATTTTCTAGAAAAATTTGTCAATTTTAATAGATTTTATACTAAAACATGATTTCTACAGGACTTGGCTTTTGAGGCAAAGGCATTATTTATTCAGGTAGAATAATATGGTATATTACAAAGCTTTGAGACAATATTGTTGAGTAATAAACATTAGTAGCTATATGGATACTTTTGGGGAAATGCATTCTGTTAGATTAGTTTTGTCTTAGAGGAAGAAAGTCACAGAGTTTGTTAAAAAGTAGAAATAGGCATGGAGAGTAAATGAATTTATTTTTGGGGCTGTATCAGAAAGCAATGTGAGCAACCATATTCCACATTTAAAGAGGATATATTGCGGTGTTTGGTAAAGAGTAGTAAGTTAGATCTAATATAGTTGCAACCTCATGGACTGTAGCCCACAAGCTCCTCTATCCATGGGATTTCCCAGGCAAGAATACTGGAGTGGGTTGACATTTTCTTCCCCAAGGTATCTATTTTCCCCACCCAGGGATTGAACCTGGATCTCTTGCATTGTAGGGAAATTGTTTACTGTCTGAGCCACCAGGGAGGCCCCATGTTAAAGGAAAAGATGGTTAAAGACCAACTAATAAATAATGGAAATAATAATGGCCAGCATTTACTGAAAGCTCACTATGACTTAAGTATTATTTAAAGCAGTATTCATTTACTTGAGACTCACAAAGCACAGCAAAATAAACATGAAGAAGTTGTTAGCATTTTCTCCAATCTCAAGGTTGAGGGGAGGCACACACAGGGTGAGTTGTTTGCCCAGGGTTATATTGATGGTGTGTCATGGAACCCAGGTTTGAATGCAGGCAGGCAGCCTCCAGAGCCTGTACTCTTAACCTCTAAGCTACTTAGAAAAATCCTTTTCCATTCTTTAGACTGTCACGGAGAGTAACCATAACATCAGTCCCATCATTTCTCAAAGCTTTCCTAATCCCCATTTCCCTCTTTCCATTACTAGATAATAACATAATGATACTTATCCTGTAAGCTGGCTTCTCAGTCATCTCTGAGTCCTTCTTGTCCTCCACGCCCTGCATTTCATCATTCACAAGGTCCTACACTTGACACCTGCCTTCACTTCCTCCTGCTACCCCTCCAGGCTTGATCTTCAATACATTCCCCTTGGAAGATTGCAAAATAGTCTTAGGTTATCTCCTCTCCTGACCCAAGATGCATCATTTAAGACACAATTATCTTTGTGTCACTTCTTTCCTTAAAACTTCTAAAAATCCCCTGTGGTCAGTGGAATAAAGAATAAACCAATAGCTTAGTCTGAAATGAAATGTCCCCTGTGAGCTAGACTCACCTCCCTCTGGTCTCCTGCATTATCTGATAGGCATCCCTTTAATAAGGCTGCAGAGTTGACACTTTGAGGCCCTGCTCCGGTATCTCTGCCTCTGCCCTTCCCCACGTGTCCTTGCTTCTTGGGGAAAGCAGTACACCCCGCCCCCCATGCTTGACATGCTTCCATGCCCTTTCCAGCCTCAGCAATCATATGTAACCTTTTATTGTTCCTTGACCTTCAAATGTTATGTTTATATTTCTCTTTCACTGCCATCTACTTTTTCTCATTATCTGTGGTCTTTTAATAGAACCATGAATGTTAGAAGAGAGTTGATGGATTATTAAATCCTTTTCTCAGAAGAACCTGTGTGAGTGAGTGAGTGAAAGTCGCTCAGTCGTGTCTGACTCTTTGTGACGCCATGGACTATAGCCCACCGAGCTCATCTGTCCATGGGGATTCTCCGGACATGAATGCTGGAATGGGCTGCCATGCCCTCCTCCAGGAGATTTTCCTGACCCAGGGATCAAACTTGGGTCCGCCACATTGCAGGCAGATTCTTTACCATCGCAGTTACCAGGGAAGCTTTAGTTAAGGAACCTGTGCACTTAACTAAGGTTTCAGAGTCAGTGTTCTGCCCAGCACCTAATGAATGACAATGTCTGGCGTCCACGAGCCATCTCTCCTGCTGGGGTTGCCTTCTCTCCCAGATTGGTGCTTGTCTCTATTTTACACAGAGGACAGAGCCACCGTGGTGACGCCTTGCCATTTTACTTGACGGTTGCTCTATGTCCCTCCCTACCCTTTGATTCTAAATGTGGTTCACTGATTTAATCATGGCTTGTGACAGGATGGGCCATAAAACCAGATGTGCTGTGTTTCCACTACGTTCTGTAATTTACTGCATGATGTATCACAGACCATCTAATGGGTTTCTTATTTGAAGAGTGTGGTTAATGAGTCACATTTTATTTTCCTACATCCCCCACCCAACCAGCACATTCTGATTAGTAAGATAACACTTAGAATCCAGACAGAAAGTGGACCCAGAAAAAGCTTCCTCTGTACACACAAGCCCGGGGCGAAAGTTCCTATCCATCGTTAGGCTTTCAGACTTACTCTCTCGTTCACGAACCCACGAGGCTTCCCATGGTTCCCATGCACAAAGGTGTCCCTGAGGCAAAGTCTTCCTTAGGTTCTGACTTTGGGAGTCTTCAAGATGCTAAATTCTAACTTCAGAAAACAAATGTGAATGCAGAATAACGTGGGGGGCCCATGTCTTGGACCCTTTTGTATATCAACACCAGGCACGTGCCTTGGGGTATCTTGACCCAAAGCGTAGGACCTTTTGCCCAGTGTTTGTGAATGGTTAGCTTGCCCCAGCTCCTAGTAAAGCTCACTTGCTTTTCTTCACTTGCCAATGGAGAAGGAAAACTCTTCCTTCTACTTAGAATATCCTATAAAGCCTCTCATGCTCAACTCTGCCTCCCTATAACTCCCTGAGAACAATGAAAGATAGTATTGGCTAGAGGTGGATTTTGAGGACTTGTTAGTAGCTAAGTAAGCAAATAATGAGGCATAGTTCGGTATGTACTGATGCAGAAAGGCAGAGACATTACTTTGCCAACAAAGGTCTGTCTAGTCAAGGCTAAGGATTTTCCAGTAGGCAAGTATGGATGTGAGAGTTGGACAGTGAAGAAAGCTGAACGCCGAAGAATTGATGCTTTTGAACTGTGGTGTTGGAGAAGACTCTTGAGAGTCCCTTGGACTGCAAGGAGATCCAACCAGTCCATTCTGAAGGAGATCAGCCCTGGGATTTCTTTGGAAGGAATGATGCTAAAGCTGCAACCCCAGTACTTTGGCCACCTCATGTGAAGAGTTGACTCATTGGAAAAGACTCTGATGCTGGGAGGGATTGGGGGCAGGAGGAGAACGGGACGACAGAGGATGAGATGGCTGGATGGCATCACAGACTTAATGGATGTGAGTCTGAGTGAACTCCGGGAGTTGGTGATGGACAGGGATGTCTGGTGTGCTGCGGTTCGTGGGGTCGCAGAGTTGGACACGACTGAGTGACTGAACTGAACTGAGCTGAAAGAAAGGATGAAAGAACAGTATTGGTTTCAACAGTGGTTCAGTTCAAATTATTTGCACAATAACATTTTATACAGTCAAACTAGGAATAAAAGGTACTTTAGCCTGAGCATTATCTCTAAAGTAAACATTTATTTTCTATTATCAGGCTGGGGTTTTGGATGCACTTTCATTACATTTCTTGTTGTCTCATAGATTATCACTTTCATTCAAATGAACTTATTCATACTTTATATTTTATTCCTAAAATATGATAAATTTTAATAGTATCCTGTATTGTAATGGCTTCCTATGAGTTTAATAGCAGAAGTAGAGTATTCTGCCAGGAGCAATACAGATGTCTGTGCTAAGAAGCGCTAAACAAGTTTGCTTTTCTGCTTTGAGATGGTTTATACATATATTAGGGCATCCCACGTGGCGCTAGTGGTCAAGAACCCGCCTGCCAATGCAGGAGACATAAGAGACACAGGTTCAATCTGTGGGTCAGGAAGAGCCCCTGGAGAAGGGTTTGGCAACCCACTCCAATATTCTTGCCTGGAGAATCCCATGGACAGAGGAGCCTGGTGGGTTATAGTCCATGGGGTCACAAACAGTTGGACACGACTGAAGAGACTTAGCATGCACACACACATGCACGCATTAAAGTTTTATTTGATTTTAATCTGCCAAAGCAAGAAGTATGCTATTTTTCATTGTACAGTTCTTGTCCTCTATATAATGTAGACATTTCAGCTTTTTCAGATCAGTATTCCTTTTTTTTAATGTTGTTAGAAAAAAATCATCCACTAACTAGACTTTTGTCTTAAAACAATGTTTATTAAACAAGAATATTTCTTGTTTAATAAATAAATCCACAGATTCTTCTCTACATAGCCTCAGGGTGTAAAATAAATATACAAAAATGTAGTAAGTATTGAGAAGATAGATTAGGAACATTAGTAAGTCACAATAAATCAAAAATAAAATTGATGTTAGCTATCACAACTTAAGAACAAAAAAAAAGTTAGTTTATTGTGATAAAGCATGGCAAAAATTAATAATATGCATCACTTCTTTACTTTCTTGAACTCTTTACTTAAGAAATGATATTTACTAAAGTTATCTATTAACTGTATACTTACATATATATAACCATATATATATATATAAAAACACTATTAACTGTATATTTAGTAATGCCACCTACTAGAAAGCTATTCAGTTAACAAAATATGAAGTGTTGGTTGAGAACAAGCAATGTTTTGATGCATCATGAAATTCATAGTAAGAGATAATACTTTGTGTAATTTGATTCAATTTTATTCTTAATTTAAAATTTGTTCCTAAGTTGTAATTTTTATGTTCTTCTGATCAGCCTTACATACACTTGTCACCGTCTCCTGCTAAGAACAGGCTTCTTTTTCTTCTATGTCCCATCAACCAAGATTCACTGCCAGATTGCCAGTGCATTATATATATATTTTTTAACTTCACTGTTTCCCCATCTCCCTCCAGCCAAAGTTCTTATGTTGAGCCTCCAAGGCACCTGTACGCTTGACCCTGCGTGGCCTCTCTGACTTCTCCTCCTGGTTGTCTCCACCTGAATTGGTCCCCACCGCTTACACTCGTCTCCCAGGCGTTCCTCAGACAGCTGGCGCACATTCCCACCTTGCGCCTTTATCCTGGTCGTATTTGCTCCCTGTAGCATCCACATGGGAAGCCACCTCCCCCGCTGCAGGTCTTAGTTCATGAGCAGTTCATATTCTCAGGCCCGGATACCTGTCCCGGCCTTTTATTTAAAATCTAAACCCAGTCTCTGCTTCCCTGACTGGCACTCCTGATCCTTTTCACCTTCCTGCACCTTCTTACTTTTCCATGGCATTTATTATCTTCTGCTACTACACTATATGGGCTTCCCACTATGAGCTTCCCAGGGAAGCTCAGTGGTAGGAGAATCTGCCTGCCAATACAGGAGACGCAGGTTCAATCCTTGGGTCAGGGAGATCCACTGGAGAAGAGGATGGCAACCCACTCCAGTACTCTTGCCTGGGAAACCCCATGGGCAGAGGAGCCTGGCGGCTACAGTCCATGGGGTCGTGAAAGAGTTAGACAAGACTTAATGAATAAATAACAACAACTGCTACCATACTATAAAGTTACTTCTATTAATTTTTCTCTCTTTTTGTTATTTTTCTCTTCATTGCTGAAATGTAGGCATCAATCATTTTCTCATTGGTTTACTGATGTATCATAAGTGCCCCAAATAATTTCTATCACTGAAAAACCATCCAGTAAATAGTTATTGAATAAATTGTCATTTTTTATATTTTGTGAAAGTAATTTTGTCCCTGGGGCCTAATATTTTTTTTCCAACTGTGTTATAACTTTTCCCTATGCATAATTTAATGAAGGCATACTTTATATAGAATGAAATGCACAGATCTAATTAAATGTCTCAAGGAGTCTTGACAAATTCCATGTAACCCATCACTCTCCCAACTTATAAAGTAGTAAAAATATTGATTTGATTCCTAGTACTATCAATTAGCTTAGCATATTCTAGAACTTAATATCATCATATAGTAAAATCATACAGTCTGTACTTTTTCATTTCCTTTCACTCAGGCTAATGTCTTTGGGTCTTAATAGTGCTAGGGCGTGTATCAATAGTTTGTTCTTGGTGAAATCTGTACTTCTCTTATTTTCATTTTGCCGTACAAATGGTAGCTTGTAAATTAGAATTCTCTCTTTTAGATGTTTCAAAAGGATGCATTTATCCGTCTACTCCTAGCCCTGTAGATGTTTGCCATTTAGCATTTTTGGTACAAGTACCACGCTGATTGAGAGGCATCCAAACACTATTTGAGATGAGTGCCGCAGAGAGATTGGAAAGTTTGCTTTTACAAGTGCCAATTTGTCCTCTTGTTTATACGTGCTCCATTTCTCAGAGGGATGATGGATGAAAATGCGTTTGGATTTATCTAGTATGCCCCAGTATTTTATAGCCTTTGATTGTCTTAAAAGCTCCTGGTGCGATTTGCTCTCGGAGCATCTTCTCTTCTGCTTCCTCCCTTGCTAAGTCTCCTGCTATTCTTCATTTTGTTCAACAAATATCACGACTGACACTCAATATTTCCTGAAGCTCTGGCAATTTTATCCTAAAGGAGCCCGTATAGTTTCAGTAACAAGATTTAAAGTGATGCTTAAAATTAATTTTCCATGTAACTTTTGCCATTTGTGCTCAAGCAATTTCAGGCTGAACTGATTTGTATCCAAAAGCTGCACTCGGTGATGACCTCAGTGATGGCCTCACCTCTGGTCCACTTAATTGCAGCCAGATACCAATGGAGCAGACACTAGGCGAAGAGCTTCCAAATGCGACCAGATTATTCGATAGCGACAAGAGAGCAAATTTCATAGATCGTTCCTTCTCTACCTTCAAAGAAACCCTTTTTCACATTGAATTCACTCAGATGGATCTTGTTTATAATTAGAACACCAAGTCATGAGTAGCAAAGGCAATGATTCAAATAAGCATGCTCAGTTCAGTTCAGTTCAGTCCCTCAATCGTATCCAACTCTTTGCGACCCCATGAATCGCAGCACGCCAGGCCTCCGTGTCCATCACCATCTCCCGGAGTTCACTCAGACTCATGTCCATCGAGTCGGTGATGCCATCCAGCCATCTCATCCTCTGTTGTCCCTTCTCCTCCCACCCCCCAATCCCTCCCAGCATCAGAGTCTTTTCCAATGAGTCAACTCTTTGCATCAGGTGCCCAAAGTACTGGAGTTTCAGCTTCAACATCAGTCCTTCCAGTGAACACCCAGGACTGATCTCCTTTAGGATGGACTGGTTGGATCTCCTTGCAGTCCAAGGGACTCTCAAGAGTCTTTTCCAACACCACAGTTCAAAAGCATCAATTCTTCGGCGCTCAGCTTTCTTCACAGTCCAACTCTCACATCCATACATGACCACTGGAAAAACCATAGCATTGACTAGACAGACCTTTGTTGGCAAAGTAATGTCTCTGCTTTTTAATATGCTGTCTAGGTTGATCATAGCTTTTTTTCCAAGGAGCAAGCGTCTTTTAATTTCATGGCTGCAGTCACCATCTACAGTGATTTTGGAGCAAAAAAAAAAAAAAAATATATATATATATATATATATAAAGTCTGACACTGTTTCCACTGTTTCCCCATCTATTTCCCATGAAGAGATGGGACCAGTTGCCATGACCTTAGTGTTTTGAATGTTGAGCTTTAAGCCAGCTTTTTCGCTCTCCTCTTTCACTTTCATCAAGAGGCTTTTTAGTTCCTCTTCACTTTCTGCCATAAGGGTGGTGTCATCTGCATAGCTGAGGTTATTGATATTTCTCCTGGCAATCTTGATTCCAGCTTGTGCTTCTTCCAGCCCAGCGTTTCTCATGATGTACTCTGCATAGAAGTTAGATAAGCGTGCTAGTCAGACGTAAATAGACTGGCATGCCCTTCAGCAGTTAAGCCTAATTGTGGGGGTTTCTCTTTGGCCCCGTCATATCAGTGGCAGCTCTTACTTGCTTATTTTTGGCGGCGCTGGCTCTGCACTGCTGCACGAGGGATTTCTCTAGTTGCGCTGAGCGGGAGCTACGGTTATTTGCGGTGCACAGTCTTCTGATTGCAGTGGGTCGCTTCTCGGTTGCAGAGCACAGGCTCTAGGCGTGGAGGCTTCAGGGGTTGCAGCACGCACCCTCTGTAGTCGCGGCTTGCAGGCTGTAACTTCCCTTTTCCCTTTTGCAAACTTCACCATTCAGGTCAACACGAAGTGCCGCACACATGTGGGCAGGCGGGGGGCCTGGTTATGTGCTTTTACTGACTGAAGAGGCTAGAAAATAGTCTAGAGGGACCCTGTGTTTTTTCTCTCTGATAACATCTTCTTTAGAGTTTTAACCTCCGAGCTGACAGTATGTTTCCACAAAGTTGGCTTTTTTAATAATGAAAAAATAAACGGAGAGAGAAGCTACTTTTTAACACCAGTATATGTGTGAAACTTAAGTTAACAAACAGGTATATTCTGATCCTTTTCATACTCTGCAAAGGAAAATGGGGGAAAAGGGAAGGAGTTTACAAGACCATCAGCCGCCTCAGATAGATTTATTTCTTTATTTGTCCTAGTAATTTAATAGCTATTTTAAAATTAATTTTGTGTGTGTGTGCCATAAAGGACAAATTTATATAAAATATCTTTAGCATGTGTGTGTACTCCATCATGTATGACTCTTTGCAACCCCTATGGACTGTAGCCTGCCAGGCTCCTCTGTCCATGGAACTTTCCAGGCAAGAATACTGGAGTGGGTTGATATTTCTTTCTCCAGAAGATCTTCCTGACCGAGGGATCAAACCTGGGTCTCCTGCACTGGCAGGCAGATTCTTTACCACTGCGCCACCTGGGATAAATCTTAGTCTCTTTTATTTAAGGTAAATTCATCTAAAAGGCATGCTTCGAAAACCATAAATAAAGTTATACTTCTATTTATAAACAAGCAAGAAGACATTAGTTCAGAAAAGGACCCTAGCTTTATTTGAGATTTATAAATATATTCTTCCTTCCATCAAAACATATCATTTTTAAAAAGTCAAGTTTACATTCTGTTATCTGTGTCTGTTCTCACAGCATTGTGTTGGCAAGTCATCCGTAGGAAGGATAAATGTGACACTTTTGAGTAGGTGACAGATTTTATTAAAAATGAAACATCCTTTCAGAAAAAAGAGCAAAATGGCTGCAGGGAGGAAGGGGCAAGAGAAGTAAATAGCTGCCTTGAAATTCAGAGAACTTTCTTCTAATCACTTAGTTTTTCTGATGAAACATAGGCTGTTACTTTGTAAAGACTCAGTTTCAAATGAAGTAGCCTCGTGGAACCACTCTGCTTCTAGGTATTGGCCGGGATGAATAGCAATATACACGTGTGTGAAGAAGTAAATGGGGTGCGCAAAATAGCCTTTTAAATCCCTGCCTAGAGTTATTGTGAAATATTGACTTCCTTGCAACAATAAATTCACTTTTCAGGTCTTGAGCCACCATCTGCATCCCAATGCAATGTAAATGAAGAAGTCGCATTGGTGATTGACATTCTGTCCCTGGCTGCCAACCGCCCACTGGGCACGCACACAGGCAGTGGCATCGATTTGTATGCAGTGCTAAGTCATTCTCTCACCCAGCTGGCTCTGTGGCAGAGGTGTCTGACCACAGCCTCGGATAGCAGCCAGTAAGGAATCCTTTGTTGAACTGTTCACTCAAGTGCTTGACTTTTCGACTCTGTTTGCTCACAGATCTGCTGTAAAAACTACCCAAAGCCATTCTTCTTTCTGAATTCTTCTTTCTGATCTCTTCAAGCTACTTTCAGACATTTGATTTTCCTTTTCTAACAGGCAAGTGTTTGATGTTTTGCTTATTTGGGTTTTTTTGGTTTGACAGGAACCCAAAGATGAGTTACATGTTTTAAAACTACCATCCTTGATATTGCTTACAGTTCCTACAGTTTATGAAGGTCATCTTGATATTACCTAAATATTGGAAGTAAACCAAGGGACGGATATTGGAATTTATACTTAACCTCTATACAAGATTTTCAGCACATGCTCATGAGACAAAGTATAATATGAGACTAATAAAGGGACATCAGCACATAGAGCTATGGTCTTTTAAACACTGAGAATGCTGAGAACAGTCCATACAGAAGTGAAAGCCATAGCCAAATTTCAGAGCCATGGCCAGATGTCTCTGAGATACACTGGAGCAATTTGTCAACTATTTTAATCATCCCTTTGATAAGTGTACAGAATCCTATACTGGCTCAGTCAAACCAATGTGGCATATATATATATATATGTATATGTATATGTGTATATATATATATATATATTTTAAATTGATCAGTTTTTCCAGAATTAGTCAGGGATGGATATCATATGAAATGGGTATTACTGGATATTAAATGAAATAATAAACTACATACTTGATAGTTTATGAGAAATAAAACTTTTGACATTTAGTTTACTTATGGGTAGGGAAGATCCCTTGGCAGAGGAAATGACTATCCATTCCAGTATTCTTGTCTGCAAAATTCCATGGACAGAGGAGCCTGGTGGGCTGCCATCCATGGATGGGGTCACAAAGAATCAGACAGGACTGAGCACAGACATACGCACATATGGCATTCTAAAAATTCAAAGTTGAACAAGGCAGTTATGTTTAGAAGTTCTTTCACAATGTACTGAGAGACGCATCTGCATCAAGCCAGATCCTAGGTGTGCCCAGGTTATTTCCTGGATGAAAGCCTCTTAAGAAAAAGGCCTTGATGGCAAGGTTAACCTCTGAAATTTACCATAGCAACATTTATGTCACACTCTATGGAAATCACATTCATAAGAGAACGTGTGTTGATGCATTTCCAGGAGTCTGTGACATAACTAAGAATCCTTGAAAGGAAAGGCCAAGCCCTAGTAGTGGATTAAAGTTTTCATAGAATGACAGGCACTCTAGGAACATCAGTGATGAACAAACAGCATTCTATAGGTAATGACTAAAGAAATGACTGTCAGTTGCCACTTGGTGTTTTCAGTCATTCTTTTAATACAGTTGTATTCTCAGTTTTGAATATAAAAAAACAATATATTGCCTCATCCATTATGATATATTAGTACTGCAATGCATTAGGTGTGCATGTCTCACAATGAGATCAATGTCTGTTGTAAATTGCATAACTAGCTTCTATAATGCATTTGGATACTTTTAAATAGGGTGGATTTTTATTTTGCCAGACATAGCTGAGTACTTCCTATAAATGAGTTAATATATTTAAAGTTCTGAGAGGCACATCTGGCCCATAGTAATATCATGTAAGTGTCAGCTGTTATGAGTTTGGCTGATGTTACTACTTATGTCAGATATGGAGGGTGGTGGAGTCCCCAGACCTCATCATGCTTAAAATCTAAACAGAGATGAGTTAATTCTTTTCACATAGCTAGTCTATTTTTCCTCTTCATCCTATATTCTATCTTTCCCTTAAGTGATTGCAATAGTCATCTGGATAAACAATCTAACACTCTAGCTTAACAGCTCCTTACCTCTTTCAAACATAATGACATCTCTCTCCACTCATCAATGGTGAATTGGGGAAAAATGATGATGGTTTTTTTTTATAAAGATAAAAATTTAAGTCTTGAGAATTTGGACAAATATAAACATCATTTAGTCTTCCCTGGTGGCTCATACGGTAAAGAATCCTGCAATGCTGGAAACCTGGGTTCGATTCCTAGGTTGGGAAGATCCCCTGGAGAAGGGAATGGCTACCCACTCCAGTATTCTGGCCTGGAGAATTCCATGGACAGAGGAGCCTGGCGAGCTATAGTCCATGGGGTCACAAAGAGTTGGACATGACTTAGCAACTTTCACATCACATTCAAACAACCATTTAAGAATCATCCTGATAAAGATGTATGATCTTTCCAGTGTCTCCTTATATCTCTTTCATTCAATTTCCATATCTCATAGGTAACTACTGTTATAACATCTGATTTTGCCTTTTCTGTTATGTAAATGAAATCACAAACTATGTACTTCACATAAATGAAATTATAAAGTATGTACTCTTTAGTTTGGCTTCTTTTGTATAGAATTACATTTTTGAGATTTATCCATAACATTTATTCCACTTTTCTTACCAACTATAAATGCTTTGAAAGAATACACCAACATTTATTGATCTACTTTCCTTTTAGTCAACACGTGTTGATGCCAGTTTTTTTTCAACTATTACTGCTATTGAGGGTAGTTTTGAAACAGTAATTTTGAACAGTATGAAAAGGCAAAAAGAGATGACACTGAAAGATGAACTCCCAGGTTGGTAGGTGCCCAAAATACTATTGGAGAAAAGCACAGAAATAGCTTCAGAAGGAATGAAGAGGCAGAGCCGAAGTGGAAACAATGCCGAGTTGTGAATGTGTCTGGTGGTGAAATAAAGTCTGATGCTGTAAAGAACAATATTGCATGGGTATCTGGAATGTTAGGTTCATGAATCAAGGTAAATTGGAAGCGGTCAAACAGGAGATGGCAAGAGTGAACACTGACATTTTAGGAATCAGTGAACTAAAATGGACCAGAATGGGTGGATTTAAATTCAGATGACCATTATATCTTCTACCCCTGGAAGAAATGCAGTAGGTCTCATAGTCAACAAAAGAGTCTGAAGTGCAGTACTTGGGGGGCAATCACAAAAATGACAGAATGATCTTTGGTTGTCTCCAAGGCAAACCATTCAATATCACAGTAATCCAAGTCTAGGCCCCAACTACTAATGCTGAGGAAGCTGAAGTGCATGGTTCTATGAAGACCTACAAGACCTTCTAGAAGTAACACCAAAAAAATATGTCCTTTTCATCATAGGGGACTGGAATGCAAAAGTAGGAAGTCAAGAGATACCTGGAGTAATGGGCAAGTTTGGCCTTGGTGTACAGAATGAAGTAGGGTGGGGAGGGAATTAAGAGGGGATTTCAGAATGGGGGACACATGTTCCCCCTTCACTGATTCATGTCAATGTATGGCAGAACCATCACAATATTGTAAAATAATTATCCCCCAATTAACATAAATTAGTTAATTTTTAAAAAGTGAAATAGGCAAAGGCTAACAGAGGTTTGCCAAGAGAATGCACTGGTCATAGCAAACATGCTCTTCCAACAACACAAGAGAAGCCTCTACACATGGACATTACCAGATGGTCAATACTGAAATCAGACTGATTATATGCAGCCAAAGATGGAGAAGTTCTATATATTTGGCAAAAACAAGACCGAGGGCTGGCTGTGGCTCAGATCATGAACTCCTTATTGCCAAATTCAGACTTAAATTGAAGAAAGTAGGAAAAACAGCTATGCCATTCAGGCATGACCTAAATCTAATCCCTTACAATTACACAGTGGGAGTGACAAATAGATTCAAGGGGTTAGATCTGATAGACAAGAGTGCCTGAAGAACTGTAGATGGAGGTTCATGACATAGTTAGGGAGGCGGTGGTCAAAACCGTCCACAAGAAAAAGAAATGCAGAAAGGTAATATGGTTGCCTGAGGAAGACCTACAAATAGCTGAGAAAAGAAGAGAAGCAAAAGGCAAAGCTGAAAAGGAAAGATATACCCATTTGAATTCAGAGTTCCAAAGAATAGCAAGGAGAGATAAGAAAGCCTTCCTCAGTGATCAATAGGGAAAAAAAAAAAAAAAGAATGGGAAAGACTAGAGATCTCATCAAGAAAATTAGACACACCAAGTGAAAATTTCATACAAAGATGGTCACAATAAAGGACAGAAATGGTATGGGTCTAACAGAAGGAGAAGATATTAAGAAGAGGTGGCAAGAATATACAGAACTATACAAAAGAGATCATAATGACCCAGATAAACATTGTGATTACTCACCTAGAGCCAGACATCTTGGAGTGTGAAGTCAAGTGGGCCTTAGGAAGCATCACTACAAGCAAAGCTAGTGGAGGTGATGGAATTCCAGCTGAACTATTTCAAATCCTAAAAGATGTTGCCGTTAAAGTGCCACACTCAATATGCCAGCAAATTTGGAAAACTCAGCAGTGGCCACAGGATGGAAAAGATCAGTTTTCATTTCAATCCCAAAGAAAGGTAATGCCAAAGAATTCTCAAACTGCCACACAATTGCACTTATTTCACTCGCTAGCAAAGTAATGCTCAAAATTCTCCAAGCTAGGCTTCAACAGTACATGAACCGAGAACTTCCAGATGTTTCAGCTGGATTTAGAAAAGGCAAAAGAACCAGAGATCAAATTGCCAATACCTGTTGGATCATAGAAGAAGCAAGAGAATTGCAGGACATCTACTTCTGCTCCACTGACCATGCTAAAACCTTTGTGTGGATCACAACAAACTGTGGAAAATTCTTAAAGAGATGGGCATACTAAACCACCTTATCTGCCTCCTGAGAAACCTGTATGCAGGTCAAGAAGCAACAGTTAGAACTGGACATGGAACAATGGACTGGTTGGAAAAGGAGTACATCAAGGCAGTATATTGTCACTTTGCTTATTTAACTTATATGCAGAGTACATCATGAGAAACGCTGGGCTGGATGAAGCACAAGCTGGAATCTAGACTGCAGGGAGAAATATCAAGAACCTCAGATATGCAGATGACACCACCCTTATGGTAGAAAGTGAAGAAGAACTAAAAGCCTCTTGATGAAAGTGAAAGTGGAGAGTGAAAAAGCTGGCTTAAAACTCAAAGATTCAAAACACTAAGATCATGGCATCTGGTCCCATCAGTTCAGTCAGTCAGTTTAGTCGCTCAGTCATGTCCCACTCTGCGACCCTATGAATCGCAGCACGCCAGGCCTCCCTGTCCATCACCAACTCCCGGAGTTCACTCAAACCCACGTCCATCGAGTTGATGATGCCATCCAGCCATCTCATCTTCTATCGTCCGTTTTTCCTCCTGCCTCCAATCCCTCCCAGCATCACATCACTTCATTGCAAATAGATGGGGAAACAGTGGAAACAACGAGAGACTTTATCTTCTCAGGCTCCAAAATCATTGCAGATGGTGACTGCAGTCATGAGATTAAAAGATGCTTGCTTCTTGGAAGAAAAGCTATGACCAACCTAGACAGCATATTCAAAAGCACAGACATTACTTTGCCAACAGAGGTCCATCTAGTCAAGGCTGTGGTTTTTCCAGTAGCCATGTGTCTGGAAGCATTTAACAGGAGGCTTCCTGTGTGCTGTTTTGGATCTGTCATGAATCCTCTGTCCCTTATTAATTCCTGAGTCTTCAGGAATTAAGTGGAGTAGCAAACCACTCCCAGGGCTGAAGAATGCATGCATTTCCTTCCTTAGTTTTTCCATATGGTGATAAGTAACTATTTACAACCCTCTTCCTTTTTATGAACCATATGGTAAAAGTGATTATTTACAACCCTCTCTCTTTGATATGGATTGCCTTATGATAATTTATAAGTCTGGACTTTTGATTTTTATCTTTGCTGAAAATAGTCACCTTGTAAGACAATATAAATACTCACACTATGTTGAAATAAACACCTTTGCTCCATCAGAGCTTGGGTCCCTGTGTCTTTCTTTCTCTCTCTCTTTCTCAGGCTAATTCTTTGGAGCACAGAAGCTCACTGAACTCACTTTCTTGCCTGGGCTTCTAAGACCCTCTTGTGAAGGCACAGTGTACCTTCACCCCCTCAAGAGGGCGCCTGGTGCCTACGTGTAGCAGTGCAAGCCTTGTGTCAAAGGCTTTATTGGTTTTCCGCGTAAACCAAGGAATATCAGCCTCTTTCTCTCTCTTTCTTTTACTTTCTTATTGTTGACTCCAGACCACCAGGTTCTGGTCCATTAAAGGACCTCAACAGTCATGTATGGATGTGAGAGTTGGATCATAAAGAAAGCTGAGTGCTGAAGAATTGCTGTTTTTGAGCTGTAGTGTTAGAGAAGACTCTTGAGAGTCCCTTGGGCTGCATGGAGATCAAACCAGTCAATTCTAAAGGAAATCAATACTCATTGAAGAACTGATGCTGACGCTGAAGCTCTAATACTTTGTCCACCTGATGAGAAGAACTGTCTCATTAGAAAAGACCCTGATGCTGGGAAAGATTGAAGGCAGGAGAAGGGAATGACAGAGGATGAGATAGTTGGATGGTGTCACCAACTTGATGGACATGAGTTTCAGAAACCTCCAGGAAATGGTGAAGGACAGGAAACCCTTGGGTGCTGCAGTCCATGGGGTCACGAAGAGTTGGACATGACTGATGAACTGAACAATAACAAAATGGTTTTGAGTTTTTGTGCATATATGTTTTCCTGTCCCTTGGATAAGTGCCTGAAGTTTAATTGTTGGGTAATAGGATTATTGCATGTTTAGCTGGATAGGGAACTTTCAAAATCTTTTCTAAATCAGTAATACCGTTTTATATCTTATCAGCAATGTATGCACATTCCCAGTGTTCCAGATCCTGACCAATGCTTTGAATTATCATTGTTTTTAATGTTGGACATTTTAATACAGGTGAAGAGTCTTAATTAGCATTTTCCTATGACCAATAATGTTTAGCATTTTCAGTGTGTTTATTCATATCTTGTTTTGTTAAATATCCATTGAAATACTTTGTTCATTTTTTAATGTGTTGTATGCCTTCTTAAGTTGTAAGACTTCTTTTCTATTATGGATACAATTTATTTCATATTAATGTGTAGTTTGCTTATTTAATTTTTATTGCCTTTTTAAAAAAGATATTTATGTATTTATTTGGTTGCATCAGGTCTTAGTTGGAGCACAGAGGATCTTTACATGTGGCGGAGGGATCCCTGTTGCCTTCATCGTGCAGGCTCAGTAGTTGAGGCTTATATCCCCTGCAGCATGTGGGATCTTAGTTGTCCAGCCAGGGATTGAACCTGAGTCTCATGCATTGCAAGGCAAATTCTCAACCACTGAACCACCAGGGAAGTCCCACAATAAATATATATATTTTAAAGAAATTTATTTATTTTAATTGGAGGTTAATTACAGTATTGTATTGGTTTTGCCATACAACAACATGTATCCACCACATAAATGCTTTTTTAATTTTTTTTTTTTTTTGCTTAAATGAAATTAGTTTGGGATTTCTGTCACTTCTCAGACAAATTCTAAACAAAAATTTTCATTGTTATTGTAGTCACTATTACTTTCAGCTTTTATTCTATCCTTAGAATGACGACTAGCACTCTCTACCTTATGAACTGCCACATCTCTTACGTCTCTTGCATTGGCAGATGGGTTCTTTAGCACTAGTGCCGCCTGGGAAGCCCGTGAATATGCCAGGCAAGACGATATTAGGAGGATCCTCTGTTTAAGGGGTTCCCTGTTAGCTCAGCTGGTGAAGAACCTGCCGGCAACAATACAGGAGACCCCGGTTCAACTACTGGGTTGGGAAGACCTGCTGGAGAAGGGATAGGCTACCCACTCCAGTATACTGGCTTGGAGAATTCCATGGATTGTGTAGTCCATGGGGTCACCAAGAGGCAGACACGACTGAGTGACTTTCACTTCCCTTTCATCTGTTTAAAATCATCATCACCTACAAGTTGATATTTGGAATTGTCAGAAAATTTTTGTGTCTACTGAGTGCGTGCATGCGTATTCAGTTGCTTCAGTCATGTCTGACTCTTTGACCTTATGGACTATAGCCCACCAGGCTCCTCTGTCCCTCAGGTTCTCCAGGCACGATTACTGGAGTGGGTTGCCATGCCCTCCTCCAGGGGATCTTCCAACCCAGGGATCAAAACTGCTTCTCCCGAGTCTCCTGCATTACGAGTGGATTCTTTATCACTGAGTCACCTGGGAAGCCCTTACTGAGTAAATTAAAAAGAAATGTCAGTTGAAAAAATACATATAAGTTTTTTCTTTTAAATTGCTGGTCAAATGGTTAGGAAAGTGAAACACTTATGTCAACTTATTTGTATAAGTACATGTGTTTTATTCGTTTAGCGCTAAGATTTTTTTGTGCTTCATTTAAGAGGTTTGGAGGGAGCATATGGATAAACAAATATAAAAATTTTGCAGTTTCAGATTTGAGTACTATAACTTAGTTTTTCACAGAAAAATGCCATGGACAACTAAATATAATAATTGAAAAGGTATCACATAACAAAATTAAATATAGCATAAGAAGATCTAGAAATAAATGCTATTTTACCTGAACCTTTAGAGATGAAAAGATTGTTCGAGAGGTGAGGATAAAGGATGAGCAGACTAAGAAAGAGCAAAGAAAGGAAACAGCAGTCTATTCTAGAAAGAGAGTGTAACTTTGGTGTGAGTCAGCAGGTGATGAGCCACAACTTGGAGTCAGATCTTAGAAAGCCTGACAGTCTTACAAGGAGGTTGAACTATATTCTTCAGGCAGTAGGGGTCTCTCAGAGCACTGGAGGCCTCATTCCAACATACACTGTAGAACATCACAGGACTGGAAATGTGAGGGGTGGATTGGAGAAAAAGAATAGAGAAGCTTCCTATCAAACTGATGTTGGATATAAACTTGACATAGAGTGTTAGAACTAAGATTGGAAGAGAAGGAATATTTTCCAATTTCACTTCCCTAAGGTACTCAATTCATGTATGGACCATTCGGGATATTTGCAATCCCTTAATTTTTTTTTTTTTCTAATGCCTTTTTTTTTTTTTTTTTGTAAAGCCTCACCTCTTTACAAGCTCTTCAGAGCAACAGGAAAGCCCTTTGCTTCCATATACATGGGGACCATATGTTTATTATTTGACTCAGCCGAGATGTCTCCCTTGAAGTCATCTCCCCACCTCACACTGCATGATACACTTCTATGCTTCCTTGAAAAGGAGAGCAACGAGCAAACAAATATAATTTAATTTAAACTCCAAAGAAAGCCAATACAATTCAGATACAGAATCACACTGTAATTCATGCAGGCAAACCATTTAAAAAGATTAGGTTACTAAAAGTAATTGGAAAGTTGAGCAGAATTTAGCTCCTGTGAAAATAGCATTGAAGTATTCATTATACAAAGACAATGGGTTTCTTTCTCCAAACAATTACCAACATTGTATGAGTTTTTGTACCTTAGTTATTTTGGGGGGCTTTCCTGGTAGCTAAGATGGTAAAGAATCTGCCTTCAATGCAGGGGACCTGAGTTCAAACCCTGAGGCAGGAAGATCCCCTAAAGAAGGAAATGGCAACCACTCCAGTATTCTTGCTTGGAGAATTCCATGAATAGAGGCATTTATAGAATGGAGAAAGAGAATAGAGAAGCCTCCTATCAAACTGGGATTGGATATGAACTTGACATAGAGTGTTAGAACTAAGATTGGAAGAGAAGGAATATTTTCGTTTCATTTCCCTAAGATACTCAATTCATGAATGGACCATTTAGGATATGTTTTTATAGAGTCTATCATCTCATTACTTCAGGTCTTTCTTTAACATGGAAACTTTCTTTCATAAGGAAACTGGGCTTTTTTATTTCTTCTTTTCTTTTGGCCTCTTCCTTGGCCCTGGTACCTATCACTTAATTTCTAAAGATTTCTATAGTTTCATTTTTCTAGAATCTTTTTCATTCTCCAACTAGTTGTATACATCACATTGATCTTCCTTAAGAAATGCTTTCAGCATATTCCTACAATGCTCAAGATCATTCATTTCTTCTGTAATATTTCTAAATCCCAATGCTGCTGCTGCTGCTAAGTCGCTTCAGTCGTGTCCGACTCTGTGCGACCCTATAGACGGCAGCCCACCAGGCTCCCCCGTCCCTGGGATTCTCCAGGCAAGAACACTGGAGGGGGCTGCCATTTCCTTCTCCAATGCATGAAAGTGAAAAGTGAAAGTGAAGTCGCTCAGTCATGTCTGACTCTCAGCGACCCCATGGACTGCAGCCCACCAGGATCCTCCATCCATGGGATTTTCCAGGCAAGAGTACTGGAGTGGGTTGACCAGGCATTAAAGGGGCTGAGGGATAAAATCAGTTCAGTTCAGTTGCTCAGTTGTGTTTAACATTTGCGACCCTGTGAACTACATCATGCCAGGCTTCCCTGTCCATCACCAACACTGAAAGCTTGCTCAAACTCATGTCCATCGAATCAGTGACACCATCCAACCATCTCATCCTCTGTCGTCCCTTTCTCCTCCCGCCTTCAATCTTTCCCAGCATCAGGGTCTTTTCCAGTGAGTCAGTTCTTTGCATCAGGTGGCCAAAGTATTGGAGTTTCAGCTTCAGCATCAATCCTTCCAATGAATATTCAGGACTGATTTCCTTTAGGATGGACTGGTTGGATCTCCTTGCAGTCCAAGGGACTCTCAAGAGTCTTCTCCAACACCACAGTTCAAAAGCATCAATTCTTCTGTGCTCAGCTTTTTTTATAGTCCAACTCTGACATCCATACATGACTACTGGAAAAAACATAGCTTTGACTAGATGAACCTTTGTCAGCAAAGTAATGTCTTTGCTATCTCAAAGTAATGTATGCTATCTAGATTGGTCATAGTTTTTCTTCCAAGGAGCAAGTGTCTTTTAATTTCATGGCTGCAGTCACCATCTGCAGGGATTTTGGAGCCCAAGAAAATAAAGTCAGTCACTGTTTCCATTGTTTCCCCATCTATTTGCCATGAAGTGCTGGGACCAGATGCCATGATCTTAGATTCCTGAACGTTGAGTTTTAAGCCAACTTTTTCACTCTTCTCTTTCAATTTCATCAAGAGGCTCTGTAGATCTTCTTTGCTTTCTGCCTAATGTTGGCATCATCTTCATATCTGAGGTTCTTGATAGTTCTCTTGGCAATCTAGATTCTTGGTAGATCGTAATTGACATATACATATAGACAACTAATTAAGGACTTACTCTGTATAGTACAGGAAAGTCTACTAAATACTGTGTAATGGCTTTATGGGAAAAGAATCTAAAAAAATTGAAACTTGAAATATATGTGTGTGTATATATATATATTTCACTTTGCTGTACACCTGATACTAATAGATTGTTAATCAACTATACCCCTATAAAAATATTTTTTAGAACATTTAAATGTAACCATGTATAAGCAGAGCAATGAAATAAAATTCAAAATATTTATCTTTGTTTAAAAAAGAAAAATGTTAATTCACTGGGTTGTACCTCATGTGCCAGTAGACTGTTCCATATGAGCACTCAGTGATTCTGATTTCTTTAATGGTCTGACTTCACCATTATCCTGATTCATATCTTCACCTCTCTTATTAAAGCTAGATACAGACACATCTGTGTTGTAGTGATGGTGAAGAGGAAATTAGTGAAGGCCATCCAAGCAATTTTCTGTTAAGCAAGGCAAACTCTATACATGTCAGTTCTTTTCAGATCCATTTGGTGAAGACTTAATTACATGACTGTAAACTGACTCACAGAGGAGGACTGAAAATATATACTCTGGATAGAAAGCCATACTTCTTCTTTAAACTCCATTATTATGGCAAATGAGAAGATGAATTTTGCTGGCCAATTACCAGTCACTGATATACTCCTCTTTATTGATTAAACTCAGACCCATCTTTAACATTTCCTAATCTTATTTCTTTTCACAGTTTCAAATATTTCTCTGTCGTCTGACTTAGAAAATAGGTCTATATTTTACTTTCTAAAAGTCAACTTTATTGAAGTATAATTTAACTTATTAAGTGATTACATTTTAAAACACATGTTGATGAGCTTGGATGAATGGAAATATCCATGTTATTCTGACCACAAACAAATTATAAAACATTTCCATCACCCCAAAGTTCTCTGGTTAACCCCAGTTTAGCTGACCCCTGCTCTGCTTTCTATTTACGCTATATTAATGGAATCATGCTGTATATGCTATTTTTTATTTGACTCCTTTTCATTAGGATGATTGAGGTTTATTTATAACACATACGTACATTATATAAATAAATTTGAGGTGGTCATACATTATTAATTTTAATAGAATTTCATTGAACATCTACCTTTTATAAGATACTGTGTTGGATGCTAAGTTATCAAACCTGGTAATTTAATTGAATCACAAAAAAGATATAAATAAAAAATGAATTCCTGAGAAGATCAAGCCTTAGGTAGTCAATTTCAGTTGTTCTGAAATACGGGATTCTTTATATTAGCATAATTTTTATTAAAAAATTATGAAAAGAAATCCAAAGAATTTATATAAGTATTTTACTATCAAGGAGGTGAGCTACATAATTAATTCACAATTTTAGTCAGATGACCAAAGTTAACCATTAATGGTGATAAGTCATATTGATAATTTATACCCTTAATAAGATGTGATAAGAATGGCACTTCACTTCTGTGATCTTCCTCCTAAAACAACATAGCCACAGTCTAATCATGAGAAAACTTTTAGCAAAATCCCAATTAAGGTACTTTCTGTGAAATCTCTGACCAGTCCTCTTTAAGATTGCCAAGAACTTTGCAAGCAAGGAAGGTCTGAAAAATTGATATGCTGGTTTTATTGGGTTCTCTATGTGTTTTGTTTGTACTTTATTACTAAAATACAATATAAAAATAAAATTAGATCAAAACTTCCAGGTAAAAAATTACTATAAATCCAAAATTAACTTATGAATTAGATACAAATGACAAAGGACAAAACTACTAAAATTCAATCAAAAAGATTAAGGTTATTGTGTATTGTTTTAAATTTTTTGGCTTAAACTAAATTGTTAATAACCAAATACACTCACTGTCCTTTCTTCTTTTTTTAAAATTACTATTTTGTTTTCCATTTAAAGTACAATGAATTTTTCACTCATATTTTTCTCTGACATTATTCAATCTTCACTTTTGTGTCAAGCATCACTTCCATACCAAGTTTTCCTTTATTCCTAACTTTGCTTTTAAGAAAATTAATGTAATATAACTCATACTGATGAGACCCTCAATACAAAGACGTATACAGCCTGAGACCCATATCGGGTGGTTGCGCATGCTGCGCTCTTAGTCGCCCAGTTGTGTCTGACTCTTTGCGACCCCATGGACTGTAGCCCGCCAGGATCCTCTGTCCCGTGGGATTCTCCAGGCAAGAATACCAGAATGGGTTGCCATTTCCTTCTCCAGGGGATCTTCTGGACCCAGGGGTTGAACCTGAGTCTCCTGCATAGCAGGCTGATTCTTTCCCATCTGAGCCACCAAAGACTGGGTGGCTGAGTGCCTGTACTAGGTCATAAATCTGTCTTTCAAATGGTCACATACTTCTGTGTTTTTTTTTAACATAGTTGCTAAAAGTGTGAAAGCACTCAATTTTAAGGTTTATGGAGAAATCTGAACTCCAGAAATGAATGGCCACACCTTCCATTGTAGAAATATTGTTCTAGAACTTACCATGATGATTTATAGATGTGCGCTGAGAATTCACTACAGATTTTGAAAAGTGCTTCTGAAAGTTTGAAATAGAAAACTTCATATCATGTGTTTGTGTGGGGGAAAAAAAACGGAGGTATGGAGACCAGGCAAACAAAACTGAATTCAAACAAAGCAAATCTGAATTCCAGGTGTGAGGGGTGGGGATAAAGTGCTCACACTAGCTCAGTGATGTAGTGAGGTAAACAGAATCAGCACACTTAGGCGACAGCTTGGAAATAGAGGTTAGTGTTAATATTAAGATTTGGCAATGGGATTACTGGGAGAATGGATACTGTATTGGTTTTCTATTGCTGCTTTAAAAATTGCCATAAACCTAGAGACCTAAAGCAATCACAATGCATTATCTCACTGAATTCAGATTCGGTGGGTGAGAAGTCTGGAAAGGGCCCTGCTGAGTCTTCTGTTTAGGGTCTCCCTGGGCTGAAATCCAGGGATCAGCTGCAACTCTGATCCTCATCTTGGCTCAAGAGTCGCTTCCGAGTTCATTGGTTTGGCTGAATTCCTTTCCTGATGGCTGCGGGCGTTAAGGCCCCTCGTTTTCTTCTAGCTGCTGTCCGGGCCACTCCGAGCTCCTGCAGTCTTCCTGCAATGGGTCCTGCAGGCCGTTCGCTGCAAGGATCTTGCCTTGGCCTTACTGGGGTGCAGTAATCCCCGACCTCCTCTTTTGCGGCCTGCCGGAGAAAATTCTCTGCTTTGAACGAGGTCCCCAAGATTAGATCAGACCCACCTCAGTAATGTTCCTATTTTAAAGTCAACAGATTTGAGACTTTAATTACTTCTGTAAAATCCCTCCCCAGAAGCACCTAGAGAAGTGAATAGACTGTTTGGTTTATCTGAACAAGTAGGAGAAGTTGTGTGTACACCAGGGGCTGAGAATCTTGGATTTGAGGGTGGACGGCATCTCAGAATTTTGCCTATTACTATCCCGTTAAGGAAATATGAAATTCAGAGAGATGAACAGTCATACTCAAATAGTAGTTAGAATCTTCAAACAGGATACCAAGACTCAGATGATTACTACAGACTGTACAGGTAATGTAGATGAATAAAGGTCATGGAATGTTAGAAAAATAAATCAAAATTCCAGCAATAAAGGACAAAATCTCAGTCAATCAGTTCTAGGAGATAGCCCTCCTACAAATTAGAGTTGCTATGAGAGAAAAAATGCCCAGTTTGCCAGATCTTCAGACTTTTTATTTTATTTTATTATTATTTTTTTTTTAATTTTATTTTTACTTTATTTTACTTTACAATACCGTATTGGTTTTGCCATACATTGACATGAATCCACCATGGGTGTATATTAGCTCCCAATCCCTAATCCCCCTCCCACCTCCCACCCCACATCATCTCTCTGGATCATCCCCGTGCACCAGCCCCAAGCATCCTGTATCCTGTATCGAACATAGGCTTGTGCTTCGTTCTTACATGATAGTATACACGTTTCAATGCCATTCTCCCAAATCATCCCACCCTCTCCCTCTCCCACAGAGTCCAAAAGTCCTTTCTATACATTTGTGTCTCTTTTGCTGTCTCACATACAGGGTCATCA
>SJYT01058269.1:251892-292115 GCA_006410635.1 Cephalophus harveyi | reverse complement strand
AAGTTAAATAAGCAGGGTGACAATATACAGCCTTGACGCACTCCTTTTCCTATTTGGAACCAGTCTGTTGTTCCATGTCCAGTCCTAACTGTTGCTTCCTGACCTGCATACAGATTTCTCAAGAGGCAGGTTAGGTGGTCTGGTATTCCCATCTCTTTCAGAATTTTCCACAGTTTATTGTGATCCACACAGTCAAAGGCTTTGGCATAGTCGATAAAGCAGAAGTAGATGTTTTTCTGGAACTCTCTTGCTTTTTCCATGATCCAGCGGATGTTGGCAATTTGATCTCTGGTTCCTCTGCCTTTTCTAAAGCCAGCTTGAACATCAGGGAGTTCACGGTTCACGTATTGCTGAAGCCTGGCTTGGAGGATTTTGAGCATTACTTTACTAGCATGTGAGATGAGTGCAATTGTGCGGTAATTGGAGCATTCTTTTGCATTGCCTTTCTTTGGAATTGGAATGAAAACTGACCTTTTCCAGTCCTGTGGCCACTGCTGAGTTTTCCAAATTTGCTGGCATATTGAGTGCAGCACTTTCACAGCATCATCTTTCAGGATTTGAAACAGCTCAACTGGAATTCCATCACCTCCACTAGCTTTGTTCGTAGTGATGCTTTCTAAGGCCCACTTGACTTCACATTCCAAGATGTCTGGCTCTAGATGAGTGATCACATCATCATGATTATCTGGGTCGTGAAGATCTTTTTTGTACAGTTCTTCTGTGTATTCTTGCCACCTCTTCTTAATATCTTCTGCTTCTGTTAGGTCCATACCATTTCTGTCCTTTATCGAGCCCATCCTTGCATGAAATGTTCCCTTGGTATCTCTAATTTTCTTGAAGAGATCTCTAGTCTTTCCCATTCTGTTGTTTTCCTCTATTTCTTTGCATTGATCACTGAAGAAGGCTTTCTTATCTCTTCTTGCTATTCTTTGAAACTCTGCATTCAGGTGCTTATATCTTTCCTTTTCTCCTTTGCTTTTCGCCTCTCTTCTTTTCACAGCTATTTGTAAGGCCTCCCCAGACAGCCATTTTGCTTTTTTGCATTTCTTTTCCATGGGGATGGTTAGAAGACGCTTACTCCTTGGAAGAAAAGTTATGACCAACGTAGATAGTATTTTCAAAAGCAGAGACTTTACTTTGCCGACTAAGGTCTATGGTTTTTCCTGTGGTCATGTATGGATGTGAGAGTTGGACTGTGAAGAAGGCTGAGCGCCAAAGAATTGATGCTTTTGAACTGTGGTGTTGGAGAAGACTCTTGAGAGTCCCTTGGACTGCAAGGAGATCCAACCAGTCCATTCTGAAGGAGATCAGCCCTGAGATTTCTTTGGAAGGAATGATGCTAAAGCTGAAACTCCAGTACTTTGGCCACCTCATGCAAAGAGTTGACTCATTGGAAAAGACTCTGATGCTGGGATGGGTTGGGGGCAGGAGGAGAAGGGGACGATCGAGGATGAGATGGCTGGATGGCATCATCGACTCGATGGACGTGAGTCTGAGTGAACTCTGAGAGATGGTGATGGACAGGGAGGCCTGGCATGCTGTGATTCATGGGGTCGCAAAGAGTCAGACACGACTGAGTGACTGAACTGAACTGAATGTGATTGCTATTGTTAATAACTGTTGATGAAAGTAGAATGGTAGAATTTGTCATGCAGTTGAATTCAGATTTATGAATAGATGGGTCAAGAGGAAAAGAAATAAACTCAGCTTATAGCTGAATGTTTTGCTTCATTTCAAAGCTTCATAACAGGGCTTTGGCACATTGCCAACAGCATTTATGCAATCAAGCATACATATGTGTGCACACATGTATATATATACAGGTGATATATATACATGTGATAGAATACACACTGCTATAATGACCAGGAATAAAGACTATGAGTCAGATTCATTAAACTCATGACCTCTCCAGTGCTGATATTTATGTGCTTAGTCTCTCAGCTGTGTCTGACTCTTTGCGGCCCTATAGACTGTAGCCCGCCAGGCTCCTCTGTCCATTAAGATTCTCCAGGCAAGAAAGCTGGAGTGGGTTGCCATGCCCTCTCCCAGGGTGTCTTCCCAACCCAGGGATCAAACTCAGATCTCCCGCATGGCAGGTAGATTCCTTACCATCTGAGCCATCAGGCAAGTCCCCTGATATTTAGCCTTGCCATTAAATTTCCTAAGCCTCACTTTACTTTTCTGTCAAATGGGGCTAGTAATACTACCCACTTTTTTATGATTTAAAACAGTATAATACATATAGAGCCCTTAAAACTGTTGCAGTGCCCATTGCAACAGTCTTTAAATATTAGATAACAGAATTGTGAATAAACATGTTTATTCAGGTAGATATGCACATGTTACTTTTTATTTATGCTAATAAACTACTACTTAATATATTTAGCAGAGCCAAAGGAAACAATTCTACTTGAAAATCTTATTTACATGGTTTTGGCAATTTTTCAGATTAGCATAAATATTTTTATGTTAGTTCATTTGATTAATGACCAGAGGTAGAAGAGGAATATTTGGAGGAGAAAGGGTATTTTCAAGGTCATTCTGAGTGATATTTATGAGCAGGCTAGTGGTGAGGGCATCATTCAATTATGGAGAGTGCAGAACAGGAAATTGCACACAGCGCACGTGGATGGGGTCTCTGCAGGCAGTGACATCAATGGACAAAATTCATCTGCGAGAAAATTCATGCTGTATCAAAATTACACACCAAGAACTCCCATTATCAAACCTCACACCCACTGAGTCATTAGAAAAGACATAACTCTTGAGTGGCAATAGCTAGGCATTCAGGATATTTCCATAGCCAGTGGCAATAAGGCATCATGGTTGCCCTTGAGAGAGAGAAAGTTGTTTGGCACAGAAGTGACGTTAAAGAATATCTAAGAGAGGTGATCTGGGTCTTTAGCACCAGATTCTCGGGCTCTTTCAGGTTAAGGTTTCGTGGTGGTAAAATTGTCAAGTTCAGAGAACCTTCTCCTGTTGTGCTTCCCATCACTGTTGTGTGTGACTCTTATCAGTGAATCAGTTCACTTGATGATCTGAGATCATCACTTATACTCATTTCTCTCTTTAGTTTAGGCCTTTATCACCTGCTACCTGGATTATTGGCACAACACTGTAATTGATTTTCCTGATTCCAGCCTCTGAGCTCTTATATCTGACATTCTCTCAGCCTTCAGAATGGCCTTTGAGAAATGCAGTGGTTATCAGGCCCCGTCTATACTCCAGCACACTTAATAGCTCCTTATTGTCAATAATGATCTAAAGTTAAAATGCAATGGATTCATTTTGCCATTTATATTGTATCCCAATCCTATAAGAATACTGAGCTCATTCTGAAGCTTTCTCTTTGGCTTTCAGTGTTCTGCTTTATCAGGTAAGGATCCACTTGTAATTCACGATGTACTTGCCTCTAGAAAACTTGCCCTCCCCAGAACTTATGTCCTGTGAATGCCACCCCTGAGGTATGATCTTATGATTAATAACTATAATGATCATCTCTCATTTTGTAGAATGCTATATATCACACTCTTGACTGAATGCGTCATACTAATTACCTTTATTTGAGCTTCACACCCCTTCTGAGAGGATATATTTTTTCTGTTCCCATGTTGTTGAAGAGGAAACTGACCTTTGGAGAGATTAATAATCTATGCAACGACGTAAGTTTCCATACCTGGACTTGAATCTAGATGTTTACAGTAAGAAGGTCCTTATGGCTCCTACAGATATTTATTTTTGTATCCACAAACGTATTTTGCATCATCACGTTGCCCTTTGTAGAATGTGTTCGAATCTCTCTCTCCAATTAATTACTACCTTAAAGCTAGAAACTGACCTCTTTGTTGCTTCAGACCTAGAAATATTGTGTTCAATATATTTTAAATAAATTCTCCATATAGTCCTATAATTTAAAAAATATATATGAGATCTGAAAAAGCTACAAATTTATATATTATCCTCTTTGATTCTCATTGTAAGATACACAACAGGTATAATCATCCCATTTAATAGATGAAGAAATCAAAGTTTAAAGATACAAGGTTCTTATCAGAGATATTCACTGATAGTTACTAAGACCATGAGCAAGTATTTGAAGACAGATATTGTGTTTCCTAAATATAATGCTCCATGATTATTGGAGCAATTTCTTTAATTAAAATATCAAGGTTATACACGTTTGAAACAATCTAGATATCAGAATAAAAATTTCATCTCTCTTGATATTTAGCAACGTTAAAGGTTGGAAGTGAAGGAAACGGCAGCTCACTCCAGTATTCTTGCCTGGAGAATCACATTCATGGAAGAGACTCGGGGGGTTGGGGGACAGTCCATGGGGTTGCAAAGAGCCAGAAATGGCTGAGCTACTGAGCACATAAGATTGGCAGAGAATAGTTGTGCTGCTTGGGTCCACAATCACAATGTTATGCAATCTAGGCCACTGATTTAAAAAAATTATAACCTCAGAGGTTATTTTTTCACTTATTATTGGTTTAGGGAGATAGTTCTTCTCCTTTAGTACTTGAGAATGTTGTGCTACTTCCTTCTGGCTTCCAAGTTCCTGATGAGAAATCAAATTTTTTTTTTAGTTTGTTTATTTATTTTTTAACTGAAGCATAATTGCTTTACAGAATTTTGTTGTTTTCTGTCAAACATCAACATGAACCAGCCATAGGCATGTATAGGTCCACTCCCTCTTGAACCTCCCTCCCATCTCCCACCCCATCCCACCCCTCTAGGTTGGTACACAGCCCCTGTTTGAGTTCCCTGAGTCATATAGCAAATTCCCATTGGCTAGCCATTTTACATATGGTAATGTAAGTTGCCATGTTACTCTCTCCATGCATCTCACCTCTCCTCCCCTCTGCCCTGTGTGCATCTGTCTGTTCCCTATGTCTGTTTCTCCATTGCTGCCTTGCAAATAAATTTATCGGTACCATCTTTGTATATTCCCTTATATATGTGTTAGTATACAATATTTATCTTTCTCTTTCTGACTTGCTTCACTCTGTATAAGCTGTAGGTTCATCCACCTCATTAGAACGGACTCAAATGCATTCCTTTTTATGGTTGAGTAAGATTCCATTGGGCACATGTAACATAGCTTCTTTATCTATCCATCTATCGATAGACAGCTAAGTTGCTTCCATGCCCTATTGTGAATAGTGCTGCAATTTCCAAAATATACAAGGAGCTCATGCAAGTCAACAATACCAGAAAAACAAACAGCCAATCAAAAAGTGGGGAAAAGACCTAAGCAGGCATTTTCCTAAAGAAGACATACAGATGGCTAACAAACTCATGAAAAGATGTTCAACATCGCTCATTATTAGAGAAATGCAAATCAAAACTACAATGAGATATTACCTCACACCATCAGAATGACCGTCATCAAAAAGTCTACAAACAGTAAATGCTGGAGAGGTTGTGGAGAAAAGGGAACCCTCTTGCACTGTTGGTGGGAATGTAAATTGATACAGCCACTGTGAAAGACAGTATGGAGATTCCTTAAAAACCTAGGAATAAAACCACTATATGACCCAACAATCCCACTCCTAGGCATATACCCTGAGGAAACCAAAATTGAAAAAGACTTGAATCCATTATCTTTTGAATCATTTAACCCTTATAGGTAAGACAACATTTCTTTCTCTCTGCTCTCTGCTTTTCTTTGCCTTTGATTTTTTTTAGAACTTTGATTATATTGGATCTTTCATGGATGTGTTTATATTTATCCTATTGAGGGTTTGCTCACTTCTTAAATACATCGATTTCTGTCTTTCTCCAGGGTTAAGAAGTTTTTAGTCATTAGCTCTCAGAATACATTTCAGCACTCATCTCTTTCTCCAATTCTCTGGCGACTCTGATGACAGAAAATGTAGATCCTTTGGAATAGTCCTACAGGTTCCTGAGGCTCCATCCATTCTTCTTCTGTCCATTTTCTCTCTGTTGTTCAGATCGGGTAATTTTTCTCTGCTGTCTTCAAGTTAACTGATTCTTTTCTATGTCGGCTCCTTTCTCCTGTTGCACCCATTCATAGAATTTTTAATTTGTTTTAGTTATTTGTCTGTTTGGCTGTGCTGGGTCTGGTTGCTCTGGTTGTGGTGCGTGGGGGCTACTCTCCGGCTGTGGAGCATGGGCTCCTGCTTTGAGTGGCTTCTCTTGCTGCAGAGCATGGGATTTGGGGTGCACTGGCTTCAGCAGTTGCTGCTCCCAGGTTTTAGAGCACAGCCTCAGTAGTTGTGTTGTACCTGCTGAGTTATTTTAAGGCATGTGGGATTTTCCCAGGTCAGGGATCAGACCTGCGTCTCCTGCATTGTCAAGCGGATTCTTTACCATTGAGTCACCAAGAGAGCTCCTCATAGAATTTTTTAACTTCAGTTTTTGCATTTTTAATTCCTAAAGTTTCCATTTTGGGGGTGATCTTTTTTATTCCTTTGATAAGACTTCCTTATAAAAGTATTAGTGATTTCTCAGAGTATTCCGTCAAGCATCTTAGTGACTGATCCTTAAAGTATGTTTATGACAGGTGCTTACAGGTGCTTTAAAATCCTTATGAAGTGATTCCAACATCTTGTAATTACAGTGTTGATGTCTGTTGATTTTCTTCTAGTTTAATTTGAGATTTTCTTTTTTGTTTGTTTGTTTGTTTGTTTTTGGCCTCAGTGATTTTTGATGTATCTTGGACATTTTAGATATTATGTCACGAAAATCTGGATCTTATTTAACCTTCTATTTTAGTGGCCCTTCTCTGACACCCTAGCAAGGAGGAAACTAACATGATTTGTTGAGTGGGATGATGATACAGGGCCCTTAGCAAGTCTCAGCTGGGACTGGAGGGGTACCTCATTACAGTTCTTCATGTGATCTCCATTGACACTTTGGTTGTATGTGAGGGAGAAGACCACTTAGTTCTAGGTGAGGATGAAACCCCAGATGGCCAAGTGGCCTTCTTTGAAGCCACTGTGGTGAGGGATGAGTGAGCATCACTGTAGGCAGGCGAAGTTGGGAACCTAGGCTTCCACTTGTGCCTTTGCTGACAGTGGTGATACTGGGACCATGGTTTCATCCACAGTGTTTATTTTCTGTGTTGGCATGACTCTACTTCCCTTGCCCTTTGCTTAGAGATAGCAGCTTCCCTTGGCTTTTTTGGTCTATCCTCAGTGGATGCTTCTAGGTTGATGTCTTCTTCAGCATCCAGTCTGAAATAGATGAAGCAAAACATAAACCAGAGACTCATTCATTTAGTCTCTAGGTTCTTAGAAGGCTTGCCTTTTTTTCCTTCTCCATCTTGACTAGTGATCACACAGGAGTAGTTGTAGAGTAGTTGATAGAATTACTTAAATTGAATAAAAATGAATATGTTGAAGGCAACACTATGGAGACACTAAAAAGCTCCGTGTTTCCAAGGACAAGTCGGGAGAGGGATGAATAGAACAAGCATACAGAGACTTAAAGGTTGGGAAGCTATTCTGCACAGTACTATAATGGTGGATATGTGTCATCACACATTTGTCAAAACATGTAGTAGACACAACAATGCCAAGAGTGAATTCTCATGTAGACTGTAGACTTTGGATAGTATCAATGTAGGTTCATCAGTTGTAACAAATGTACTACCGTGATGCTGGTTGCTGACTGTGGGGGAGAGGGGTCTTGAGGGAAATCTCTATACTTTCTGTTCAACTTTTCTGTGAATTTAAAACTGCTCTTAAAATAGTCTAATTTTTTAAAAAAGAAGCAAAAGTAATATAGCATTTTAAGAAAATATGTATGTTGTTGAGGAATTTAAAAAAGAGACCAGTGGATACTTTTCAAGGAGTTTTGCTCTGAACATGAGCAGAAAATGAATGGTAGCCTGAAGAAGATGTGGGGTCAAAGAAAGTTTTTACGTTTAAGATGGCATCTATTAAAGCAGGGTATATGGGGCTTCCCAGGGGGCGTTAGTGTTAAAGAATCCTTCTACCAATGCAGGAAAATCAGGAGATCTGCATTTGATCCCTGGGTCAGGAAGATCCCCTGGAGAAGGGAATGGCAACCCACTCCAGTATTCTTGCCTGAGAAATCCCATGGACAGAGGAGCCAGGTGGGCTACGGTCCATGGCGTCACAAAGAGTGAGACATGACTAACAACTGAACACACACAAAGCAGTATGTAGCAGAGAAAGACAAGTGGAAAGTTTATAAAAGAGCACAATTTTCAAAGCAGAAAGCCTTGTGTAAGTGAAAGGGGATAATATCCAGATGTACAAGAGAGAAGGCTAAAATTGGAGAAAGAATTTGAGATGAAGTGATAAAGGTAGTTAGTTGGATGGAGAGTCATAACAACACTAGAAGAGAGCCTTATGAAGAATTATCTCTTGTATTTCCTTTAAGTCACGAATACTCCGTATCATTTTGGTGTTATATTTTTATAACCACAGGTGCTATTAACTTGCCCTGCAGGGTGAGATAAAATAAACTAGGAAAGCTGCTCCTTTTCCAAAATCTAAATCTAAATCAGGTTTAGATTTACCATGAAAATGAAATAACATCAATATAACACAGGTTAATATCCAGGAAATAAGATTTTATTAGACAATATAAATAGATATTGACTTAAAATGCACTATAAATGACAGAAATTCAATAAACCATGTTTACTTTCTTTGAAACGTTCCCAAGAAAAGAATAGACTTTCTCTATTTTGCTCATTTACAGCCATTCACCATATTTAGCTTTTGGTAGACCAACAACTGTTAGCTTCTTTTTCTTACTTGACATTTTTAAATTTTGTGAAACATGGGAGTTCATACTTATTAACTACCTAAGCTATTACTTTTCTCCAAAGAATGTTCCCTATTTCCTTTTCCTACTCTGCAGTTTTGGTCAAGAGAATGAACTCCATTAAGTACAAGAACAATAGACAACATTATTGGTTATTTCAATGGCAGATAAGTTAGTCAGTTTAAAGGAATGAAATGCCAGTTCAGCTGTGAAGTGGTGTGATGTGATGCTGGAAGCTTCTGAACATATTTTATGCTTGACAGTAATAATATTGAATTAATATGTCCCTGCAAGGCTTAGAAAATCTGGTTCAAATTTAGCCCAATTTATCAAGGTTTGGCAGAGTTATAAGAATTAACAAATCATGCTGTGACTTAAAATTAGCATTATGAATATTTAGGAGCTGTTAAAACTGTGGGCTAAATACATAAAATGTCACTGTCATCATATAAAAACAGAGTTTCAAGCACAAGAGAGGAAGGTTTATTACACACTCCTGTATAGTATAAAATATAGCATTTGATTTTGCACTTGAGATCGATGTGTTCATAATTTTTTTAAATTAGTAATAAAATGTCTTCCACATCTGCTGCAAAGATGTCAGCTCAGGATATCTTTCTGTCCTCCAATCTGATTGTCCTTCTCATTACTCATAGCACATAGAAAATATACAGTGACACTCCATCCTTCTAACAGGCAGGAGAGAGTCCTTCCACAGAATGTTTCTCCCTTGTCCTGCTGTAGAATCCATAGGGGATCTGAAGGTTATACTCAGTTGTTTGAACCATCACTGAATAAAAGTGGAAAATGCAATTCTTTGAAAAATGTATATGGCGTACATTTGTCCCTTGTAAATCCAGTATCTACACTTTTATGTCAGTAGATTATAAAACTTTTGTTTTCATTTTATTTCTTTGAATTTAAAATGAAAAAAAAAACTGTTTAAATAAAATCAGAAAAATGAAGTCAAAGAAATTGCATACAGTGAAAGATGACTTGTTATAGCCATAGAGAGATTGTGAAAAGATTACTTATGATAGATACTTGGAATTTGAACCTTGTGGAAAGCTTATAAAATTTTTCATGAAAAAAAAAAAAAAACACAGTATTTTGGTATATATGCCGGAATAAAGACTGGAAATGACATTGCTGGTTAATTCCTAGATCAGTGATTCTCAGTGGGAGTGATTTTGCTGCTAGGGGCCATATGGCAATGTCTGGCGATTTTTTTTTTTTAACTGGGAAATAATTGACATGTAACATTATATTAATTTTAGAGGTACAGCATAAGGATCTGATATTTATATATATTGCACAAAGGTCATGATAACAACTGTAACCATATATAATTTCAAAATTATTTTTCTTGTGACAAGAATTTTTAGCATCTACTCTCTTAGAAACTTTCAGATTTGTAATAAAATACAATGCAATGAACATGAGCTTGGGCAAACTCCAGGAGATGGTGAGAGACAGGGAGGCTTGGTGTGCTGCAGACCATGGGGTTACAAAGAGTCGGACACAATTGGTCACTTAACAGCAACAACTAGTATCTATAGTCACCAAGCTGTACATTCCATTCACATGGTTTAAGGCTATGGTTTTTCCAGTAGTCATGTATGGATGTGAGAGTTGGGCTGTGAAGACAGCTGAGTGTCGAAGAATTGATGCTTTTGAACTGTGGTGTTGGAGAAGACTCTTGAGAGTCCCTTGGACTTCAAGGAGAGCCAACCAGTCCATTCTAAAGGAGATCAGTCCTGGATGTTCTTTGGAAGGAATGATACTAAAGCTGAAACTCCAGTACTTTGGCCACCTCATGCGAAGAGTTGACTCATTGGAAAAGACTCTGATGCTGGGAGGAATTGGGGTCAGGAAAAGAAGAGGGCGATAGAGGATGAGATGGCTGGATGGCATCACTGACTCAATGCACATGAGTTTGGTTGAACTCCGGGAGTTGATGATGGACAGGGAGCCCTGGTGTGCTGCAATTCATGGGGTCGCAAAGAGTCAGACACGACTGAGCGACTGAACTGAACTAAACTGACTGATTTTATAATTGGAAGTTTATGCCTTTTGATCCCCACAAATTTGTTCTCTATATCTATTTTTCATAAAAAATTTTAAGTGAATGTTGTCCCCATTAAGTATTTTTGTCTAAAGAGATGGGAATACCAGACTACCTGACCTGCCTCTTGAGAAACCTGTATGCAGGTTAGGAAGCAATAGTTAGAACTGGACATGGAACAACAGACTGGTTCCAAATATGAAAAGGAGTATGTCAAGGCTGTATATTGTCACCCTGCTTATTTAACTTATATGCAGAGTACATCATGAGAAACTCTGGGCTGGATGAAGCACAAGCTGGAATCAAGATTACTGGGAGAAATACCAATAACCTCAGATATGCAGATGACACCACCCATTCTTCTTGGAAGAAAGCAAAGAAGAACTAAAGAGCCTCTTGATGAAAGTGAAAGAGGAGAGTGAAAAAGTTGGCTTAAAGCTCAACATTCAGAAAACGAAGATCATGGCATCTGGTCCCATCACTTGATGGCAAATGGATGGGAAAACAGTAGAAATAGTGGGTGCCTTTATTTTAGGGGGCTCCAAAATCACTGCAGATGGTGATTGCAGCCATAAAATTAAAAGACGCTTACACCTTGGAAGGAAAGTTATGACCAACCTAGACAGCATCTTGAAAAGAAGAGATGTTACTTTGCCAACAAAGGTCCATCTAGTCAAGGCTATGGTTTTTCCAGTGGTCATGTATGGATGTGAGAGTTGGACTGTGAAGAAAGCTGAGTGCCGAAGAATTGATGCTTTTGAACTGTGGTGTTGGAGAAGACTCTTGAGAGTCCCTTGGACTGCAAGGAGATCCAACCAGTCCATCCTAAAGGAGATCAGTCTTGAGTGTTCATTGGAAGGACTGATGTTGAAGCTGAAACTCCAATATTTTGGCCACCTAATGCAAAGAGCAGACTCATTTGAAGAGACCCTGATGTTGGGAAAGATTGAAGGCAGGAGAAAAAGGGGACACCAGAGGATGAGATGGTTAGATGGTATCACCGACTCAATGGACATGAGTTTGGGTAAACTCCTGGAGTTGGTGATGGACAGGGAGGCCTGGTATGCTGGGGTTCATGGGGTCACAAAGAGTCAGACATGACTGAGCGACTGAACTGAACTGAAAGACAAAACAAGAAGAAAACAAACAACAAGACAACATTTTTATTATCATTACAGGTAACAAGCAAAATAACTCTGCCACATTTTCAGTGAAAAAATTATATCTCATACTGCTGTGAAGTTTCCTAGAATTAATGCCATAATTCTTCTGACCAGGAAATAAAAAAAAAAAGTTAGGAGAACACCTCCGGAGAAGAAGCCTTGATAAGTTCTCTAAAGGGGAAGCCACTTTGACCAGTCCTTATGTAAGAAAGAGGGATAAATTGGCAGAATTGTTTTCCAGACTCCTCTAGTTCTTGGACTGATGGAAAGGGGACATAAAGAGGTAGAGGTCTGCACAGTCCTGGGGAAGAACTTTCTTCCTGATCATCCTGGGTGGTTTGCCATATCATGAGAGAGGATAAGAAAAATCCAATCAAATTACAGGGTGAATTTAGTAATAAATAAATAAATAAATAAATAAATAAATAAAAGGGGGTGGTCAACAGGGACTTCACAGTTACTGTGTCTCTTTACCAAGTGTGTCCCCTTGCCTGAGACCTCTAAAAACTGAAGAGGTGGTCTAAATAAATCATGGCTGTGTCTGTGTTCTCTGGGCATGGAGAATAGAGGGAAAGGAAGTAAGGGAGGGAATTCAGATGCAGTAATAGTACTGTCACCTTGATTAAAGTAGAAAACAGACCATGTCTTGCTCAGAGAGGAGTGATTATTTATTTACACTGACATGTGTTATATGAACATCAGACGCTCTGGGTCTGTCATGTGCTGTAGATCTTGGAGAAATTGGAGCTTCTTGATATTGTATTTTGAGAGCTTGAGCCCCAAACAGATTTACTGTTAATGAATCATTACTTGCAGTCAATAGTCCTTGAGTCTATCATTTTAAATGAGTGTTGTTAAATGAAGGTTTTTTACATGTATAAACCTGTGTTTGCCAAAGGTGAACCTGTGCGTGTTTTAACTTTGTATACACATTTGAATAATTCATTTTGCAATCCAATGCTACTTTAGTTCTAAAGGTGCTTGCCATAATTACAGGGCATATCTTAAGTACAGAAGTTATATATTTGAACACACATTAACACAGGATTTGAGCAGCAGGGGAAAATAGAGTGCATGTAAAGCAAAGCTGAACAATTAGAGGACTAGTTAAGGATGCTAAATTTAAGTTGGAGCAAACAGTTACCAATGTAATACTCTTTTTTTCATCTTCAGTATCTCTTTTTTAAAATAATGAATAAATGGATCAGGAAATTTGCTACCAAATGGTCTAAAATGATATCTAAGTTTTTCTTGTCAGAGAATTTATGCCCTGAATAATCCAAAATGCTCTCATTTTTTTAGCCTTATATATGGTATCTGCTGCTGCTGCTGCTAAGTCGCTTCAGTCGTGTCCGACTCTATGCGACCCCATAGACGGTAGCCCACCAGGCTCCCCCGTCCCTGGGATTCTCCAGGCAAGAACACTGGAGTGGGTTGCCATTTCCTTCTCCAATGCATGAAAGTGAGAAGTGAAAGTGAAGTCGCTCAGTCGTGTCCGACTCTTAGCGACCCCATGGACTGCAGCCCACCAGGCTCCTCCGTCCATGGGATTTTCCAGGCAAGAGTACTGGAGTGGGGTGCCATTGCCTTCTCCGATATGGTATCTAGTTTGTTCTATATGCTCTGTAAGGCTGAGGATCAGATGCACTCCAGATAAACAAGGATGTTTAGATCTACAAATTGTGATACATACCCTCCAAATGTTCTACTTGAAAATAGGTCAGGCATAAAAGATAGTGATGATGAAGTGATATCAGTAAGAGGCCAGCACAGGAAGCTCTAAGCCTTTATTCCTCCCACAGAAACACGGATTCAGTAAGAGCACATATACCAATTCCCTTTATGAAAAATGAGGCAAACCAGTTAAAGGCTTCTGTACCACAAATAATTCCAATCCCAAAGAAAGGCAATGCCAAAGAATGCTCAAAGTACCACACAGTGGCACTCATCTCACATGCTGGTAAAGTAATGCTCAAAATTCTCCAAACCAGGCTTCAACAGTACGTGAACGGTGAACTTCCAGATGTTCAAGCTGGATTTAGGAAAGGCAGAGGAACCAGGGATCAAATTGCCAACAACTGTTGGATCATCAAAAAAGCAAGAGAGTTCCAGAAAAACATCTATTTCTGCTTTACTGACTATGCCAAAGCCTTTGACTGTGTGGATCACAATAAACTGTGGAAAATTCTGAAGAATGGGAATACCAGCCCACCTGACCTGCCTCTTGAGAAATCTGTATGCAGGTCAAGAAGCAACAGTTATAACTGGACATTGAACAACAGACTGATTCCAAATCAGGAAAGGAGTACGTCAAGGCTATATATTGTCACCCTGCTTATTTTACTTATATGCAGAGTACATCATGAGAAACGCTGGGCTGGATGAAGCACAAGCTGGAATCAAGATTGCCAAGGAGAAATATCAATAATGTCAGGTATGCAGATGACACCAACCTTATGGCAGAAAATGAAGAAGGACTAAAGAGCTTCTTGATAAAAGTGAAAGAGGAGAGTGAAAAAGTTGGCTTAAAACTCAACATTCAGAAAATTAAGATCATGGCGTTTGATCTCATCACTTCATGGGAATTAGATGGGGAAACAGTGGAAACAGTGAGAGCCTTTATTTTGGGGGGCTCCAAAATCACTGCGGATGGTGACTGCAGCCATCAATTTAAAAGACGCTCCTTGGAAGAAAAGTTGTGACCAACCTAGACAGCATATTAAAAAGCAGAGACATTACTTTGCCAACAAAGTAATGGCTCAGTGAATATGAGTTTGAGTAAACTCCGGGAGTTGGTGATGGACAGGGAGGTCTGGTGTGCTGCTGTCAGTGGGGTCGCAGAGTCGAACACGACTGAGTGAACTGACTGACTGACCTCAAGTAAACCATAAAACCAGCTGTATCAAAATCACTAGGAAAACCATGGTACCTTTTTGCCATAGTGCACTGGCATAGTGCCATATCGATCATACAAAAGAATAAAATTGGACTGCTATCTTACACCACACATAAATATCATCTCAACTAGAATTAGAGACTTAAATGATTAGATTAGAGATTATACTAGAGCTGAATCTGTAAAACTCCTAGAGGAAAACTCTTAGGAAAAGGGAAGATCTTCATGACATTGGTTTTAACAATGACTTCTTGAATATAAAACCAAAAACATAAAAAGCAAAAGCAAATAAAGGCAAATGGAACTACATCAAAGTAAAAAGTCTCCTGCTGGTGTGTGCTTGCTTAGTCACTCATGTCTGACTCTTTGTGACCCTTTGAATTGTAGCCCGCTATGCTCCTCTGCCCGAGGGATTTTTCAGGCAAGAATACTGGAGTGGGTTGCCATTGTCTCCTCCAGGGAATATTCCCGAGTCAGGGAGTGAACCTGTGTCTCCAGTCACTTACAAACACCCCTGCCCAGTTACACCATCAGATATCTAAACTCTTCCTAACTGGCATGAACTCCATGTTCCATGTGCTTACTACAACTGATGTGGAATTGTGCTCATCAGCATATCTGATGGAGCGTTCTTATTGGGTTGGCTAAAAAGTTTATTCTGTTTTTTCCTGAAGATGCTATGGAAAACCCAAATTAACTTTTTTGGCTAGCACAACATCCTTGTGTGAAATGAGAAAGTAATGTTGTTGGTGGTTTGCTATTAGAAATTTGGCCCTTGAGAGTTCTCACAGTAACTTGTTGCTGGCTTTTGGGGTGGTGTTAGCTGACGGTGTTTCTTCCTGTAATAAAAGATTATTGTTGAGGAATTTCTTATTGCTTTAGTGTCTAATTCTACCCAACACTCTGTGTTCTCTGATAATCCTACCTTTGAATCTTTTTTATAGTTGTTACTTCTTTCATTTATTTTTTTAATTTTAGTTTTACTTTATTTTACTTTACAATACTGTATTGGTTTTGCCATACATTGACATGAATCCACCATGGGTATATACGAGCTCCCAATCCTGAACGCCCCTCCCACCTCCCACCCCATATCATCTCTCTGGATCATCTCCGTGCACCAGCCCCAGGCATCCTGTATCCTGTCCATTCTATACATATGTGTCTCTTTTGCTGTCTCGCATACAGGGTTATCATTACCATCTTTCTAAATTCCATATATATGTGTTAGTATACTGTATTGGTGTTTTTCTTTCTGGCTTACTTCACTCTGTATAATTGGCTCCAGTTTCATTCATCTCATTAGAACTGATTCAAATGTATTCTTTTTAGCGGCTGAGTAATACTCCATTGTGTATAAGTACCACAGCTTTCTTATCCATTCATCTGCTGATGGACATCTAGGTTGTTTCCATGTGCTGGCTATTATAAACAATGCTGCAATGAACATTGGGGTACATGTGTCTCTTTCAATTCTGGTTTCCTCAGTGTGTATGCCCAGCAGTGGGATTGCTGGGTCATAAGGCAGTTCTATTTGCAATTTTTTAAGGAATCTCCACACTGTTCTCCATAGTGGCTGTACTAGTTTGCATTCCCACCAACAGTGTAAGAGGGTTCCCTTTTCTCCACACCCTCTCCAGCATTTATTGCTTGTAGACTTTTGGATCGCAGCCATTCTGACTGGTGTGAAATGGTACCTCATTGTGGTCTTGATTTGCATTTCTCTGATAATGAGTGATGTTGAGCATCTTTTCATGTTAGTGATCACATCATCATGATTATCTGGGTCATAAAGGTCTTTTTTGTACAGTTCTTCTGTGTATTCTTGCCACCTCTTCTTAATATCTTCTGCTTCTGTTAGGTCCATACCATTTCTGTCCTTTATCGAGCCCATCTTTGCATGAAATGTTCCCTTGGTATTTCTAAATTTTTTGAAGAGGTCTCTAGTCTTTCCCATTCTGTTGTTTTCCTCTATTTCTTTGCATTGATCACTGAAGAAGTCTTTCTTATCTCTCCTTGCTATTCTTTGGAACTCTGCATTCAAGTGGGTATATTCTTTCCTTTTCTCCTTTGCTTTTTGCTCCCCTTCTTTTCACAGCTATTTATAAGGCTTCCTCAGACAGCTGTATGTAGACTGTATTTTTTCCTAGACAGTCATTGTTATGGATTTATTAGCACCAGTCCCTCATTCCTTTAGTTTGATTGAGCCAACCTAGCTTACATGCCCACTCTTAAAACCTGGAATGCGTTATGTTGATTACTGTTTGTGGCTGGGAATGGGTAGTTTGTTGGGAAAAAGGAAACAGGGGATGAATTTTGGCTAGAGAGACAAAACTACCTGCACCTGTAAAGGTCACCTACCCCCACCAGCATAAACGACACATTAATACAATATTGGTCTTTCAATTTTGTGCATGCATGTGTGCTATCGCTTCAGTCATGTCTGACTCTTTGTGACCTTATGGACTGCGGCCCGCCAGACTCCTCTGCCTATGGAGTTCTCCAGGCAAGAATACTGGAGTGGGTTGCTGTGCCCTCTTCCAAGGGATCTTCCCGACCCAGGGATCAAACACGAGTCTCTTCTGTCTCCTCCAGTGGCAACCATTTTCTTTACCATTAGTGCCCTGGGAAGTTGCTTTTTTATTTTAGTATGAATTAATATATGACACTGTTTAAAATGGAACAGCTGACTCAGGGCACACTGGATAGAGCTTTTAACAGTTTGGGCAGGATAATTCCTTGTTGCGGGAGGAGTGCCCTGTACATCATAGGAAGTCTAACAACATCCCTGACCTCTACCCACTAGATGCCAGTAGCACCCCACTTCCAATTATGACTACAAACAACTTCTCCAGACATTGCCAAATGTCTTCTGGGGTCTGTGTTGCTCATCAACTACTGGTTTCAACCCAGGACTTAGGGTTCCAAAGCTGGAAGATTCTAGCTTCTGTTCTTCTCCCTCTATGTTACTGCTTATCTGTAATCAAATGTTAAATTGATGGCTCAAAGCAATGCCAGAGAAGAGGTACATTCCTGAGGGCTGGAACCCTGGGCCCCAGAAAAATGAGTCTGGAGGCAAATCTTCTGGGCTCAGGACAAAGGAATGTTCCAATTGGGGAGGCCAGAGTTTCTAGATACCATCTCTCAACTTAGCAGATTCTACTGTGGCTTTTTTCATCTTTGAAATTCAAACGATATGAAGCTCTTCACCTGAAGATCTATATATGACGATCTTAAAAACATTTTGGTTCATTTTAGAAAATTTAAGTAGATTTTAGCCTGAGTTAGAAAGAAGATTTCATTTAGCTCATGCTTGGGTTCCAGAAGCATCAAGTCTTCAGACCATAGCAATGATGTAAGTTCCAAAGGAAGCAAACAAATGCATCTCAGCAAGATGTAAACTGTCCAAAGTCTGGGAAATGTCCTCATGCCAGAATCTATTGACATTTGTGTAAAATAAGCTTACCCAAAACTCTCCTCTCCTCAAGAAAACCCTCCTTAGACCTGTTTCTCCTTCCAGCATCCAGCCGGTCCTCATCTTTCCTCCATAGCTAAGGCTCTCAAAGGATTAGTCTTCATTTGCTGTCACAATTTGTTCTTCTTCTGTTCATTCCTTGGATTCTGTCCCTAAATACCAATAATACTGTTCTGATGTGTTCAGTCACCTCCTCTAAAACATTCTTGTTCTGTCTCATCCTTAGGACAACTTTGGACAACTTTGCTGACCAGCCTCTCTCCTTTATGTTTTTGCCTCTTGTTAGTTCTGTAATGCTGGGGTATTTTTCCTACCCTTCTGTTGAATTCTTTACTGGTTATTTTTTCTCTGTCTGCTGAGTAAATAGAAGTATTTCCCCAGGGATTTCATCTTGTTCCTGTTTCTTTCCTTTCCTTTCTCTCTGGGCTGTCTTCTTACCACCTCTTGACTTTAGGTGTGTAGCTTCCAGCTCTGCATCTTCAGCCATGCACGGCCTCTTTCCTTGGCTCCAAAGATAGGTACATTCACCTTCGCAGGGGTGGGGGCAGCCACAGGGGCTTCAAATACAACACGCCTAACTTGGAACTCCTTTTCTCTTTTCCTAACCCAACTTTTTCTCCTCTGTCTCAGTTAATGAAATTGCTTTCTTTCCTGTCTCCCAGGGTAGAGACCCTAAAGACACCTTGAGTTAGGTTTCCTTGTAAATCAATCCCAATATGTCATGAGTCTCTGCATCCTGTGAATTCCACTGCCATCATTTCCTTGATGAGAATGCCACCCTTTCCACCCTCACCACCCACATTTAGATCACAGACTGGCAAGCTTTGTCTTGAAAGGACCAGATAGTAAATATTTTAGGCTTTCTGAGTCACTCTGTCTGTTGCAACTACTCAACTCTGCTCTTGTAGCATGAACACAGCCATGGATAATAGATGAATGAGAAGGTAGGCATGACTGTGTTTCAGTAAAACTTTATTTACAAAAACAGATTTCTGATCTGATTTAGCCCAAGGGACATAGCTTGCCACCTCCTTGTTTAGAGGGTTGTTGTCTTTTACCTAAGTCTTCCCCAGTGGCTCAGATGGTAAAGCGTCTGCGTGCAATGTGGGAGACCTGGGTTTGATCCCTGGGTTGGGAAGATCTCCTAGAGAAGAAAACGGCAACCCACTCCAGTACTCTTGCCTGGAGAATCCCACGGACGGAGGAGCCTGGTAGGCTACAGTCCACCTGGATTATCTCATCTTCCCAGGTGGCGCTAGTGGTAAATAACCTGCCTGCCAATGCAGGAGACATAAGAGACGTGGGTTCAGTCCCTGGGTCTGGAAGATCCTCTGGAAGAGAGCATGGCAACCCACTCCAGTATTCTTGCCTGGAAAATCCCACGAACAGAGGAATCTGGCAGGCTACAGTCCATGGGATCACAAAGAGTCAGACATGACTGAAGCAACTTAACACACACACACCAGAAGCTTATCTCCCTGCTCCAGTATTATTTTCCTATAACCATTTTTATCTTGCTGTCCAAAGTAAATATTTATTGATGAATGCATCTTCTTAAAATATAGACTGATTAGATACATCGGACTTTGACACTCTATGTAAGTTAGCTTTCTTCAAATATGCCATACCCTCAAGCTCTATAATTCTCCCTTTACTTTGTTTTCCAGCCTGGAATGTTCTTCCCTGTCCCCAAATCCTTTCAAGTGTCAACTTATAAGACACAGCCTACAAGGTATCTTTGCTATGAAGCCCTCCATACCTCCCTTCCCAACTCTGAACTCTTTCTTCTCTAATACTCTCTTAAATAATATTACTCCTGCCTCACAGTGTCATCTCATTATGAGTCTGCCTCATGGTGAAGTGACGTCTACCTATGTTGGTCTCTACCTCAGTCCAAAGCTCCCTGGGAAGCAAAAAGTGTCTTTCGAAAAAAATCTTTTTTTATTCCCCAACATATTACTCCATTTAAATAGTAATCTCTACTAGTGTACTCTGCAATTTCAGATACAAAATACACATATTTCTCAAGAATAGATGCCAAAAAAAAAAAAAGGTACAGTCCAGAGCTAAGCAAGTTCACTCCACCCACCACCCCCAAATGACATTTGGGATTGCTATTCAGCGTCAATCACATCTTGTTCACCAGTCCATAGCATGCCTACTGAGTCTGTGATTAGTTTTTAGGTTTGTCTTTTCTCTCTTAAGCTTTTGAAAATGGATAGGATCTTGAAGGTTGTGGGGAAATGAAGCTGTGACAAACTTAAAAGAGAAATTCATTTTTTTAAATGGAAATTGGCAGGAAAATGTTGTGTGTGGATCGATTGTCTACAAATATAACTTTAAAGGACCAAGAATGAGCCAGACAATGTGTAAAGAATTTATTATTAATGTGACGCAAGGCTATTAACCATAAGCAATAAGGCGCAGTGTGCGCATGTGCACTCGGTCGTGTCAGACTCTTTGTGACCCCATGGACGTAGCCCACCAGGCTCTTCTGTCTATGGAATTTTTTAGGCAAAAATACTGGAGTGAGTTTCCATTTCCTACTCCAAGGGATCTTTCTGACCCAGGACAGTAGCCCGCCAGGCTTCTCTGCCTGTAGAATTTTCCAGGCTAGAATACTGGAGTGGGTTGCCATTTCCCACTCCAGGGGATCTTTCCAACCCAGGGATCAAAACTGTGACACCTGTGTCTCCTGTACCAGCAGATTCTTTATCACTAGCCCCCCTGGGAAGCATGAGGTAAGAGGGGAAACTGTATAATGAAGAAATGGAAACATATTTTGAGAGTTTAGCTAGAGTGAGCACTATTTAATATGGTTGTTGCTATCAATATATGTGGTTATTTACATTTAAATAATTGAAATTAAAATTTAAAATTCAGTTCCTCAGTTGTATTAGTCACGTCTTGAGTGCTCACTAGCCATCTGTTGCAAGTAGCCACCAATTTGGACAGGACAGGTATAAAACTTTTCCATAGACATAAAAAGTTCAGGTGAGTAGTGTTGGTCTAGAATCAGTGAAGTCAAATATCTGTTAGCTGAAAGTTAAGTCAGAAAAGGATGGAACTTTGTTTGAGAATGTGCTATGTGTTAAGTCGCTTCAGTTGTGTCCAACTCTTTGAAACCCCATAAACTCTATCCTGCCAGGCTTCTCTGTCCATGGGATTCTCCAGGCAAGAATACTGCAGTGAGTTGCCATTTCCTCCTCCAGGGAATCTTCCTGATCCAAATATCAAATCCAGGTCTCTTATGTCTCCTGCATTGGCAGGCAGATACTTTACTGCTAGCACCACCTGGTAAAGACCAAAGTTGGTTAACATGCTGATGAAAGTTGAGTCAAACTCTGCGGACAGTTCCACAGAGTTGAGGCCCAATAGAATCTGATCAACTTCCATGTGAGACAGGAGACAGTCAGCTCTGAACAGATTCCTCACAAACTCAGTACTTCTGTGTGCCTGCTGAGAGCATCATTCATCACCGAAGCTATTTGCTTTTTTTCAATGTACATTTAAATGTATCTTTTGGGGAGGGATATTCCACAACAGTATTTCCCAAAATGTAGGTCAAATTCACTTAGTGGGTCATGAATGATTTAGAATAGAAACAGAACAGACTTGGAAAAAATCAGGCTGGGTCACACATTTAAGGACAAATGTTTTGTGAATGGATATTTGCTTTCAGTGATATTTGCCCGTATTTCTTAATGTGAAGTGAAAGTGAAAGTCATGTTGACTCTTTGTGACTCCATGGACTATATGGTCCATGGAATTCTCCAGGCCAGAATACTGGAGTGGGTAGCCTTTTCCTTCTTCAGGGGATCTTCCCAGCCCAGGGCTCGAACCCAGGTCTCCTCTATTGCAGGCTGATTCTTTACCAGCTGAGCCACAAGAGAAGCCCTTCTTAATGTGAGTCAGGCACAAACATTTAAAATCCAGTGTTTCAGAACATAGATTAGCACAGAAGGAGAAAAATATGTTTAGTTTTTGAAATGCAAAAAGACAGACTCGACTGTGTAGGGCTGCATGTGAAAAAGACAAGCACAAGTGTCACCTGGCCTTAGAAAAAAATCAAAGTTAAAACAAGCCTCGGGAATCTAACTTGTTTGTTCTTAAAAAAAAAAAAAAAAATTTTTTTTTTTAATTTATGACTGTGCTGGGTCTTTGTTGGAGAAGGAAATGGCAACCCACTCCAGTATTCTTGCCTGGAGAATCCCATGGACTGAGAAGCCTAGTAGGTTACAGTCCACGGGGTCGCAAAGAGTCGGACACGACTGAGCGACTTCACCTCACCTCACCTGGGTCTTTGTTGCTGCATGGGGTTTTCTCTAGTTGTGGTGAGTGGAGTCAACTCTCTCATTGCAGAGCACTGGTCCTCGGGCCAGTGGGCTTCAGACATTGCAGCTCCCTGGCTCTAGAGCCCAGAGACCCTACAGAGACTGAGCCAGAACTGTGTCTGAGTCTCTCCTGTGGAGGTATGGGTCAGCACTTGACTGCTGACAAGTGACAGGGAAGCCTGGCATGCTGCAGTCCATGGGGTCACAAAGTGTCGGACACGACTGACTGACTGAACTGAACTGGTTCTAGAGCACAGACTCGATAGTTCCGACACAGAAGCCTAGTTGCTCTGTGGCTTATGGGATCTTCCAGGGCCAGGCACTGAACCTGTGTCTCCTGCACTGGCAGGCAGATTCTTTACCACTGAGTCACCGGGGAAGCCCTAAGCTGTATGTTCTGCACTTCCACTTCCTAGAAATGTGTGGATTTTTACCAAGTCTTGAGTGGTCTTCATCCCAGAAGAAATGTCCTTTTCCTTGTTATAGCTTGTTACCAGAAACCACCTGAGCTTGCCTGTCAAAAGTGGATTGATCCCCGGAGCCAAAATTAGCTACTTAGAAAATGGTGTGACCCCTGCGTGCATGTGACAGGCAAGACCAGAAAGCCTTCCATGTGTCCCCAGGCACACAGCCCAACAGTCACCTTCCTACTTGGCAAAAACAAATGCTCTAGTAAATTATGAGGGAAGAGAATAATGCTTGTCTTATCCACATATTAATATGATTTATTTAAAAACCCTGATCCTGTTGCCTCAAAACGACTTATAATGCTCTGTTTATCTCTTGGAACGTTGACAGTGAGAGTTCAGATTTCTCCCTCTAGTCTTCTAAGTGATCTTTTTTTGGAGCTGGTGGGAGTCCAGTGTACTCTGCTACCCTATACATTACATAGTAATATGGAAACCTTGATTGCTGATTTTGGCCAATTTAATTAAAAATTAAAGGAAAAAACCCAGCATAATAGAAAGTTCTATGGATGGCCACGCAAATTTGCAGAAACCCTGAAAACTTGATTAGTCACTTTGAAAAACAGCATTGATGACTTATAATTGTCATTAATAGTTCAGTTTCAAAATTCTTTCCTCAGGTTAAACATCCAATCAGTTCTGACTGAAATATATACATGTTTGTTCTAAATTATCAACGTTTCCATAGGCAACAACTTTGTGCTTCAATGAGGACAGATATTAACTGAAATTTTGGAAGCAGTTTTCTCTGAGCATTTGGGTGGATGAGATATTTCCAAATTCTTTTCCCTTGAGCTTTCATTATACAGATATATAAAGGTATACATATATATATATATATATATAATATATCTGCATATCTGTATTATATATATATGTGAAAGTGAAAGTGTTAGGCTCTCAGGCATGTCTGACTCTTTTGTGACCCCATGGACTATATAGCTCACCAGGTTCCTCTGTCCATGGGATTCCCCAGCAAGAATACTAGAGTGGGTTGCCATTCCCTTCTCCAAGGGTGACCCAGGGATTGAACCCCAGTTTTAACATGGTGGCTAACAAAGTTTACTTCCAGAATGTTTCTGTATATTTGCATTTATTCCTTCAGTTTTCTCTGTGAGGCACTGCAAGTATTAACATGGCTCAGCTGCCAGCTCCATGCACTAATCATAAATTACATTTATCCCAAGTTCTAAAAAAGTCAGACTCCTGGGCCCTGTATTCCCAGGGACATTTCCACCTGAATCTCCACGGGCATCTCAAATCCAACATGTTCAAATCTTCCTGCCTCGACTCACTTCACCCTCCAGCTGCAATGCCGTCTTGGTGAATGGTGTAGCGTTTGCCCCATATCTTAAACTGACAGCCCTTCAGTGATCTTGAAGGTTTCCCTTGTCATCAGCCCCCTGTTAACTAAGACCATGAATGTTTATTAATGATAACAACAATAGGATTTATCAGCTCTTCCTCGGAAATGCCTCAAATTTCAGAGCCCACTGGCAGCGCCTGCGGCTTGGCTCACTCTCTCACCTGGAGGACAGTGCCACCTCCCTAATCAGCTTTCCTCTGCATTTCAGGTCTTCATCCACGCTTCCTCTGTGTTATCTTCCTAAAAACAAGCAAACATGCTTCGGACAATCCACCATCAAACTCTCCTCTGTAGGATGTGTGTGCTAAGTCACTTCAGTTTTGTCTGACTCTTTGTGAACCCATGGACTATAACCCACCAGGCTCCTCCGTCCGTGGCGATTCCCCAGGCGAGAATACTGGCGTGGGTTGCCGTGCTTCCTCCAGGGGATCTTCCTGACCGAGGGCTCGAACCCATGTCTCATGTCTACTGCATTGGGAGGAGGGCTCTTTACCACTAGCACCATCCCTGTTATCTCCTGTTATTGGCAGGATGAAGCCAAACACTCAAGAAAGACAAATGTGTCCCACAATTGGCCCCTCTTCTTTGTATCCCTCCTGAATTTGGTGCTTCAGACGCACTGAATTTCCTTCCACTTCCTTCAGATGGAAGGTATTTTCTCATCCCTGCCTTCGCAGTGCTCTTTCTCCTTGAATGGTCATACCTTTGCCCCCACAACAAAGTCTTTTTATCCTCTAAGACTAAACTCAAATGCCCCCTCCTATGGGTATCTTTTGTAATTACACCATAAACTATGTTAGCAATTAATTCCTCTTTTTTTGTTTCATTTCTCTATTATGGCACTTTTCACATTATATCACGATTACTTACCAAAATGTGTGTGGGATTTCTTAGGGCTATCTATCACGTGTTGCTGGATCTTTCCCAATCTAGTTGTAAGAGGGAATGGCCCTTTCTGATTTTTTTGTGATTGGGTAAGATAAACAGCTAGTTCTGGATAATGAATTGGGAGTGGAAGGGATGAGTGTTATTTCTAGACTGAAACATTTAATTACTGGTGCAAGAATCTTCAGACATCTCTCTTCTTCTAGTGTGGTGACTGGCAATGTTAGAGATGGTAACTACTCCATCAACCCAGACTCCTGACCCACAATACACATATAACACGAGGAAGAACCTTTGCTAATTTGGGGCAACAAGATGTTGGGGATGTATGCTCCTGCAGCATCACCTAGCTAATTCTTCATGATACAATATGTGTCATCCCAATGGGGCAGTGAACTCCTCAACAGTCTTCAGCCAGTTCAGTCTGGCATCCCTATTATCTTGCAAATGCACGGTAGCTGGGTGTTCAGTGTAACATTTGTTGAATGAATGCAAACAGAAGTAAAGCATTTAAATCCCAGGGATATCAATAGAAAACCATTAATGAAAATACAGTGTTTCTATGCCCATTGAAAAAAAAAATGGCCACTTGAGAAATGTACTTAAAACCAATTCATAGCTGTTTTCGTTAAGTTTTCAGTGCAGTTTTGTATTCTGGCTCTGGACCTTGCATTGCAATGAGGGGAATGTTTGTTAAAGAAATGGTGCAGGCATACGTGTTTAATTTGTACATCTCTGTGTAGCTGGGTGATTGGTCCTAATGGACCGTCAGAGCTTTTTAGAAAACAGCGCTCAGCAATGTGCACATTGCCTTGATTAGGTGAGCTCCTGATGTTGTTCAGTCGGCAAGCCATGTCTGACTCTCCTTGACCCCATGGACTGCAGAATTCCAGGCTTCCCGGTCCCTCGCCATCTCCCAGAGTTTGCCTAAGTTCATGTACGTTGAATGTAGAGGATTGCATAACTCAGTGAAGCTACGAATCATGCCATGCAAGGCCACCCAAGACTGACAGGTCATAGTGGAGAGTTCTGACAAAACGTGATCCACTCGAGGAGGGAATGGCAAATCACTCCAGTATACTTGCTGTGAGAACCCCATGAACTGCATTTAAAAAAGGCAAAAAAGGTGACCTCCTAGGTGCAGAGACCTAGTAAGCGTCTGCCTAGTTATCCCCATAGATGTTAAGGGACTAGCTGATTGAAAACAATTAGTTACTGAGACTTAACTTTTTTCAGTGATGGAAAATGACGAGGAGCTGCTCTTGAACCAGCTGTGTGTTTGCCTTTGTAAGTGACCAGAACACTGTGTCAAAGCCCTACATATGAGCTAATAACTTGCATTTGGAACTGCTTCCCCTGTCTTCCTGGAAGAGGCTCAACATTAGGAAATATTGACTAATGGTGAAGAGAAAGAACCCTGGGAGGCCTGTCTAGTCAGGGAGGGCTTCAGAGAATCTTTACAGGAGCTAGAGATAAGTAAGATGTGGCTTGATTAACCACAAAAAGATAGCAATGAGCAAAGTGGACAGCGTTTGGAGGGGGACAAGCTCAGACACCAGGGACTCTGAGAAGGAGTTATTCTTATTATTTTATTGCATTGGAGCATGATCAACTTGTGCTTCTCCAAACCTGTAATCTGGGTGAGGGATTCCCAAGCCTTTGCAAGCCCTGAAACTTCTCTCAATGTGACCTCTTTCCATAAACTAAGAAGGGATGAGAGAAAGATAGTGCACTGATTAAAAGAGGGCTCTGCCTGAGAACCAGACCTGTCTGACTGGAGGTCAGATCCCAAAGCTGCCACCTACTAACTGTATGCTTTTCACCTCATTGAACCTCAATTTTGTCATCTATAAAATGCTGTGCTTATTACACTGGAGGGTTCTGAAGATTCAACAAGATGATGCATGTAAAACTCTCACTATTCTCATGAAGCACATATTAAGCCCTCCAGTAAGTTTAGTGGTTATCCAGCTTGGAAATACACACTGGGAAGCCCATCACTTACAAACGATGTTCTGTTCCTGAAAATGAATCAGAATGGAGAGGTTTAGGTGGTAGGGATGAGGGGCAGAGAGTTGGGGTGCTGGAGGTGAAAGAACATTTTAGCACTTAGATTTTCTACAGGAAATTGTTTTATAAGATATACTTTTGGGTTCCGTTGTCTCTGCAGCAGGCGGCAACCGTTCAGAACTGTAAGCCTCCTGGTGATGCTAATAGCCCGAGAATCGAACAAAGCCCACAGTCTTTGCTTCCCAAAGCAGAGGCCCAGTAGTTACTGTTTTTCCAAAGGCTGCATTTGAGCTTTGTCAGCTGTCTGGGCTGAAGTTTATCCTGTGTCCACTTCCCTTATCAGCCGCCCATGGCAGGCACACGTTTCTCTGCTCAGTGAATGGCAGGACTTTAGGACACCCTGTTGACAGAGCCAATCCATCTTTCTGCTATTGCCATCTTGAAAGAACTTCGGAGCAGCTTGTCGGAGGATATGGAAGCCACCATGACGACTGGGAAGTTTTTGGGGGGTATGAAAAGCACTTATTTCTAACGGCCTATCTAATGGAAACTTTGATGAGGATATATTAGGGAGGAGGCCCAGAACATCTGCTCATTTACTGGGGGAAGAGGGAGGCCCTCTCATCAGATAGTTCAATATACCCCACTCATAAACTCTTTTAACACGATGTCTTTAAAGGAGGTTTAACGAACAGGAGAGCCCCTGACAAAGTCAGGACATCCCGTACCCCTCTCTACCTATCAGAGCTACTATTGCCCACATCAACCACTGCCCCCAGAGCAGACGTGGTGCTACTTCCTGTCCCTAAGATGGGCCTCTGGCACTGACCCACCTTAGAGAAGCTCCCACGGTTCTACGCCTGCCTGGCCTTCTGCAACCATGCTGCTGCTGGGTCATTTTCATGTGATTGGTCTTAGCTTTTGAGAACTATTTTCCTTTGGCAACAGAAAGCAAGAGGATAGAGACGCGCCTTCTTATGCTTAGTGCTCCTTTTCTTAGGGATGGATAACCCTCTATATGAAAGCGCCCCGGTTCATAAGAAACCAAGTCTTCCTAAAGCCTGATCAGAGTGCAAACCAGGATTCCTGCTTTTCTCTCCTTCATCACAAAGGCAGAAGTCAGGCCTAAGGGACTTCCTTGTAGAAAACAATCCACCTAGTTTGGCTAGAGGGAAGGTCATGGGTGGAAGTTTAGCCTGGTCAAAGTGGGTTTCTAGGAACATCCACCCTGGTTCCAAAGTCCAATCTGAGCAGTCTCATCTCATTACACGACTCTGGGGTGGGGCTGTGGGGAGGAGGGTGGGCATCTTTCATATCACCTGCTATGTGATTGGTGCCCGCTGGAGTCATATGGTGTAGAACCTGTGCACGGCAGGAGGCAGCAACTTGAACTTGAGCTTCAGTTCCCACATGACATGGGCTCTCAGCCTTATGTTGTGGTCAAGGTACTGCTGGGTCAATACCTTAGCAGGTGGTTGCAAATCACTTGTATCTTATAGTAAAGTATGAACATTTGCAAACTTATTCATTGTTTATCATGAGTTAAAGAAAGCCAAGATCATCATTGCTTGATCACTTACTGTGAGTTAGATATGCTGGCTTTGTTTTCCTTATAATATTTCAGTGTTAGATATGAGAAGGAGAGAGTCATGAAGATCCATCTCCAGAATTTGAGTAGGTTATAACTGAGCGTTGTGATCCTTTATCTTCATTTGCCAGTGATAGGAATGTCATCAGTCACGTGTGTTTTAGTGGACACAGAGGCAAAGATCTTCAGGCAAGAAGAGAAAAGAATGGGAACTCTTTGGGAGAGGACTATATCTTAGCCATCATTCTTCTTCAAATTGAGCGTGTTGCCTGGTGCCTCAACACTGAATTTAGATTTCTACCGTGAATACTCCTGGCACCACCCTGCCTGGGGTGGGGGTGGCGGTGCAGGGCGGCGGGGAGCTACTTTAGCTCTCACACTTCAAAGGAGGGAAGAAGACAGATTGTGAGTTACCCAACCCATTCCTTATCCTCACAGTGGATTGCATTTCACTGAGTACATGGTGATCAGCATTTTTAAAAGAATATTTTCAAAGAAGAGTGATAACCTTGTTAAATTTGGCAAAGGAGCTTTATTCCCTGCTTTTTCTCACGGCCCTGTCATCAGCCTCCATTTTTTGCTTAGCTATAAATGTGTCTCTCAGGAACGTGCAGTGTATGTATTTGGAGAGCAAGTGGTGAGCTTGGTACAAATCCATTTTTCAAAATGGGAAAGTCAAGGCAGTTAAATTAGAGTTATGTCCGAGGTGGCGCTCATAAAGGCAGTTTTCTCCTCTAAGCTGTTTTGTGAAACCAGCCTCATCTTGGCTTAAAAATATCACATGAAAGCCTCTGGCAGTGGTAGAACTCACAGGGTCCTTGGAGATCACCTAAGACAGCCTCCCCTTTACGGCAAAGGTCCTCTGAGGGCAAGTGAATTTGATCCTTGAGGAAAAGTCATTTTGGCAAACATTACTTGCCTTGGGCAATGTGGGGCAGGAAGACTGTGCCGGGACCCGGGGGTGGGACAGCTTGACCTTCATCCTGGCTCTTCTGCTTGTGTTTGACCTCTGGCAAGCTTCTGAACTCCATTCTCCCTGCGTACTAAGTAGGGGTCCAGCCTCTCCCTGCCTGGGGGTTGGAAAGAGAATTAGAGGAGAGTGTCTTTCCCTGCTGACAGCCATCCAGGAGAGTTCCGTTATCATTAAAATTCACTCTCTCCTCAGCACCCCCATAGCTATTCTTTGCCCCTGAATAAGTCACTAACTCTAAATTCTCTGCAAAACCCATGTTTCCTACGCAATCAATAGTTGGCAGAGCTTTTTGCCAATAGCTATTTGCCAATCCATGAATGCATATGGATTTGCAGAAAAACTTTCTGGGCTCATTTAGGGACTGAGTGCATAGCCTTCTGTAGGGTGCCTCAGTGATTCTTTAGAACATGCCCTAGGGAATTTTTAGGCTATCCCCCCTAAATGGGGGGATGACCCCTTTCTGTGTGACATCCAGGGTCAGTATGACCCCCTATACTGCTGTTTGGGGATGTTGTAATCTTGTAGCGTGGTGTGGTATGTTCTTATTCTTTGTGCTTAGTCGCTCGCTCAGTCATGTCTGACTCTTTGCAATCCCATGGGCAGTAACCTGCCAGACTCCTCTGTCCATGGGGATTCTCCAGGCAAGAATACTGGAGTGGGCTGCCATGCCCTCCTCCAGGGGATCTTCCCGACCCAGGGATCAAACCCAGGTCTCCCGCATTGCAGGCAAATTGTTTACCATCTGAGCAACCAGGAAAGCCCTTTTTCTTTATATTCCTTTAAAACTGCAGATATTCGTAGATTCACATTTTAGTGACGTTCCATATCTTAGTGACATTCTGCAGCCACTCATCAAGTTTGCAGCAGAGCCAGAAACCTAGGACACAAAACACTACACTATGTTCCCTCCCTTCCTACCACACAAACTAAGAAAAGCTCCTGGAGGAGGTGGCTAATGACGAATGACTCTCGTGCAGTTTGAGGCCATACCAAGCAAACAAGATGCTCATGTGTGGAAGGCTGTCTTTCACTGGCCTCTCTGGGACTTTCTCTGTATTCTTTCTCCTTCTGTAACTGGAGACTAGACTTGAGGTTGGATTTCAGTTTTAAGGTTTATGATACAGCATTGGTTTGATCAATAATATAGAAAGCTAAGATTTAGTACAGCTTTCAAATTCTACCTTTCAGCCACTGCTCATGTTCTGTCTTGTACCGTAGCTCCTAGGAAGGTATGAGTGACTGCAGTGTTGGAGCTATGAGACCAGGAATGATGTTTTATTCTTCTTGGCATCGTTGCATCCCTGACTTAGTTCTGAGGATAACTGGTACCCTCCCCTTAACTGACTCCATCCTCCCGGAACTCTGATTTCCTCCCTCAAATTGCTTCTTCTACCGTCTTTCCAGTCTCAAGAAATGGCATCGCTACCCAAGTGCTGAAGCAAGCACCTACGATCCATATCCCTCTCTTTTCTTTCCACCACCCCCTCCATGTCCAATCCATCAACAAGCCTTCCTAGGCCCTCTCAGAGTTGGCATTGACTGTTGTGGTTATACAGATTGATATATTGAAATCCTTCCAGACTCACTGATAAATTATCTCTTTTAAGAGTCCCTCACTGAGGGCCCCCATCCCGCAATCTCAGCATGCCAGCCCCTTCTATGGAACTTCACCTTTTATCCTCTCGTGGAATCTAACAGTCAAATGATTAATGCCTAGCACAGGGAGAATCTTCCGAGTCTCACCTTCTTTCTCCATTGTAGAGGACAGGAATGCCATTTTTAGTTTTGTGAGGATTAAATTAAAAAATGTATTTAAAGTTGTGAATGCATAAGGCTTGGCATTCCCCATGTGGGCACTCCATAAATGAGTTCACTTTCTCTTCTGCTTTGATGGGTATGGGTACACAGTAAGAAAGACTTTAGAGAAAGCTAGATGTAGATACGAATTCTGGCCTCGCCTCTTTTCCTGTGACCTAGGAAATTAACCAACATCTCTGAACTTCTGTTTTGTTGTCTGTGAAATAGGAATAAGGGATGTCTAGTGCTGTTCCTTGGCATAGAAGGTATCCACTTTCACTAAATATCAGTTTTCCTTGATTAATTGAGATCGCATCAGTGGATGCCTTTGAAGTGAAAAAATGTATTGTATACTGAAAAACAGTCTGAAACAGTGAGATACCACCATACACCTATCAGAATGGACAAAATCCAAAACACTGACAACACCAAATGCTGGTGAGAATGTGGAGCAACAGGAACTCTCATTCACTGCTGATGGGAATACAAATGGTACAAGCACTTTGGAAGACAGTTTGACATTTTTTACAAAACAAAACACACCTTAGCCATACAATCTAGCAATTGCCTGCCTTGGAATTTACCCAAATGAACTGAAAATTTATGCCCACACAAAAACTTGCATATGGATGTTTATAACAGGTTTATTCATAATCACCCAAACTTGAAAACAACCAAGATGTCTTTTAGTAGGTGAATTTATAAATAAAAAGAGGTACATCAATATAATAGAATATTATTCATTGCTAAAAAGAAATGAGCTAGCAAGCCATGAAAAGACATGGAAGAATCTTAAATACATATTATTAAGTGAAAAAAGGCAGTTAAAAAAAGGCTATCACATACTGTATGGTCCCAAATATATGACATTCTCGAAAAGGCAAAATTGTGAAGACAATGAAAAGATCAGTGCTTGCCAGGGGTCAATAGGAAGAGAGGAATGAATAGTTGGAACACAAGAGAATTCTTCGGGCAGTGAAATTATTCTGCCTAATACTTACTGTAATGGTGGATATGTGTCATTATACATTTGTCAAAACCCATACAATGTATACCAAGAGTGAACCCCAAGGTAAGCTATGGACTTTGGGTGATTATAGTGTGTCAATGGGTGTTCATCAACTGAACAAATGTACCACTCTGGTGGCGACATTGGTAATAGAATAGGAATTTGTTTGTGTGGAGGCAGGGACTACATGGGAAATGTCTGTATTTCTGCTCAGTTTTGCTGTAAACCTGAAACTGCTCTAAATAATAAAGTCTATTTTTAAAAAAAAGTCTAAAATTTAGATTTCTAATCTAAATTGACCTCTCTCTTAAGCATTGCCTTAGAAATTAGATTTTTTTTTTTCAAAAGGAAATAGTTGGATGCCCTATGTCCCTTGATAATAATTCCATTCTCTTATGCTTTTAGTACTATAGCTCGGGTAAACTTTGAATGAATTTACCTTGTGGGTAGTTTGCTATCAGGGGTTAAAGAAGACATTAGAGTGAATGAAAAGGAATATCAGTCTGTTACAGTTTGCACCAGGCCAAAAATCCCAAAATAGAATACTCTTAACCATCAGAGTGTTTTCTACCCGGAGAGTGGCAGCTAGGTGGGGCCTGTTGACATGTTGGTGGTGATTGCTTTCTCAATTTTGCCCCATGTTTTTTGAATCCTCTTTTTGAGTCATAATAATAGCCACTATAAAGAGTTTTATCTGGGCCTTTGAGAATGAAGTCATTCTACCTCAAATTCTTTGTGGAGCAAGGCAGGCTATAAATAGATCCCTGTGTGAACAAGTAAGTAAGCAGCACACGTTTCTGTTGATAGCTCTTCTTGCTTATTTTATGAGGTTAATCTCATTGCTGGATAGAAACCTTGAGTTACCACAAGTTCACTCATGCCTGGGAGAGCTGTAGGGGTGGAGTACCAGGAATTTTCATGTGAACCTGTAAGACTTGCTTCTCTCTTCCTTACATCTGCCTCTTTCCACACTCAAGGGCTTTCCCTGATCACCAGGATGGCTGGGAAAGGGCAGAATTAGGTAGGAGAGGAATGCGTCTGTTCCCTGTCATCTTTTATAAGCAGACCTCTCAGTTCCTGGAACATTCTTTACCATGTGATCAAGAAGGAAGAATGGTATCAAACCACCATCGTTCTCATGAGTACACCAAGTGTTCTAGTGGGAGGATGTTCCATAGGTTTGTTGAGTAAATCCAAGAAAACCATTCTTATACCAGTATCATTCATCACTGGGCATCCTTATGTTCTCAGGACCTTCCTCCTAAGATCTGGGTTCCCAGTTGGAGAAATATCAGCAAGTCAGGTGTGAGATCCATTTTTCTATCTTCTTCACATTTACTGAGTACTCTAATAATTATGGAAACTTTGAATCCAAATACCTCCCTAACACTTGGAGCTTTGGAAACATTACAAAAACTCTCTCCGCCCAAATTCCTGATGCCGATTGGCTTGGTATCTCTGGGTTGTCAGGGGACTAGGTTTTTCAGAGGAATGTATCCAGGCTTCATTTTGAATGCACTAAGAAAATGGGACCTATATGAAAATGAGAGAAGCCCTTTTTTTCCCATAGGAAATTGGGTCTTCTGAAATCTGAGTGTCTTCATTTGTGTTGGTGTTGAGTTTTGAGTGAAGGTTCAGCCAGATTCTTATTTTCTGTAAAACACTCCTATCCATAGATATACTGGCTAATGAAGCCAAGCCATGTGATCCAACTTGGTAAATGTTTTGCTTAAGTCACTAAAAGTTTGGCATGGATAAAGATCAAACAAAGATTTAGGATTAACTTTCTTGGTCCCAAAAGATGAACTAAGTTTTTGAGACCCTTCTTTAAGGGATTTGCATCCAAATTGTCATCTACCATCTGGGTATTTGACAAAGAAGAGTTTGGATTTTTTAAAAGGTCTCCCTTTAGTCCACCTCTAAACCCACATAAGAGCAGTTTGGGACTGTTTGGAGCCCAACAGAAAGAAATCGAAGACTGAGATTTTTTTGATAAAAGTATTTCCTTTTTAATGGAGATAATTTTCAATAATACTGACTTTTAGCATAGAGTCCATAGCCTTTATTGAGATCAGAAAACATTTTGGATGGGGTGACGGAGTGGGGGTGAGCTCATTGCCTGCAGTGACCCCTGCACAGGGACCCTGAATAGACGTTCATTGGCAGAAAGGCAGTGGTTACTGAAATTGGCCAGGAAAAGAGTAGAGGGGAGGGGCAATTGAATGGGGCTTGGGTTCCTTCCTCCTCAAGGGAGCTATTTTTTGCTTTACATGCAAAGAATTGTTTTGGACAGCCAAGTTGGTTTCGATCTTGTTTACATAAGAGAAATCGAACATTTATTTTGTGCTGGGTTATTTTTTTTCTTCCTTTGCCAGTCAGAGGGTCCTAGGCAGATCAATAAACAAAGACCCTGCTCTGTTTTCATTTTGTCGCTGGGGATTTGGAGTGGGTAACCCTTCAATGACTGGAATAGCTACCTCTGTGGGGACTGAGACTTTTTGCCTCAGTTAGATGGGATTTCAGACACATTCTGATCAGGCTGGAATCCTGCAGCTCCAGAAGACAGTGGGAGGGCCCCTGGATCCTTGGGTCTGCCGCAGATGGCAAAGTAGGAAGGAAGAAAACTACCTTTTGGCCTCTGTAATAATCAGTCGAAGTCCTGAAGTATGTGATTTTGTTACTCTCATCTTCGCCTAGTCAACAGCCAGTATTGTTTTGGAGCACTAAATCAACACAAACATTTTTAAACACCACAACTCCGAAATTTGACTCAGCAGATATGGAATTCCATAGAGAGGCTCCATGCTGGGGGGACAAAACATATTTTTCCTTTCTTTTTTTCTCTAACTGTACCTGCCATGAACTTGGACTGACTCTTTGTTCTTTTGTTGTGGGACAACATGAAAAATAAGGGGGAAAAGTCTTCATTGTAAAAGCATTTCCTTAACCAATGTTCAACTGGCTGATTTCCCTCTTTAAAAGTTCACAGCAGTGGCTTTTATAGTGGTTCATCATCTATAAATCTCAACCACTTAATTTCTCCCTTAATTCCTATTATCATCAGCTGGAGCAGCGTGATTGAGGTAGGGGAGAATAAGAGCTTTGGTGTTAGACCAAGACTTGAAATCTTATTTTATTCCATGCTAGTAAGTTGGTCTTCACTAAGTTATGCAGCCTCCCTAAGCCCCAGTTTTCTGCTCTGGAAAACAGGAATGAGAAGACTTATTCTAGACATGATATATATAGGGAGGTTGACATGGCACAACACACCATAGGTTCCCAGTGAATGGTTTTCATTAGGGGTTTCATTCTTCAGACTTGGAAGTCGTGGTGACAGGATTCCTTAGAGTAAGAAGACCTGTGTCACTGACTGGTTGCAGAGGCTCTTCACTCTTCTGAGGGACTCTAGAACAATCTTTAATGGTATGATCACAACACGTCAACATATCAGTCATATGCAAGATAAGTTGTGTATAAATATAACTAACAAGCCCCACAGAATGAAAGGAAAATAAATTTGAATTAGGCAGTCCTTGTTCTTTGCCAAATAATATTATTATCCAAACTGGACACAGCTTGTTCTTTGAGTATACCTGTTTCAGCAAGTGTAAAATAGTAGAAGAAAAATATTGAATTAATCAAAAGAACTCTGAGTCTTACTAACAGCATATGTTTATTAATTATCTAACCAGTTAACAAGCTGGAAAAGTCTGTGGCATACTAATTAAAATTCACAGCTAGTATTTATTTAATAAGGACCTATAAGAGAGCAGGCAGTGTTCTCAACTTTTCACATACATCAAACTCAATGGCAATTACCTAAATATCGTCTCACGGGATAGGTTGTTCTTCACCTCTTTTTACTGATGGGACCACTGAAGCTCACAGAGATCAAGTATTTTGCCCAAGGTCACCCAGATGGAAAGTGATGTAGCTAAAATGTGAACACAGAGAGTTTGACTCCCGAGTTTATTATTTTAGCCACTGTATTATTCTCCCTCTAGTAGTGATGAAAAAGGTCTGTAAGCAACAGACCTGAGTGTGAGTCTCAGCAGCACTGAACACTGTTTCTATCAAAGTGATCTGTGTGAGATTTCCACCTGATATCTCGCAGGGTTTAGCTCAGAGAATAGGCTCATGGCAATTTGAGTATAATAATATAACATGATAAAAATACGTGAAAGGACCAAGTTAAAGTTGCATGTCATGAAAATATTAGAATCTGAAAGTCATTGCCAACCATGAAAATCACATGGAGTCAAAACTATCCTTGAAAATCTTTTAAATTGCTCACTATGTTCTGTGTATATAACTGTATGCCTACAACCTGCTACAACAATGTTAAACCATGAGGCAATGGATTCTTTACAAACTCCAGTAAGCTCTTCGCATATCCGATGACTAGCCTTTTCCTCCATGTGACAACACTACTTAATTTTTTTTTCTTGTTGACTGTATAGGATTGAATCTGTAAATACAAGTGATATGTCCCAATTGGACTAGGCAAATTTTAGATGAATTAGAACCACTCCTTGCTGGTGGGAGCATTCTGACATTTCCTAACATCAGGATTGTTATAATGATCAAATGAGAAGGTGATTTTAAAATGTTTTAAGGGTCTCTAAAGATTCCAGTGCATTAACTTGGGGATGTGCCTTTGTGTTCACTTTGAATCGTCATTATAGATCTGTGATACTCAGCAATGTTTACTCAAAATCACAGCCATTCTGCCCAATGATTGGTTGATAGGTTGGCTGTTCTTAACTGCTGACTTTTCGGACTCTAGTTTTCTCTCTGTCCTCTATGTGTAGTATTCAACAAAGTTTAGAGACACTTCTTGAATCTTTGCTCTTTCACAACATGATTTTCAGCTCTCAGTCCTGTTGCACCTGTCATTTAGTGCGAGTCACACGTCTACGAGGGTCCACTGTGCACCAGGCTTGGTGTTTTCTGCAATCCTCACTTTCAGGAAGCTCCAGATCTACAACCTCCTTCAGAACATTTCCACCTGGAAATCAAGCCACCTCTTCATCTCAGCCTGTTTAAATTGGAACTGAGCATCTCCTTTACCTTTTGGGAGCTACTCCTGACTTCCTGGTTTCTGTTGCTGGCAGCAGCTTCTTCCCGTCAGATGAGGCTGATACCTCAGCAGCATCATAAGGGATTCTTCTCTTGTTCACTTTGGAAGCAGTATCAGGTTCTGATTCTGTAATCTTTCTATTCCTTTCACCTTCAAACCATTGCAGGAGCCCCCAGTCAGCCTCTGGCACCCTATGTCTCTCCAGTTTCTTTAAGGGATACCTGTTCATGAGATTTAAGTGCTTTGTGCTGCTTCTAAAAAAAATCTAAATACAGTCTGACCACAACCGGTGTTTCTGACTTTCTGCTTCTACAGAAATATTCTACATGAATACTTTTCTTCAAGGACACAGTTGTATTTCTCACTATTTCCCCATATGTCCTGCCTTTTTTTTCCTGAATATTGTCTATTAAGGAAAAGATGGCAGTTCTTACCCAAATTGGTCTACACATTTAATAGAGTTGCAGTCGAAATGCAAATACATTTATTTGTGTTAAGTTTATCTGAAGGAAGAGAGACACATAAACAGCAAAAATAAATTTAAAAGAAGAAATTGGAGGGAAACATTACACTGATAATAAACTGTAACATAAAATTGCTGCCAAGTCACTTCAGTCGTGTCCGACTCTGTGCGACCCCATAGACAGCAGCCCACCAGGCTCCCCCATCCTTGGGATTCTCCAGGCAAGAACACTGGAGTGGGTTGCCATTTCCTTCTCCAATGCAAGAAAGTGAAAAGTGAAAGTGAAGTCGCTCAGTCATGTCCGACCCTCAGCGACCCTATGGACTGTAGACTTCCAGGCTCCTCCGTCTATGGGATTTTTCCAGGCAAGAGTACTGGAGTGGGGTGCCATTGCCTTCTCCAAAAGCCTACAGCACCCGTTATTCCCAGGCGGTCTCCCATCCAAGGACTAAAGCAGGCCCGACCCTGCTTAGCTTTCGAGATCAGAAGAGATAATTACATTTAAATAAACATGCAGAGCCTGTAACAAATAGATAAAACAATGGACTAAAATAGACAGCCCCAAATGCAAGGATACATCTATTTTTAGTACATGAAAAAAAATCTCCATCGCTTGAAAATAATGTGAAGTGATGGATTATCAAATGAGTGATGTGAGAATAATTTTTATTTAAACAATTAAGTTAATCCTTTCCTTCTCACCATAGGCTAAAATAAATTTTTGGAAGATAAAAAAGTCAAAAAGTAAAACATACCATAAAATCACCAGAAGAAATCTTAGTTAACTAGTTGTATAATCTGAGTATGTGGGAGGTCTTTTCAGGCATAACCCTAGGGCAGAAGCCATAAAAAATTTAGATATGTAACTATATAAATGTGAAATTATGCATAAAAGTTATAAACAAAATGAAAAGCAAATGGTAAGACTGAGAAAAATATTTGTAACGTATAAGACAAACAGGAGATTAATATCTTCAATATGTAAGGCATCATTACAAGTCTCTCAGAAAAAAATAAACATGAATAGAAGCAAAGGGGCAAAGGCTATACAGAGGCAATTCACAGTGAAGAAACAAAAATGCTCAGTACATGTGAAAACATCTTTAATCTTGCTTGTAATCAAAGAAATGAATATTTAAATGTTACCTCTGAAGACTAGGACATTTCCTATTTTACTTTATAAACTTTTGTATTCCTAAGCAATTTTCTAAAAAAAATTCAAATGAAATTAAAAGATAAAATATACTACTGTGGAATTCTTGTAAACCTGTAAAGCCCTTACCAAATTCTTAATCTTTGAGAATGATCTTCTAGGGGAATATTTAGTGGAAAGTTATCCATCAATACATATCTAAGAGATAAAAATAATCAAAGGATTAGAATATGTGATAAGGTCCTGTTTCAGTGAAAATATATGTAGAAACATAAAATTATATAGAAGAAAATTTAGATGCCTATAAAAGAGAATGTTGATAGGTTGTTTTAAGGTATTGGAAATATGGATAGTATTTTTATTTTCTTATTTTTGCCTATTTATTTTCTAATTTTTCAGCTGTAAGCTTACATTGCTATAAGCAAACTTTTAAGTACAACAGTTCAGTTAGTTCAGTTCAGTCGCTCAGTCGTGTCCGACTCTTTGCGACCCAATGAATTGCAGCACTCCAGGCCTCCCTGTTCATCACCATCTCTCGGAGATCACTCAGACTCACATCCATCGAGTCAGTGATGCCATCCAGCCATCTCATCCTTGGTCGTCCCCTTCTCCTCCCTCCCCCAATCACTGCCAGCATCAGAGTCTTTTCCAATGAGTCAACTCTTCGCATGAGGTGGCCAAAGTACTGGAGTTTCAGCTTTAGCATCATTCCTTCCAAAGAAATCCCAGG
>SJYT01058269.1:229450-250039 GCA_006410635.1 Cephalophus harveyi | reverse complement strand
CTGGAGAAGGGAATGGCAAGCCACTTCAGTATTCTTGCCTTGAGAACCCCATGAACAGTATGAACAGGCAAAATGATAGGATATCAAAAGAGGAACTCCCCAGGTCATTAGGTGCCCAATATGCTACTGGAGATCAGTGGAGCAATAAGTCCAGAAAGAATGAAGGGATGGAGCCAAAGCGAAAACAATACCCAGTTAAGTACAACAGACATACATAAAAACATATAATCTGTAAGTATCAGTTTGATGTGTTGTCAGTAAGTGAGCACACTTGTATTAGTTTTCTAATTTTAGCATCCTTTGCAATCTGGGTGGGCCAAGAACCTCTCAAATTACCAAGCACTGGCTTCTTTTTTCTTAACAGTTCCTTCAGCAGTTTATCTTTCTTCTCACATTTTATAAGAGCATCAAGAAGAGACCAGGCTGCATCTTCCACGTTTTCTTTGAAAAGTCCCTCAGCTAAATATCCAACCTCATGGCTTACAAGTTCTGCCTTCTACCCAATGATAGAGCTCAGTTCAGCCAAGTTTTTTCCACACTTTACAACATGGATTGCTTTTTCTCCAGTTTTTAAAAGCATGTTCCTCACCAGAAGCACCTTGAACATTCACATTTCTTGCCAGATTCTAGTTAAGATGATAAATGTTTTCTCTAAGATGATAGAAGCTTTCTCTTCCATGCCCTTCACCTTTTTTTTTTGAGCTCTCACCAGAATCACCTTTAAAGTCCATGGTTCTACCATCTCTTCAAGGCAACATAGTCATTTTTTCTATCATGTGCCTCAAAATTCTTCCAGCTTCTATCCATTACCCAGTTCCAAAGCCACGTCCACACTTTTAGGTACTTGTTACAGCCACCATCTCCATTCCCAGCAGCAAAATCTGTCTTAATTTCGTAGAGCTGCCGAAACACATTATTCCAAATGTGGTGGCCTGAAACAGTGGAGATTTATTCTCTGACAAATCTGGAAGCCAGAAGTCCAAACTCTAGGTTTCAGCACATTGTCCTCCCTCTATAGGCTCCCAGAGAGGAGCCTTCCTTGTCTCTTCCAGCTTCCGGTGGGTCCAGGTGATCCTTGACTTGCAGATGCACCACTTCAATCCCTGCCATCTTCACAGGAGTCTTCCCTCAGCCTTCTCTACGCTACTCTTCCGCGTTTCTCTGTGTCTTTTCCTTTTCTCTCTCTTGCTTTTATGGGAGCAGTTTGCTGGAGTTTGGGGCAATGGGCGTGGCTTCTTTCACTACTCTGGCCTGCACATGAAGAACACACTGCAGGCAGCCTACAGTCCTTTAGTCTGAATAGCATCTGAGTGGTGTTGGGGAGCAGTGGGGGCGGGTGGCAGCTCACACGGCTGTCATCCAAGGGTCTTCATGAGGAAGCAGTCCGAGGTCTGCGAGGGGGTTGAGGCAGGAATCTGAGGAGAATGTGTATGTAGTGGGTCTAACATACACACACACTCCGTCAGCTGCTCCCACTGCTTTGAGCATAAAGACAAAAGCCTTTGCATGACCTACTGGCTCCTGCCCACTTGCCTTGTGTTGGAGTCATGTTGGCTTTCTTTTGGTTTCTTGAGTGTACCATGATCCTTCCTGCCACAAAGGATCTTTGTGGAATGTCCCTACCCCCATTCAAGAGTTAACTGCTCTTCATCCATGGGGTCTCAGCTTTCCATGATTTCTGAGGAGGATTTCCAGCCACCCTCTCCCTGCCCCCTTCTCCTCGTACCATGTCATAGAGCTATCCTTTCTCTTTCTTCTGAGTGCTTTGACCACACTCATCAGTTATGTGTGATTCACGCATGTCTCCACAACTAGACTATAAGCTCCTCGATAGCAGGGACGCATCTCGAGCTACTCAGCACTCCACTGCACCCCTTTTGCCCAATGCCTGACACCACAGCTCGTGCTCATTAATACATAAAAAGTTTCAAGATGAAAGAGAAATTGGGTAACAATGAAGACCAGCTTATATACTACAATTGTTCTTGGGGTCGGGGAGTGGGGCGTGGGCTGCCTCGGGTGAGTTCATGTTTGTTAATGAATAGAGATTCATACATCTATAGGGGATTCCTACATCAGACAGAGGTTGACCCAGATGACCTCTAAGAGTCAGCTCTGAGACTTTGTGCTTTGACTACTCCACATATTCAAGTCACACCTGGAATACACTTATCAGGAGGTGCTCTGTCATTCTGTTCACTGTCACTGTCCCTGCCCTCTTGGAACCTTCAGTCCATGGAGCATTTCAAGAGCATCTCCAGTGGAGATTTGGGAGTCTCGACCCCGTTGGTCTCTCTGTTTCTGGTGGTTGAACTTTGTGACCCAGAGACTGGGCTCAAACTTGTTATCAGTTATGTTTATTTGGACTATTGTAGCCCTTGAATTTGGAGACAGTGAGGAGGGGGAAGCTCACAGAATATCTAACTTAGTCAGGCTGAGATACTGAGTGGAGACAGGGAGGAATTGAGCAGAGGTGAGACGGACAGGATGAGGCAATGTGTCCTTGGCTAACAAAAACTGGAGAGGGATCTGCGACTTCTCAAAGGTTAGCCCTCAGGGATCCCAGAGGTGGGCACTCCAGGGTTTCTTGGCACACTTTTGCTTTCCTGTGTTGGCTCCAGCCTGCTCAGTATGTGCAAGAAGCAAGCAAGACGTCCCAAATTTTGGCCTGTATAGCAGTGCGTCTCTTTAAAAACTTACTATTTTTGCAGAGTTCTAATGTTCCTTGCCTATGGTTTGCCCTGGTGAATGCTTGTTAATTCAGTTTCATTGTTGCCTGGGGAGAAAGAACCCCAGTGACCCCCTATAACCACTGCTTTAATGTGGGGCCTCTGCTTTGGGCCTGTGGAGTATCCTTTAACAAATGAGCAGAAGTGGCCAAAGTTATATTAGGCAACGCTGCCAGAGGTTTATGATAAAATCTCCAGTCACTGCCAGGGACAGTGTGATCCCTGTCAGTCTGAGGATTAACTTTTCTGTAGTAACAGCTCAGACCTTTATTGGGAGGTTGTGGGGGAGGCTCTCACTACATACCAGTCACTGTGCTGGTGGTGGGAGTGGGGATGGGAGTGGTGGGAGTGGGGATGGGGGTGATGCATGATTTCAGTTAGTCTTATGTTGTTGTTGTTCAGTTGCTAAGTTGCGTCCAACTCTCTGCAACAACATGGACTGGAGCACTCCAGGCTTCTCTGTTCCCCACTAACTCCTGGAGCTTGCTTAAATTCATGTCCATCGAGTCGGTGATGCTATCTAACCATCTCATCCTCTGCCACTCCTTTCTCCTTTTGCCTTCAATCTTTCCCAGCATTAGGGTCTTTTCCAATGAGTCAGCTCTTTGCATCAGATAGCCCAAGTATTGGAGTCTTCATAAGACTTTTCTAATGTGGATATTAATATTAGTCTTCATAATATCTTTCTTATGTGGATATTATTATTCCTATTTATCATGGTAAAATGGAGATGCAAATTGTTTAGATGACAAACTTGAGATCACATTGGGGCTGAGATTCCACTCCAAACCCATTACCTGCTATGCACCAGGCTGCCCCTAAGATGACTTAAGAACATAGAGCCAGATGGCCTAGTGCTTCCCTGGTGGCTCAGAGGTTAAAGTATTTGCCTGCAATGTGGTAGACCTGGGTTTGATCCCTGGGTTGGGAAGATCCCTTGGTGAAGGAAATGGCAATCCATTCCAGTACTCTTGCCTGGAAAATCTCATGGACAGAGGAGCCTGGTGGGCTACAGTCCACAGGATAACAAAGAGTTGGACACGACTAAGTAACTTCACTTTCTTTCTTTCAGATGGCTTAAAGCTGGTTATTTGTCACCCATGGGTCAGTAGGAACCAAGCTCTTTCCCACTCCACCTGAGATCATGCAAAGAAAGTGAATTAGGGACAAGAACAATGCAATTTTCAGCTAGGCATTCTCTGTCTTCCTAGGTAGCACTTAGAAGGTGTTGACAAATGTTGGAATAAATTAGAAAATTTTCAACCAATCCTTGCTATGTTTGTTCAGCTGTCTCTTGTCTTAAATTCTCATTCCAATGCTGAACCAAAGTTTTCCTTTGTCTGAAAGACTCCAACATGAACTTTAAATCCCCCCAATAATATCCACTTTGCTGGGTTATTGTAAAAAGAAACTGCAAATGATCACATTCTCATTTATCACTTCATTGCATTATATAAAAAATTAAGTGCTGGAAAATACAGGAAGTTAAAATATGAATATACAGACAAGAGTCCTACACAATTTTTAATACTGAGCAGAAAAATTTGGCTCTGAATTTCCTGCTGGTCAAAGGAAAAAGAGAAATAAGAGCAAATGTTTAATATTAATTCTCAAAAAGAAAAACTATGGAAAATATAGTTTCTCAGGGGCAAAGAGATTTCCCTGGCACTTAGGTAATAAATTTCTCTTGAAGATTGAGGATGACACTGGATGATAAAGTGACTGTAGTCCTCATCACTCCCCTCTCTCTATTACATTCAATTTGTTGTTGTTCAGTTGCTCAGTTATGTCTGACTCTTTGTGACCCCATGGACTGCAGCACGCCAGGCTTCCCTGTCCATCACTATCTCCCAGAGTTTGCTCAACTCATGTCCATTGAGTTAATGATGCCATTCAACCATCTTATCCTCTGTTGCCCCCCTCTCCTCTTGCCCTCAATCTTTCCTAGCATCAGGGTCTTTTCAAATGAGTTGGCTGTTCGTATCAGGTGGCCAAAGTATTGGAGCTTCAGCTTCAGCATCAGTCCTTTCAATTAATATTCAGGACTGATTTCCTTTAGGACTCACTGGTTTGATCTCCTTGCTGTCCAACGGGTTCTCAAGAGTCTTCTCCAGCACCACAGTTCAAAAGCATCAATTCTTCAGCTCTCAGCCTTCTTTAGGGTCCAACTCTCATATCTGTGCATGACTACTGGAAAAATAGCTTTGACTAGATGGACCTTTGTTGGGAAAGTAATGTCTGCTTTTCAATACGCTGTCTAGGTTTGTCATAGCTTTTCTTCCAAGGAACAAGCATCTTTTAATTTCATGGCTGCACTCATCGTCCATAGTGATTTTGGACCCAAGAAAAGAACTCTTAAATTCAATATTACAATAGAGGCAAAATACCAAAGCACAGTCCTCTGAAAGGAATTCTGCAAAGGGGTTAAAAGGATGTGGTTCATGAGACTTCTCTGTCAGTCCAGTGGTTAAGACTCTGCTTCCAATGCAGGGGCATGGGTTTGATCCCTGGTCAGGGACCTAAAATCCCACTTGCCACGTGGCATGGCCAAGGGAAAAAAAAAAAAATGAATGAATGTGATTCATTGGTATGTATTTCTGGAGTGCCAACAAATCCAGGATTTTAAAATCTAAAATAAAAATGGAAAAAGATGCATATATTTCAATGTATCTTCTATAAGGCACATTTTTCTCAGGGGAGTTTTGATCAAAAATTGGGCAATGGGCAGAATACAGTTTGAGGTTATATAAAGACAACAGTGGCCTCAGAATTTCTTCATGAGGTGAAGGGTTAAGGGAGACAGACTGGTTAGAACTGGGGGTGCTGGGTAGAGTGACCAACTTGTCCAGCTTGCCAAGAATGTTCTCAGTTTGGGGATTAAAAATCCCACACCCCTAGATGCTCCTCAGGCCTCAGCAATTGCAGCAGTGGATCACCCTAGTGCCAGGCTGGGAGTTCCAAAGCCACACTGACATAACAAGCACACTGTTTTTACTTAGATTGCATGTTTATTTAGGGGTGGCTCTGGGGGATACTGATGGATTTCTCCCCAAAGCCAACACACATGTTCTGCATTGCCAAATCGGAATGATTTAGCAGTCCAGTGCTTGGGTGGTGGAATCAGATCCGTCTGTGAAAACTGATGAGCCCAGAGATACTCTGGGGACTAAACATCCATCGTGCCTTGCCTTAGGGTGACTGTAAAAGTGCTCGGTGAAAATGCACATAGGGAAGTTTTCTTTCCTGAAATTCTTTAGAAACTAGAGGAAAGAGCCAAAGAGTGTGACCTTAGTTAGTGTCCTGCTTTGCCACTGATCAGTTGTGAGGTTTTGAGCTGTTCACTCAACCCTTGGAAATGTAATTTTCTCATTTGTAAACTGGCCATAGGGATGCTATGAAAATTGACTGAGATACTTGAAAGCCCCTGGCAGTGCTTAGTTCAATGTACATCTCTTTCTTCCCTCTTTCCTCTTTTCAGTCTAAGATAAGTGGAGTTCAGTCTGCAGGTGAGAGATTTGAACCAAAACAGTAATTGTTCTTCAGATAAACCTCAGCAGTTAGAATATCCCCACCACACCACAGTGATGAACGGAGAGCTGAACATCTTAGGGGTATTTTTTAAATGTTGTCTGTCTGATTGCAAAAAATGTGATTTGCAAAGTGCTTTAAGGATATTCAATATTAATTCAGTGCCATCTAAAACATCCTTGGATTCTAGACTCACTTTTTCAGCCAGTAAAACATGTGATTTCCCTCCTTCCTTCCTCTCTCCCTCCCCCCTGCCTTCTCCTCCTCCCCTTGCTCTTTCAAGCTTTCTATTTTTCCCGTTTGCTTTTTGGCCTGATCCACTTTTTCTCTATACTAGAATAATTTGCTTTATCAGCTGATCACTGCTCCAGCCTCGTATGTTGTTCAGTTTACTAGCTATGAGCTCCCAGGTTAGTTATTTGTAGACTCAATCTCCTTATCTATAAAAGAAAAGAAGGAAATCAGATAATTTATGAGGTCCCCTACAGCTCCGTATCCTGTAGTATGAGGAATACTGTTCTTTTATTTATCCAGCAGATATTTATTGAGCACTTACTAAGTACCAAGTGCAATGTAGTAATTAGGGCATCAGCGATAAACAAAACAGCAAAGCCACTGTTCTCATAGAACTTATATATCAGAGAGACAGACAGACAATAAATGAAACACAAATGAATGTGTAGCATATCACGGGTAGTAAGTGCTGGGAAGGGAAATTAAGTGGGATGGAATGTAAGGAATGATGGTGATGATGAGATGTGGGAGTGCCTCGTGGTGCTACTTGAGAGGCAGTGGTCAGGAAAGCCTCTCTCCAGTAAGCTGATATGTGAGCAGAAACCTGAATGAGTAAGGAACAAGCCAGGTGGTTATCTGCGGAAGAGTGTTCTGAACAGAGAAAACAGTACAAACGTCCTGAGGTTGGACCATGTGCTCATTTGGAAGAAATATCCAAAGAGACCAGTGTGGCTCTGGATTGGGTGGAGTCAGAAAAGAGTAGTAAGAGATGAAGCAGAGAATTATGAAAGGTAAGAAGAATAATGCACCGTTGATTCAGCATCTTTGTCCGGCACAGGCTTTCATGGGAACCCTAGAGAGGAGCGTAGACCATCTGAGACTTATCTCATTTCTGGGTGCTGGCCTTTCACAGTCTCTCTTTGCATGATGCTGTGTCTTTAACCTCATCCAGGGCTAAGGCAGACAGTCTTCAGAGACTATCAGGCAGGGACACAGAGGCACTGAAGTCTGAATGTCTGGCTTGTTATTCCTGGTACTCTCAGGGATGAGGGCTTGCTCCAGGCTCTACCTTTTACCACCCTCCTGCCTGGAATGGTCCTCGGGGCTTTGAAACACGTGCACTGCATTTAGTAAGAAGCCGGTGTTTTCCATCCCATTGAAAATGAGGCAGTGATAGAAAGCAAATCTTGAGGAAATGGAAGCCTCAATCTTGTTCATGTGTTCATGAAACCTCCCCAGTCTATCTGTCTCTTCCCAAAGCTGAATTTGCCCTCAGCCTACTCCTCCCAGCACCCGTTTTTCCTTTATGTAAGGGAAAAATAAAGGGCCTGGAAAATCTGACTGGGCACTTGCTGTGATAGGCTGAGAACCCCCAACGTTCAACCTTTGTGTTTTCAATTATCTATCAAGGCACAAAGAACTATGGTTACAGCTTCCCGTGTCCTTGCACACTCAAGCCACTATTGGTCAGAGCCAGCTGTGAAGATATTGATAGAATATTTCTTCCTGTGTTATTGACTGCCTCCTTCCAAGGTCTAGTAGAGTCTGAGACTAGCCAGTCTGGCCTCATTGAATCAAACTGTCCCTAACCTTTCCATGTTTTGGAACTTTTTATGCTCAGGAAGAAGATACTAATGACACATTTTTTGAGAAGCTGTGAAGTTCTAGAAACAGCGCCAGGTACATTTTACATAAATCGTATCCTTCAGCCTCAGCGCTAGACCGTGGTGGTGGATGTGATGAGCCCACTTTCCAGGTGAGGCCAGGGAGGTGCAGGTGAAGCAGCTACAGTCATAGAGCTGGTAAGTGTCCCTTTTGTTGCCTCCTTGTTATTCTTCTAAACATGATCAATCTTTGTTGTGTCATTACAGGGTGGCTCTTTGACCTAATCCACTTTCTCTTCAAATGCCAGCTGGATTGGAATTGAGGTTTGGGGCAAAGTGTCGAAGTTTGTTTTAGACGATGGTCTTTAAATAAGATGAACTAAGCTTGGCCACTAGAGGAAGAAATGGCAACCCACTCCAGTATCCTTGCCTGGAGAATCCCACGGACAGAGGAACCTGGCAGGCTACAGTCCATAGGGTCTCAAAGAGTTGGACATGACTGAAGTGACTTAACACTGCAGCATGAGCTTGGCCACACACCTAAGCTGGACATCCCCCAGCCAACGCAGAAAAAGAGTTGTGCAATTCTTCAAACAGTTCAGGGCCACCCTGTGTGCTTCTGCTTCTGTCCTTACAAGACATCTCTGGGAGCTGCAGGACTCAGACAGGGCACTCAATTCTTTTTCTTCTCTTAGTTTCACCATATCCCTGAGCAGTTGATCTTCCTGCTGCTTTTCTTGCAGAGCCGAGGGAGTCTACACAAGGGATGTGATTGCTCTGTTCTCATAGCCATGGAGGTGGGCTTCGATTTTGGTTCCCAAGCACCCAGGTAATTTAAAAGCCAACACTTTCTCCTATGGAATTTCAGCTGAACTGGCACTTTTCTGGTGAAGTGTGAGTTAAGTGAGCCCCGCTGTTTCAGAGATAGGCTCACTGAATTGCTCTCCCTGGCCTCTTCTGCCTGTTACTTTGTGTTGGAACAGAAATTCCACGGCATCTGCTTGCTGAGAGCTCAGCTGGTGTCATCACCATCCTCCTGGATCCATCAGCACTCACTGACAAACAAGGAAACTGGATCCATGTTGGACATGAGCTTTGCTCAGTTATGTAGTTTGTCTCTCTGTAATCCCTCTGGTATTGACAAATAGAACGCAGGGACGCAGGCGGCAGTGACAGCTCCTGCAGACAGCACGTATTAGCGTCAGCATTATCGTCCTTGGCCCTGACAGCCTGGGCACTAGAGAGAGGATTAAGCGATTAGTACTGTGTATGTTACAACCATCTTTTTATTCCTTGTGACTTTTCGGTTTTGCTCACTTCATAAAGATGTAAAAGCGGGCTCTGAGTAAAAACAGATGCATTTATACATTTTTCAGGTCTGATGGGTAGCATATGTCTTGGATATTTGGGCAATGTTGAGACATTATCAAGTTTCTCTGTGTACTGAGCAAATTCTCTGCCTTTGTGGCAAATATAGGCTTAAAGGGAACTGTAAGCTACATTACATATATTTAGAAAATAAAGCTCTGTTTGAATCTCTGACATTGCATTTGATGGGTTGGTGTATATAGATAATCATTTAAAGGAATTTGTTCCCTGAAACTTTAGTAAAAGTTAGGTTGATCTCATGGGATTTTGCCCCTGAGATGGAATTAATACAACAGTTATATATATATATATATATTTGCATTTATTTTTGATTTGGCCAAATTCTCTGGAATAGTCATGCACAAGAACTGGCCCAAAGGAATGTCCACCATATTTCTCAATATCAATTTTACTAGCATGTTACACTAAAGTCATTATAAACTAGGGCCTTTGGTCTTTATCATAGTGTGCGATTTTTAGATTGTAAACTGCTGACCACTTATATTCTATATTTTCTTTTCTTTTAATTTATTTATTCATTCATTCAGGAAGTTTTTTGTTTGTTTGTTTGTTTTACTGAGCATCTCCTATGTGGAAGTGGCAGAAATCTATAATAATCTCAAATATGTAATCCTTGCTCCCTGAAAGTCTGCTGAGCTGTCAAAGACAGTTTATGACTATGTGCCAATGAGCTCTGGCAACGGGAGTTGAGTGGACCTACCACCGGGGTGAGTCAGTGAGGATGCAGGAGGCAGACAAGACTTTACAGAGGAAGGGCTAAGATGGCCCTCAGAAAAGGAAAGGCACCCAGGAGAGAAGGGTGTGGTCCCTGTGGGGGTAGGAAAGTAATTAGTGGTTCATATTTGGAGTTCGGGTAAGACTGGAAAAGGAGATTGGAGCAGACTGTGTTGGACCCAAATTGTCACATTTTGGGAGTTTGGATCTTATCCCCCTAGAAACAGGGAGCTTCTGATGTGAATGAGGATGACATTTAATAGATGTTCTTAGGACGGATGGTTGGCAGGTAGGATGAGAGAAGTGCTAAGGAAACCAGACAGGAGACCAGAATGCAGGAATCAACGGGTGCAGCCAGGAGGCCCGGATCCCCAGTTACCACAGAAGCGAGGGGGAGGGGATGCTCAGAGGAGGAAGTACCTATGCTGAATTATTGGCAGTTGGAGTAAGAGCCAACCTTTTTTTTTTTTTTTTTTCCTCATGTGGAATCTTAGTTCCCTGACCAGGGATTGAACCTGTGCCCTCTGCTTCCTGGACTGCCAGGAAATTACCCAAGCCAATGCCCACGTGCTGGCCAAACTGCTAAGTAATTTGCATGTATTTAATCTTTACAGGAATTCTGTTATGTAGGAATTCTCATTAGTCCCATTTTTGGATGAGGAAATCGAGGCTTAGAGGGGTCAAGTAACTTGATTAATGTCATATTGTAGGAAGTGGAGAGCCAAAATTTGAACCTGCCCTCCAAACTCCTAATCATTATGAGTGCCTTACTGCCTGGCTGTGGAGGGGATGGAGAATAGAGGGAGAAGGGGAAAAAACTTTTAAAAAATATTGGAAATGTAATATTTCAAAAGAATTTTATTAGTATAATCATATTATTATTAGCCTGGAAAAATAGCTAGCTTGAAATAGAAATGAATAAATCAAATTTTCATATTAAAAAAAAAGATACTCTATAAAGTGAAAGAGAAGTTCATCCAAAATATCCTGTCTTAAAATAGATGCAAAATTCAGAAATGCAATGCATGCTGTTTATCTTAGTCCTCTTTATTTACATGTTCTCATACACAGAGCACTGTATACTATGAGGCTGCCCATGAGTACACACGTGTGCAGATGTCACCCGGGGACCCAAATGAATTTAACCTTGGTTCCAGCTTGAAGGAGAAAATGGCTGTAGTTTCGACTTTTAAAAAATTATCTGTTTATTTCCCTTTCTCTGTCGATAACTCCTGGTTGTAATGCTGAAGTCTTATAAATACAGCACAGTTAACTCACAAAATGAGCTTAGTGTTCTCCGGGCAGCGCAAGTTGAACAACACATAATTTGGCACAATTTGGTGGGCCTGAGTTTAAGACAAATACGAGACTGAGAGAGCACAGAGGCTTTATTATTTCTAAGTGAGTTCATGTAGTGTACATGGGTGGAACCGATCAGAAACCCCCACACGGCCCTCTGCCACGTCCAAGCACTCAGTTCCTGCGCTTTCATAAGTGTCGTATTCATGGCACAGGGCTCCTTCTTCCCAAATAGGAATGCTGTTGTTTTAAATGACCATCTGTGCTTTTGGCAGAATAGTGAATGCCATCTCCTTTTGCCCCCTTCGGGCCCTGTTGGTGTCACAGCGAGGTTGGAAGGGCAGTGGAACACACAAGGCAGAGTGTTTTTTCTACACTCAGAGAGGTTTTCTACAGTCTTATGAAAGGGATGGCAGAGGGGAAGTGCTCTATAGAGCTGCTAAATGGGGGCTTCCCTACCCAGTCAGAGTGCTTTGCATTACATTTAGAAATGAAAGTTCAGTTCAGTTCAGTCGGTCAGTCGTGTCTGACTCTTTACGAACCCATGAACCGCAGGACACCAGGCCTCCCTGTCCATCACCAACTCCCAGAGTCCATTCAAACCCATGTCCATTGAATCAGTGATGGCATCCAACCATCTCATCCTCGGTTGTCCCCTTCTCCTCCTGCCCTCAATCTTTCCCAGCATCAGGGTCTTTTCAAATGAGTCAGCTCTTCACATGAGGTGGCCAAATTATTGGAGTTTCAGCTTCAGCATCAGTCCTTCCAATGAACACCCAGAACTGATCTCCTTTAGGATGGACTGGTTGGATCTCCTTGCAGTCCAAGGGACTCTCAAGAATCTTCTCCAACACCACAGTTCGAAAGGATCAATTCTGCTCTCAGCTTTCTTTATAGTCCAAATCTAACATCCATACATGACCACTGGAAGAGAAGGATATTAATGTAGATTTGCTTGAATCCTTGAGAAAAAGGAAGAGAAAGAAAACGAAGGTTTGTCAGGCACCTATGGAGGAGACCTGGGTTTGATCCCTAGGTTGGGAAGATCCCCTGGAGGAGGGCATGGCTACCTACTCCAGTATTCTTGACTGGAGAATCCCATGGACAGAGGACCCTGGTGGGTTATAGTCCTTGGGGTTGCAAAGAGTGGGACTTGACTGAGGGACTAACACTTTTACTTTTCACTATATTGTAAAGCTCAGGTGGCCATATACCAAGTCTGAGATTTTACCAATGGGTTTAGGGTGAAAGTAAAGTTGCTCAGTCATGCCTGACTCTTTGCGACCCCATGGACAGTAGCCTGCACCAAGCTCTTCCATCCATGGGATTTTCTAGGCAGGAGTACTGGAGTGGGTTGCCGTTTTGAACTGGAAAACGTCTCACTTTCAGAGGTATCCTGGTTCGGACAATAAATCACATCATTGCCCTATGCATAATCTGAACAAGAACCCTTTTTAGGGAAAAATCTCATTCTTCCTGCTGTCCACCTCTGGAAACTGAGTCACTGAGAGGTTAAGTAGTTCAACACATGCAACTTAACATGGGAATTTGACAAGAAATTCTCCTTCATCATGGTACCTCCCAAAGAGCATTTTATCAATGCCAAAACAATGGTACTCATCCACCAATGGGGCAAATTAATTTATTTTCAAAGCAATTTGAAAGGGCAGCATGTTCTTTCCATTGTTTTCCAGTGATGGGGAGTTGGATTTATCCCATCCTCTCTCACTTTGTCCTCTTGTGACCAGGCATAAAATTTGAAGGAATAAATGACGAACTGATGATCACAGTTAAATGGACTCTGGGTTCATAGACTACAAGAAAGGTAACAGATCTGTACAGGAATTAGACCCAGAACAGCTTTTTCCAACTGTGAAGTCAGTTCAGTTCAGTTCAGTTGCTCAGTCATGTCCGACTCTTTGTGACCCCATGGATTGCAGCATGCCAGGCTTCCCTGTCCATCACTTTCCCTAAGTTTACTCAAACTCATGTCCATCGAGTCGATAATGCCATCCAACCATCTCATCTTCTGTCATCCCTTTCTCCTCCTGCCTTCAATCTTTCCCAGCTTCAGGATCTTTTCCAATGAATCAGTTCTTTGCATCAGATGGCCAAATTGTTGGAGCTTCAACTTCAACGTCAGTCCTTTTAATGAACACTCAGCACTGATCTCCTTTAGGATGGACTGGTTGGATCTCCTTGCAGTCCAAGGGACTCTCAAGAGTCTTCTCCAATACCACAGTTCAAAGGCATCAATTCTTTGGCGCTCAGCTTTCTTTATAGTTCAACTCTCACATCCGTACATGACTACTGGAAAAACCATAGCTTTGACTAGATAGACTTTTGTTGGCAAAGTAATCTCTCTGCTTTTTAATACATTGTCTATGTTGGTCATAGCTTTTCTTTCAAGGAGCAAGTATCTTTTAATTTCATGGCTTCAGTCACCATCTGCAGTGATTTTGAAGCCTAAAAAAATAAAGTCTGTCACTGTTTCCATTGTTTCCCCATCTATTTGCCATGAAATGATGGGACTGGATGCCATGATCTTAGTTTTTTGAATGTGAAGTCAGAGGCTGAACAAACCCAAATTCCAGAGGCCTGAATCAAGGAAGTGAGAATTTATAGCATCATATTTTCACACTTTTGTGTTGATAAGTAATAAAGTGCCTTTTAGCCACTGCATGTTTGATTGATCTTAGCCAGTCACAGCTAAGAGATAGTTTTGGACCTTTTGGGTAAGCTCTCACTACAGGAAGTAGTGCAGAGAACAAAGAGTTCTGAAAAGGGGATCCAGAAACCTTGAGTCGTCCTCCACCTTGTAGTTAACTATCCATATGAGCTTGTGCCAGCTTCCCTGGTGGCTCAGTTGGCAAAGAATCCACCTGCAATGTGGGAGACCTGGGTTCGATCCCTGAGTTGGGAAGATCCCCTGGACAAAGGCCTGGCAACCCACTCCAGTATTCTTGCCTGGAGAATCCCCATGGACAGAGGAGCCTGGCAGGCTCAAGTCCATGGGGTCGCAAAGAGTTGGACATGACTGAGTGACTAAGCACACATGAGCTTGTGCAAATCAGTAGACCTTGCTGGGATTCTGTTTTTTAGGAGTAAGAAAAAAGAAAGAAAGAAAAAAAAAAAAAGAAGACATTAATTGATAAGGAGTCCGTGTCTCCAGGGGGTCCTGATTACTGCTAGTTTTTGTAAATACAGCTTTCTTAGAACACAGCCACACCCATTGTTTACACATTCTGGTTTTTCAGCTACAATAGCAGAACTGAATAGCTACAAAAAATAGTTACAAAAAATAGTTTGTAGGACCTGCAACGCATAAAATACTTACTGTCTGACCCTTTACAGAAAAATCTCGTCTAATGTTGGATTAAGTGATTTCTGAGGACACTTTCACTTTTTGTCTCTAACCACAAGAAAAAAGAAAAGGAGTCAGGGATGATGAAGTCAGAGTTATACATCTGAGTCCAAAAACCAGAAAGCAACTTACCAACAATCCACAAGGCAGTTGTCCTAACAGGGACAAATTGCATCACCCCCTGCTGGCCAGGAGGTCCTTTTGCTGTAATGGTAGACTCAAGAACTATAAGAAAGTAACAAATCTGTGCTGGAATCAGACCCTCAGACCCATTTTCAACACGGAAATCTCTGCCAGTCAGTCAGGAAGTTTCCGCTTGCCCTTGATGCCTTTGAATCCATAAAGCACGTGCTTTACGTAGGGAAACTAGGGGAATTTGGATCATCAAGCTAGAGTGTAAAGCTCCTTTGGAGAGAAGTAAAACCAAGAGAGGACAGGAAAAGCTTGCTTGAAAAGAACTTAATCATGGTGAATGAAGCCAAAGCTAATAAACAGTGCTGGATGGGCTCTCATGGCCTCAGACAGTAGGTGAGGATGGTTATTGTTGTGATTGCATTAAATCATACTAATCCCAATGCCAAAAGCCACTTTGAATGATGAAGTGAAGTGGCCTGCAATGGCGACCAGAAGGCTCTCTGTTCCATCCCGGTTGGGCAGGGCTGCTGTCAGCCCTCTCAGGCAAGCTCTGCATCCTGTCTTAGGGGCCCAACTCTGCCTTCAGAGGAGACTTGCAGACTGGCAGATTTCAGTTTGGTTTGGAGTTTTGTTGTGTGTTTCTTGGCAGGCGGGGACCATCCTCCATCCATGGAGAGCCCCGGATTAATGGCTAAAGTAACACCTACTGGCAGCACCAGCCTCTCTGCTATTGACTCAGGACTCCTCTTGACTCACAGCCTCACTTAGTTTTGTTGGCTGTTTGAAGTTCCTGCTCTAAAGTCTGCCTGTTTCATGATGTGAAAAACATGCTGAAGAGTACATGTTCCTTCTTTCCCAGAGTGGAACATGGGCTCCTTCATGGGCAAACCTTGGGGGACTCAAGAGGAAGTTGTTTTGTGCTACAGTGAATCCCAAGCCAAAAATAAATTAGCTTTAGCATACAGAGTCTTAACTTGGTTGCTTTCTTTCTTAAATTTCCTTGAACTTCTACTCATAATCGTGGGGAATGGTTGAGATAAAGTCCTAATAACCCAAACCCATATGGAGGCTTAGGTTTTTCCTTTTGCCTCCAGTGAATTGAGGTGAAAATTGCCACAGTTTTGGTGTGTTTTCTTCTCCTTAGTGATAAATCCTTCCAGCAACAAGGTGGGATATGAAAATATATGGTGACATGTTTGTTTACTTACGTTTTTTCACCCTTTCTCTGAACCCAAATTGTGCCCAAAAGTGCTATTTTTTTCTACTTGGTAGAAGGGTGGAGATTTTTATTTCCTTAATCTCTCTCTCAGGAATATAAGAAAATCAAAATATCTTCTGTAAAGTTTTAAAATGGGTTAATTTAACCTGGAGCTTGCTTTTGCTACATATAAAACATTTATTTATATCATGGGTGGACATTGAGTAATGTGAATTTTCTTCATTTTTGAAGGGTACGATACACAAACAAAAGGGATGGTGAAGCATCTGTTGAATTGCCTTAGTTGCCCCATTAAAATGATGCTAAACAAATTAGAAGAAATAAGAATGAAAAATGAACTGAATTTCAGGAAAACTAAACAAGAAGTTCCTACGCAAAAAGGCATGGAAAAAGGAACTGCTGAGCAGTTCTGCATGTCTGTATATATGCACATGTCTTTTGTGTCTATGTGCACTCTCTCTCTCTCACACACACACACATGAACTCTCATGCAGTGGGGTGAGATGTGCAGGAAATCTGACTGTTCCTGGAGTGCAAATGTAAGGAGAGAGGATTCTGGGATTTAGGATATTGGAGCAGGAATGGATTCCATATCTGCCAGTGTATCAGATGGCCTGTATAAGAGGAAAAACCCTTGCCTCTGAGCTTCTAGGCAGGAAATCTGACCTGATCTCCATCTTTTCTTCTTAAGGGAGAATCCGAAGTTTGGAGCATAGAAGAAAAATAAAATGATGGATCTCTGAGAAGAAGGCAATGAGATTCAGCCTAAAGGCCAACCCCTCCCAATCATCTCTTACCTCTTGGCCAGGAACAATTAGCACAAAATGTGCTCTGGGTTTCCAAAGGAAACCTTGCCAGAGAGTCACTTAACTGCCCCAGTTGGGGCTGGGAGTAAGGGGATTTCTTATTTCTGCAACAATTTAAATCAAGTGAATTTTTCCTTTTGTGGGTCACCTTAAAGCCAGGATCTTGAAGATGTCAAAACCACCTGCTAAAGTTAATTTTTTTTCCAAGTGACTAGACCTCAAAGAAGGAGATTTATTTTCATCTCAATTTCTCACACTCCATGAGGGGCAGTAGTATACAGACTATGGGAATTTCTGTGGAATACCATCGTGGGAGAAGAATCTAGCTGGAGTGGTGACCTTGGAATTGGAATCAATTTCAAAACTGACACTCCAGAGGAACTTTCCATATGTCCTACCTCCTAGGGACAGTACACACTTCTTGAACTCTCAGAAACACTAATTGATAGTAGTATCTGATAAATGGTAGCTTTGCACCAAAACATGTAGCTGTGACTTTTCTTTTTGCTGGTTGTGATTGTAATGTTGAACCTCCCAGGCACATGGCAAAGTCTTACTTCTTATGTATGCGAGTCAAGAAACTTCATTAAGCTGATGTTGACTGAAAGAACTGAAAATTAAAGACTTTGTTTACACAAAGAGATGGTCAATACATATTTATTCGATAGAATATTTTTGCTTTTGAATAGAAGTTGAAGATTTTATGGGGAGGTATTGCTTTAAGAGAAACAAAGTGACTTGCAGCTGTGTCCACTCTCTTTAGTTGGCTGTTTAACCTTGAGCAGTATATTATCAAGTAGACATTTTTTAAAAAGATAGAACCCAGTGTTGGTGAGAGGTTGAGAAATGGACATACTCCTACACTGCCAGCAAGAATATAAATGGTAACGGATTTTTAAATAAAATTATTTGTATATTGTGGTTCAGTAATGCTTCTTTTAATAATTTATCTTAAAGACATAAATAGTAACATACATAAAGGTATATATTCAAGGATTTTCATCACATCATTCTAAGAACGAATGCTTTGAAGATAACAAAATTTCCAAAAGAAGAAAATGGTTAAATAAATTATGCCATATATGGTCTGCAGACATAAAAATCATTTTTGAAAACTTTTTACAGACATAGAGAAGAATATTTTTCAAATATAATATTAAGTTTAAAAGGCAGGAAATGAAGTGAATTAATGAAATAATTTTGGTAAATAATATATGTATAGGAAAAATATTAGACGTACATAATCACTGATACATTTTGGTTTATATCTGGCTGATGAGATTTTGGAAAACCTTTTTTCTCTACTTTTATATATTCATCATCTTTTTAACAACTAATATGCAGTACTCTTGTAATTTACAATTTATAGTTGTGATATCCTTTGAGGAACTGAACAGTTCATTAAAGGGTATATGACAAAAGTACCATTATTTAACTTAACCATGCTCCATTTTCTCCATATAAAATTTGAGGCTAGTTATGAGAAATGCATAGGATACAATTATTAAACACAAATAAAAAATCAGGACTGAATAAAAAGTAAAATTGAATACAAGACTGAAAGATAAGAATAGAACCCAGATCTACATGCCATAAAATCCTACTGAATCGTATTAGTCAAGCCATAGATTGAATGATGTTTCCTAGTGGCTGGAACAAACAGGAAAAATCCTTAGGTGATGCAGAGGCAAAGTTTTAGAGCCCCTAAATTGAGAAACGTTAGTGTTGGACTTTATCCGGTAGACATCAAAGGGTGAGATGAACATATTTCTTGGCGATATTTCTACTGCTGTAGAAGTTGCCATCACTCAGCGGATGTCATTGGAGGAACTAAAAAATGTGATTCAGTGAGCAATTACCTGGGGCCTGTTGTAGTTTAGGTTTTTCCTACAACAGAGCCCAAATGGGACTCGAGTTCAGATAGTTTATTTGGGAAGTTATCCCAGGAAGTAGGATTAGGAGGCAGGGAAAGCCCCATAAAGGGGTTTTGTTTGTTTGTTTGTTTTGTGATATAACTGAAACATATAAAGAGAAGCTTGTTTTCCTTATATTCTTAAGTGAATGCCATACAATTCATCCAGGCTTTCCAGATAGTGCTAGTGGTTTAAAAAAAAAAAAAATCCACCTCCCAATGCAGGAAATGCAGAAGTGAGTTGGATCCCTAAGTCAGGAAGATCCCCTGGAGGAGGGAATGACGACCCACTCCAGTATTCTTGCCTAGAGAATTCCATGGACAGAGGAGCCTGGTGGCTACAGTCCATAGGTTCACAAAGGGTCGGCCACAACTAAAGCAACTGAACACATACACACACACATACAATTCACCCCTCAAAGCATACAACGCAATGTTTTTTTAAATACATTAAAGAGCCTCTTATAGAGCTGGTCACTGAGGATCACAGGGGTTCCCTCATGCTAGAGACCATATGAGGATCTAAGTAGAAGACTCCCCTACCTAATTGCTCCTCAAAGGAGAGGCAGTTGGGACATTGCCCTTCCCTGGCTGAGGGGCAGTGCCCGTGGTGTGAACATTCCCTGCACCCTGCATGTGCCTGCCCTCCAGACCCTGAGATGACGGTCAAGAGGTGTGGCCGTGCTGCAGAAGGGAGCCCTGGGTTTGCTGGGAACTGACCCCACAGCCACAGCTCTGGTCCACAAGGCAGAGGTGGGCCAGGGGAGTGGCATGGCACCAATGCCTGTGCTTCAGAGCCAGCAGGCATGCCACTCCAGGCTTCAGTCTGACCCAAGGCTGAAACCATGACTGGGTGGCGCCATTGCTGAGATGTCCTCCTCAGAGACAACGTGTGTTTTCTTTTTAATCACTCCTGTTTCTGCTTCAGGCTTCCTTATTCCATCTTCAGTGTGCCCGCATGCCCCTCCTTAGCCGCTCTTTCAGAAATGTCTCTTCCTTTTAGAAGCTACCTGAAACCTTGTGTCCCTTACCAATCCTGTCCCGAATGGGAGAAGGGCACTGTCATGCCTTGCTTCCCCCTCCTCCGCTCACCTCTCATGACATTTGCATTTATAGAAACAGTTGCTTCTGCCCATAACTTAAGGAAAATATTGTTTTCGTCTAGTTGAGTCTTATTACGGCATATGGGGCTTCCCTTGTGGCTCAGCTGGTAAATAATCCACCTGCAATGCAGGAGACTGAGTTCAGTCTCTGAGTTGGGAAGATCCCTTGGAAAAGGGAAAGGCTGCCCACTCCAGTATTCTGGCCTAGAGAATTCCATGAACTGTATAGTCCTTGAGGTCGCAAAGAGTCAGATACGACAGAGTGACTTTCACTTTCATATATATCTATACATATACCCGCCCTTGTGGCACTAGTGGTAAAAAAAAAAAAAACAACCTGCCCACCAATACAGGAGACACAAGAGATGCAGATTTGACCCCTGGGTCAGGAAGATCCCCTAGAGGAAGTCATGGCAACCCACTCCAGTATTCTTGCCTGGAAAAATCCCATGGACAGGGGAGCCTGGCAGGCTACAGTCCATAGGTTCACACAGAGTCAGACTTAGGATGCATGCCATTAAAAAAAAAATATATATCTGTCTCTTATACACAT
>SJYT01058269.1:134182-229325 GCA_006410635.1 Cephalophus harveyi | reverse complement strand
ATATATATATATATATATATATATAGTTTATTAAAGGGCCAGAGCAAGAGATATATCTGCTTGATAAGCTTACTTACTTAAAAAGCTAGTGTGCATAAGGATATTTTTTAAATGACACTTTTCATTTTCATCTTTTGTTAATTTTTAAAAAAACTTTTTATGTTGTATTGGGGTATAGCCAATGAACAACGTTGTAATAGTTTCAGGTGAACAGTGAAGGGACTCAGCCATACATACACATGCATCCTTTCTCCTCCAAAATCTCCCATCCAGGCTGCCATGTAATACGGAGCAGAGTTCACTGTGCTGTCTAGTAGGTCCTTGTTGGTTATCCATTTTAAATAAAGCAGTGTGTACAAGTCAATCCCAAACTCCCTAACTATACCTTCCCACTATCCTTTACACTCTCTTCCTGCCTGTGTCCTGTGCAATGATAAGTTCATTCTCTTAGTCTGTGAGTATGTTTCTCTTTTGTAAGTAAGCTCTAAGTGACATTTTTTTAAATGATGCAAGTTTCAGCCTCCTGACATCTCCAATGACCAAGCAATATCTCCAGTATATTCCAGGGCACCCTGCCTCCTCTCCTGCTCTCCTCAGCCCCTATACAGCCTACCCTCCAACATATGAACTTCTCTTTTTTCTTTGAATACACTAAGTCCCAGTCCCCTCCTATGCCTTTATCCATGTTTTTCCCTCTGTCAGGAATATCCTTGTCCCCTTTTCTGGATGGAAGACTGTTAAGCCTTCAGAATAAAACTGATCATAATAAAGGTCACGTTTGTTACTTACCTAGCCCAAGCACTTTATATACATTATCTTGCATAATTCCCAGAACAAGTGTATGAAGTTAGTGTATACGTGTGTGTTAGTTGCTCAGTTGTGTCCAACTCTGTGATCCTATAGACTGTAGCCTGTCAGGCTCCTCTGTCCTTGAAATTCTCTAGGCAAGAATACTGCAGTAGGTAGCCATTCCCTTCTCCAGGGGACTTCCATAACCCAAGGATCAAAGCTGGATCTCCTGCATTGTAGGCAGATTCTTTACCATCTGAGCCACCAGGCAAGCCCCTGATGAAATTAGAACTACTCTTAATTCTCACATTATAGACAGGCTTAGAGAGGTTAAGTGACTATAGTGGGTTGATTCCCAAATGGCCCACAATGGTCTCCACTTCCTGATATTCATACCACTTGAATGTGGGCTGGTCTAATGACTTACTTCTAACCAGTAGAATATAGCACAGATAATGAGATATCAATTCTGCCATTATATTATAAAGATGTTTAACTTCTGTCTTGTTAGCAGATTCTCTTCCTCACAGATTTTGATAAATTAAGTTGCCATATTGGGAACGGTCACTTGGTCAAGGACTGGCAGAACCTCCAACCAAAAAAATCCAACTAGAAATTGAGACACTCAGTCCAATAATTCAAAAGGAACTGAATCTTCAGCAACTATGTAAGTGAGCTTGGAAGCAAATTCTTTTCCAGATGATCTTTCAGATGAGACCACTACCCTGCCTAATAACTGAGCTGCAGCTTTGTGAGAGACCCTGAAACAAAAGACCCCTCTAAGTTATGTTCAGATTCTTGATTCACAGAAACAGTGAAATAATAAATATTTGTTGTTTTAAGGCACTAAGTTTGTGATAATTTGTTATGCAACAAAGGTAACTAAATACAGACATATTCTTAAGATCCTGGGACTTAGAAATCCATGCCTGGCTGAGTCCAGAACATACACTATTGTTCACTTCTCTGCTAGCTCTGAATATACCTCCATTAGGAAATTTTTCTACTAAAATATAATTAGCTCTGTTTGTGAATTTTATGATTATTAATACTTATATTTAAGCTCTTTCCATATTGAATTGTAATTTTCCGTTTATTTATCTGTTAGACAGTAGACAGTTCAGGGTCATGAATACAGATTTATCTCTATTACTCTGGGACCTCACCCAGCCCTGATACATAGATTCTTTGAAAATGTATATATTGAACTGATAAATTATTACTTTGTAAGACAATGTAAATCAACCAATAATTCACTTCTGATGATATTTATTGATGTCTGTCATGTCAGTCACTGGACAACATGTCAGGGTGCAAGCATGAACAAATCACTGTTACCTATATATAGCTGCTAGCATCTAAAGGCGGAGAAGGCAACGGCACCCCACTCCAGTGTTCTTGCCCGGAGAATCCCAGGGATGGGGGAGCCTGGTGGGCTGCCGTCTATGGGGTCGCACAGAGTCAGGCACGACTGAAGCGACTTAGCAGCAGCAGCAGCAGCATCTAAAAGGTGACTGGCATATGAAAAAGAAAGACATCAGAGATCAGTAAGCAGTATCAGAGAGGTGTTAAGTTGAACCACATAAAATGACCATCTTTGTATGTCAGAAAAAATTGAATATGGACAATGTCATATGATTCAACCTATCAGAGATTGTGCTATCAAAACATAAGGTGGAATAATTAGTGGATCTGACATTGTCTTGACCTTTAATCTTAAGGCTTGGAAAAACGACAAAGATAACTGAATTCTTAGCAAACAGTAGGGTATCTTTTGAGCAGATAAACCCAAGAAGAGATTACATCTTAAGCAAACAGAATGATTGGTGCACTAACAGAGGTGGGAGTAAATGAGGATAAGGCTTTAGACTGCTAAGTTCAGAGGAACAGATCTTCTTTTTCAACATCATACTTCTGTAAGTTAGTTGCTATCAAAATAAACTGTGAAAGAATTTATCTTGTGAAATTCCAATTCAAGTAATTAGTTCAGTTCAGTTCAGTTCAGTCGCTCAGTCATGTCTGACTCACTGCCATTCTATCTAATAAGCAAAATACATGTGCCAGGTATATTAATTATCTCTTGTTATATTTAGCCATAATGACATTATTATCTTACAATTTCTGTAAGTCAGGAATCCAGGCACCTCTTAGCTGGATCCTCCAGCTCAGGATCTCTCACAAAGTTGCAATCAAGGTGGCAGCCAGGGCTGCCCTGCTTCTAAGGTTTGACTGGAGCATGACCCACTTCCAGGCTCACTCGTGTGGCTGATGAACTGAGGGCCTCAGCTCCTCAATGGCTTTTGATCAAGGGCCACTCCTAATCCTGGCCATACGGGTGTCTCCAAAGGGCCATGCACGTCATGGCCACTGAATTTTATCAGAGCAACAAGTGAGAAAGCAAAAGAGGGCACACAAGATGTAAGAGGGCACACATGAAAGTCACTGTCTTTCATGACCCACCATTGGAAATAACCTCCAGTACCTTAGAAGGTAGCCATCCTTCTAGAGGTAATGAACTGAAGGTGAAGTTATTAGAATGGATTCTAACCCAATGTAACTAGTCTTTATAAAAAAGGGAAAATTTGGACACAGGGAGACACATAGAGGGAAGATGACATAAAAAGGCAGGGAGAACCTCATGTGAACGTAAAAATGGTCACTGATCAGCCCAACAAAGAGGCCTAGGACAGATGTTCCCCTCTCAGCCCTCTGAAGGAACCAAACTTGCCAACACCTTGATTTGGGATTTCTAGCCTCAGAACTCTGAGACAATAAATTCCTGTTGCTTAAGCCACCCAATTTGTGGTACTTTGTTACAGGAGTGCTAGTGAACTTATGTAAGTGGTGAACAAAATGGATAGGTTTCCTGTAGTCAGGGAGCTTTCAGTCCAAGGACAGAGATATCTGTTAAACAAATGACCAAATATGTAATTGAAAATTGAAAGACATGTTCTTAAAAAAAGAAAAAAGACCCTATGAACACATAAGAACCCAACTTAGCCCTGCACACTCAGATATCAAGAGCAAGCAGATAATAAGGAGGTAAAAATTTGCATTAATCTAGCATAGATTCCTAGATGAATCTGGATAAAACTTGCTCAGGAAAATTCCAACAGGGAAGAATTTAAACATTGGATCCATTGGGTGGCTAAGCATTTCAAAGGAAGGATGGAAATCCCATTTCCTGAGCAATTTCAGATGGCACAACGGAAAACACCCCAAAATCAATTCTAGGGAGTCTTGGGACTTCCCTGGTGGTCCAGTGGTTAAGACTCCATGCTTCCACTGCAGGGGGCACAGGTTCTATCCCTGGTCAAGGAACTAAGATTCTACAGCCAAGTGGTGTGGCCAAAAAAAGAAGAAACAAACAAACAAAACAAAAATAGGGAGCCTTTCTCTGGCCAGTACTTTTCATCTGTGTCTCTTTCATTTCTTTTGCTTGCAATTTTCTAATTGCATCTCAAGTTATGGCCTGATAGTCAAAGGGGCTCTAATGCCTCCTTTGTATAGTCACAGCACTTTGCCCTTTATAAAAGGAATTATGAAAGGCTAATAAATTAGGATAACCCTCAAATAAAATATAGTGACATTTAAAACAAAATCATTTAGGACTGTTCACCTTCTGAAGGCGGAAAAAGTGTTAAGAAATTGAGTCTTGAGATGAACTTGGTGTTTGGCAACCTAAGAGGCTCTTTTCCAATGTAACATTACTTGGCAGCCCAAAGGTTTTAAAACAGAAGCCATTCCTTTACAAGTTTTCAGAAACCATTTGGATTATCTAGTCGAAAAATCACAGGGTTGACAGTTGATTCGGCTGGCATATGAGTCATCTTGTATATATCGAGGCTGTTTTAACTCAACACTTCAAATCTTAGATGCTCAGATTTCAGCTGAATTGACCTTCAAAATCTGGGAAATGTGTCAGATGGTTTTAGCAAGCCAAAAGACTCGCTTTTGTTTTCCTACACAGCCTCCCAATGGATAAAGTTTAGAGGCGCTGATGGTCTCTTTGCCAAGCAGGTCTGTGTCACTGAGATCCTATTTGTCAGTGACATTAGGTTGTCCAGACATAAGCGTCAGTCGAGACTGCTGCCAAGGTCATGCTAGACAAGGGCAGCCAAGTAGGAACAAGCATCACCCTCCCTCATTTTGAAACACAGAGATCTCAGCCTGAGCCGCAAGGCGGGGAGGAAAGTCCTGACTCCAAATCTTTTGCTTTTCTGCATCCAGTGCTTCTCTGCCATGCTGTATTCACCTGAATTTACTCCCTCTCCTCTGTCCACTGGCCCAGGGCTTCCAGGTGACTCAGTGGCAAAGAATCTGCTTGCCAGTGCAGGAGATGTAGAAGATGTGGGTTCTATTCCCTGGATCAGGAAGATGCCTTGGGGGAGGGAATGACAACCCAGTCCAGTACTCCTGCCTGGGAGATCCCACAGACAGAGGAGCCTGGCGGCTATGATCCATGGGGTCGCAAAGAGTAGGACCTAAGTTAGCAATTGTTCACTGTCATAGCAGCCATTCTTTTCCCTCTATAACTCCCCATTTGGGGTCCATCATTGACCTTGAAGGCCTGGAACCTTGTTTATGTTTGAACTGGTTTCTACACATTCTCATTCAGAGTTTACATATTCTCAATCATGGGTGATTCTCTCAGGCCTGCTGCTGCAAGGATGCCATCTATGCCCAGGAAAAGGCATGCCAACACTGGGAAGCATTGCTGCTGTGATGGGCCCAGTGAGGTGCCCAGTCACTGGTCCCAGCCAGCCTTGTCCTGCATCCCCAATATCTGATGATTAAGGATAGTAACAGAGGGGCCCATCTGAGAAAAGGGCTCAGGTTCTCTCTTGGATCTGGTTAGTGCAGGTTTGAGAAGAGCTCAGTGGTGGCCAAGAGGGCTATGGTCTCCTCACCCTATTGGTGTGCTTAGAGATGATGTCCCACTGCTGGTGTTTAAATGAAGTCTGAGCCCTATCTCTCTGTCTTGATCAATGACAAAGAACAGTGTGAAATCTGAGATGTAAAGCTTGCTTGGGGCAGAATGACAGCACATGGTAATGATGTGTTTATATATTTGCTGTAAAATTCCACTTGAATGGATGTGCTTGTTCTTATTCTTTCTCCTTTACACTCACATACACAAGGCACTGTGCACATTGTCAGTGTTAAGGCGAGATGAGGGAGACACTGGGGTGATTGCTCTGATTGGGGAGGCTACAGGCTTTTACCTAGTGTCAGAGGCAGGTGCAGCCCCACTGTGTCAGAGTCTGGAAGTAGCATGTCTCAGCTATGTTCCCTTGGGTCCTGTCATTGCCCAAATCTTGTCTTTCAGCCCCACATTGGCCTTAAGAATTCTCCTTATTTCCTTCCAAAAATCTCTAATTTCTGCTTTAGTTAGTGAGAGTTGGACTTCTGGCATTACTATTTAAGTATTACCTTGTTGATAGTAGAGTTAGATGAAGTGGTTAATCTTTTCTTCTTTCAGCTCTCTCTTAAAACAACAATTCATAAACCCTCCTGGATTGTATCACCTCAGTGATTTGGTTGAAGAAGGTAAAGAGGTTGATCTAGTTTCAGAATGTGAGTCAGTGGGAATGTTAGTTAGAAAGACCCTTGGAATCCAGAGGCTCTTATCTTTTCTCTCTTTTCTGAAATTCTCCACCTTGAAAGAGACAAAAGTTTTTGGCAATTAGTGTGAAACTGCATTGACCCTATTGATCTTTTAATTATTTCATTTTCATTTTGCTGATTAAGCTATAAAGCCTAGTTAAGACTTAAAAATTAGTATAAAGTGCTAAGATATTGAAGTTTACAAAATGACCACTACTTGTATGGTACAAGTCCATCCACAGATGGAGGTTACTATGAGGATGTATTCGTGTCACATGATTCAGTCCATTGCAGAAGAGAGTAGGAGGGAAAGGTCTCAGCAAAGGGGGAAACATTAGTCATAGCATTTGGGCTCTTAGCTGTGCTTGACTGCCTCTTATTCCATCTGTCACCCTTGGATTATATTGTTTCTGAGAATAAAATACGGCAATGTATAATGGTGATGAGATGGGTCTCAATCAAAATTCATTTCAAGTCTCCTTGGCTGAACTAGGACCAGGAATTCAGCAAGAAAAGATAGTAATAATCAAGGAGAAGAATGAATAATCATGCAATATATAGAAATTCAACAGGAAAGTATTGAGGTCCTACACTGGGCCAGACCCTGCTAAGCCAGAGGATATAAAGATAAAAGATCACTGACTAATTCTTGTCCTCAAAGAGCTTAGACTCTCTGGTCACTTGGAAACGTGAGTGAATAAATGTATTTTATGTATGTCATTTCAGACCAGAGGCTTGCAGGGCTGGAGGTCGGATTACAAAGAAGCAGGAATAGCTGTCCCACAGAAGACCTGATAGCCCTTCAACTCCAGTCTGTCTGGAGTTAACCACCCATTGATTCCATGGGCTTAGCCAACAAAATTTTGGGGCAAAAGAGACAAAAAGGCAAAATGAGAAGATACCTGCAGAGCAGAATAGAGCCAGCTTGTGTGGCTGGAATTCATTCATTCCAGTTGTTAAGACTCCGTGCTTCCAATACAAGTTCAATGCCTGATCAGGGAACTAAGATCCCACAGCCACGGGGCCAAAATAAACAAAAAATACAACCAGCTCTGCAATGTGAAAATAGGAAGAGCAGAGTAAAAGGCCAAAGAGTTCAAGAAGCCTAATCTATGGACTGGCATCATCTTGGTAATATTTTATAACCTATAGCAAAATGATAGAGAAAGCAGTGTAGTACTTTACTGTATGCCAACTGAAGGTTGCCAAAGGTTTTTCTTGAGAAAGACTCTCATTTATTTTAGTACTATTTTCTCCATAATTTAAAATGCCCTCTCTTTTATGACAGTCTGTACTCAGTTGACAGTTCTCTGAGAATTCCCCAGAACACATTACATTGGTGTGCAAAAACCGGAAGTTGGGAACCACTGAGAAATTACAGGGCAGTTCCCACCACTGGAGGCACTTCTGCGCTTCAAAAGACAGGCATTTCTCAGGAATTAAACAAACCTGGGTTCTTTGTGCAGAAAATGAAGAGGAAATGGTGATGGGATTCTGGAAGCAAAGCTTCCCTCACAGTCCATAGGTACGATCACATTTGGTCAATCATCGGTTTGAATTTCTGAAGACTGAGGGCAAGGGGTCAAACCAGTGTTTACATGGCAGTAGGGAAGAGTGGGAGGAAGGAATGGGTGAGTCAAGATGTATCATTCTGGAGTTAGAATGAATTCCTGTCCCCCTCAGCAGCATCACTGACCAGTCAGCTACAGAAAAAATGAGGAAATTACTTCAAAACAGGGAGTGGAAGTGGAGAAAAAGTTTCCTTAACTTTTTGAAAAGAAGTCAATAGGCTTTTTATCTCTTCTTCATCTAAAGTAAGGAAGAATCCTGAAACTAGGAGCCTCTCCTTATAATGTTATTATTGTTATTTAGTCACTAAGTCATATCTGAATTTTTTTGTACAATCCCATGGCCTTTAGCCCTCCAGGCTCCTCTGTCCATGGGATTTCCCAGGAAAAAATACTGCAATGAGTTGCCATTTCCTTCTCCAGGGGATATTCCCAATCTAGAGATTAAACCTGAGTCTCCCGCCTTGGCAGGTGGATTCATTATCACTGAGTCACCGGGAAAGCTCCTCTCCTTATACTACTACAAGGCTCCAAAACAGTGATCTTACACCAAAAACTTCCTCTTGGAGCCTAAAGAAGGCAACTTTGCTTTTCCTTAGGCATTGACAAAGGCCCTGAAGAAAATGTTGGTCTTCCCGAGGGAGTAGATTCACTGAGCTTCTCTCATCACAGTGAAAAGGGCTCATCTTGCACTCTTCTTTTTCTTATTTGTTCAACTTAACTGCAGGCTAAAAGCATCTTATTGCTTTTCTCAACAGAAGTGAACTATCATTTTGTTAGTATTATTAATCAGTGTTATGAACTGCACTCTACCTCCCCTACCCACTAAATTCAAATGTTGAAGTTCTAACCCCCAAAATAAATGTATTTGGAAATAGTTCAGTTCAGTTCAGTCACTCAGTCGTGGCCAACTCTTTGCGACCCCATGAATTGCAGCACGCCAGGCCTCCCTGTCCATCACTAACTCCTGGAGTTCACGCAAACCCACATCCATCGAGTTGCTGATGCCATCCAGCCATCTCATCCTCTGTCGTCCCCTTCTCCTCCTGCCCCCAATCCCTCCCAGCATCAGAGTCTTTTCCAATGAGTCAACTCTTTGCATGAGGTGACCAAAGTACTGGAGTTTCAGCTCTAGCATCATTCCTTCCAAAAGACACCCAGGGCTGATCTCCTTTAGAATGGACTGGTTGGATCTCCTTGCAGTTCAAGGGACTCTCAAGAGTCTTCTCCAACACCACAGTTCAAAAGCATCAATTCTTCAGCACTCAGCTTTCTTCACAGTCCAACTCTCACCTGCATACATGACTACTGGAAAAATCATAGCCTTGACTAGATGGACCTTTGTTGGCAAAGTAATCAGCCTGCTTTTGAATATGCTATCTAGGTGGGTCATAACTTTACTTCCAAGAAGTAAGCGTCTTTTAATTTCATGGCTGCAATCACCATCTGCAGTAATTTTGGAGCCCCCCAAAATAAAGTCTGATATTGTTTCCACTGTTTCCCCATCTATTTCCCATGAAGTGATGGGACCAGATGCTATGATCTTCGTTTTCTGAATGTTGAGCTTTAAGCCAACTTTTTCACTCTCCTCTTTCACTTTCATCAAGAAGCTTTTTAGTTCCTCTTCACTTTCTGCCATAAGTGTGGTGTCATCTGCATATCTGAGGTTATTGATATTTCTCCTGGCAATCTTGACTTCCAATCTTATATTTGGAAATTAGCCTTATAAATAAGTATATGTGTTAGTCACTCAGTCGCATCAGACTCTTTATAATCCCATAGACTGTAGTCCACTTGACGCCTCTGTCCATGGAATTCTCCAGGCAAGAATACTGGGTAGCTATTCCTTTCTCCAGGGGATCTTCCCAATGTAAGGATTGAACCCAGGTCTCCTGCATTGCAGGCAGATTCTCTATCATCTGAGCCACCAGTGGAAGTGGAAGTGAAAGTTGCTCAGTTCAGTTCAGTTACGTTCAATCACTCAATTGTGTCCAACATTTTGCGACACCATGAACTAAAGCACTCCAGGCCTCCCTGTCCATCACCAACTCCCTCAGTTTACTCAGTCTCATTTCAGTTGAGTTGGTGATGCCATCTAACCATCTCATCCTCTGTTGGCTCCTTCTCCTCCCATCTTCAATCTTTCCCAGTATCAGGGTCTTTTCCAATGAGTCAGTTCTTCACATCAGGGAGCCAAAGTACTGAAGTTTCAGCTTCAGTATCAGACCTGCCAATGAATATTCAGGACTGATTTCCTTTAGGATGGAGTGGTTGATTCTCCTTGCAGTCCAAGGGATTCTCAAGAGTCTTCTCCAGCAACACAGTTCAAAACATCAGTTATTCAGTGCTCAGCTTTCTTTACAGTCCAACTCTCACTTCTGTACATGACTACTGAAAAAATAATAGCTTTCACTAGATGGACCTTTGTCAGCAAAGTAATGTCTCTGCTTTTTAATATGCTGTCTAGGTTGGTCATAACTTTTCTTCCAAGAAGAAAGCATCTTTTAATTTCATGGCTTCAGTCACAATCTGCGGTGATTTTAGAGCCCCCAAAATAAAGTCTGTCACTGTTTCCACTGTTTCTCCATCTATTTGACATGAAATGATGGAACCAGATGCCATGATCTTAGTTTTCTGAATGGTGAATTTTAAGCCAGCTTTTTCACTCTCCTCTTTCACTCTCATCAAGAGGCTCTTTAGTTCTTCTTCATTTTCTGCTTTAAGTGTGGTTCCATCTGCATATCTGAGGTTATTGATATTTCTTCTGGCAATCTTGATTCTAGCTTGTGCTTCATCCAGTCCAGCATTTCTCATGATGTACTCTGCATATGAGTTAAATAAGCAGGGTGACACTATACAACCTTGAAATACTCCTTTCCCTATTTGGAACCAGTCTGTTGTTCCATGCCCAGTTCTAAATGTTGCTTCCTGACCTGCATACAGATTTCTCAGGAGGCAGATCAGGTGGTCTGGTATTCCCACCTCTTCAAGAATTTTCCAGTTTGTTGTGATCCACACAGTCAAAGGCTTTGGCATAGTCAATAAAGCAGAAGTAGATGTTTTTCTGTTCCAGCTTGTGCTTCTTCCAGCCCAGCGTTTCTCATGATGTACTCTGCATATAAGTTAAATAAGCAGGGTGACAATATACAGCCTTGACGGACTCCTTTTCCTATTTGGAACCAGTCTTGTTCCATGTCCAGTTCTAACTGTTCCTTCCTGACCTGCATACAGGTTTCTCAAGAGGCAGGTTAGGTGGTCTGGTATTCCCATCTCTTTCAGAATTGTCCACAGTTTATTGTGATCCACACAGTCAAAGGCTTTGGCATAGTCGATAAAGCAGAAGTAGATGTTTTTCTGGAACTCTCTTCCTTTTTCCATGATCCAGCGGATGTTGGCAATTTGCTGTCATTACCTCACAGCTATTCCCCAGCACAGAGACACCTGACATTCATTGTGGGAATCTGATATAGTTCACTGCCTTTTCTTATTTGCAGCTTGAGGCATACGAATCTCTGAGCATTGAGGAAACCCTGAGGTTCCCCAGGGCATGGTGGCATGGCGCCTCATAGCCATTGGCCTGTAGGCATTGATCAGGCACCCAATGTCTACAGATATTTCATCAGCTGCTATCACAGATGGCCTTGGTCAGGCTCCCCTCAACTTGCCCTTGCATGCCAGCCTCAGGGGGTGCTTCCAGAGCACGGCTGTAACAGAACACCGTCCCCATCCCCTCTGCCTGCAAGACACAGGCCAGGCTTCTGTACCGGCCCCTGAGGTTTGTCTAAGCCAGCTTCCATCCCTGCTTCTTGCCATATAGAATTGCCATTATAGAGTCACGCCAAGGCTTGATTATAATTCATATAATGCATTCCTACAGGAGAGTAAACACTCCACAAGTGCTAGCTGTTTCTTTTGCCCTAATAGAAGAAACACCTCTGATCCTGGCTGACGTTCTTTTTGTGCTTTTTAGTAAAGAGTAAAACATGCATCCAGTCTCCAGGATCTGGTCACTTCCCCATTCTTGACCTGTTTCCTGTCTGGGGAACAAGGAAGTGAAGCTGGGAGAACCAGCCAACCATAGTCCTGCATCAGGCTGGACTGGCTCCAGTCATAACAGGGGGCCTCTGGGTGCTCTGGGCCATCCCATCTTAAGAGGGACCACCTGGAGGGGCTGGGAAGGTCTGGAGAGGAATCTGGAATCCATCTTGAGCACATCTGTTTGAGGCCTGGAGCAGAGGAATCTTGGGTAGAGCAGCATCCTTTAGGGACCCTCATGTGCAAGAGGGCTTGCACTGAGCTGTACTCAGACTACAGAAGGTCAACTTTAGCTTAGTAAAGGGGAGATCTGCCCAGAGTGGAAGGTGCTGCCTGGGACACCATGAGACCCCAGGTGCCAGACAGAGGTGGACACGCCCAAGGAGGGTGTGGATGGGCTACTCTCAGAATGACCTCATCAGAGGGTGCACGAGGCCCCTCCCACCCAGGAAGTTGAAGGTTTTGGGGCCCTTCCCAGCATGAATGTGCTTTAACAGTGATTTTCAAATTGATTTTAAATTCACAGAACTCTTTTTTACAAATAGATTCCTATTCTGAAAAACAGCTCAATGCGATGGGGGACATGGGGGCCCAGACCCCTGCTGCTCAGCCTCCCCTTGCATAAATCCTGAGCACAGCGTGAAAGGCCCTGCAAGTCAGGGCCTGCTAAAGGCTGGGGCTCCCCCATGTAAATGGGCACCTTTAAGAAGTGCACTCCTTGTTGGTAGTTTCACTTCTCTGAACGCGACAGGCCCAGTTTCTGGCATCCTGCCTCCCTCCCTAATGTCACTGTCTGGTCGGAAACGGGGGCCTTGGCTGCATTCTTTGGGCCTGAGCTGGTTTCAGCCCAGGCTGGGTGCCTGCTCGATGGTTCTTAGGCTTCTGCACTCAGTCATTCATTGCACAGCATCTCAAGTTATCGTATTGAATCCTTTAGAATAAAACCCTCCTCCTCTCTTTAGGCCTGAGTGCTGTGTGCAGACCCCTGAGCTGCTGTCTTCAGGGCAGCTGATGCTGTTTGCTGTTGTCCCCCTAGAATGACAAATCACACCAGAAAAATTGAGAAAACCGCCCAAACGGCACAGATGCAAGCCTGCAAAATAGACATGGACTGGCCTCCGTGGTGGGAGTGCTTCTGAAAAGTGTAAAGGAAGGCTTCTTGACCTGCCCTCCCCTCCTGTCTCTGTCAGGCGGCCTGGACTCCTGGAATCTGTGTCCTCTTTCCTCCTGCTCTTGCCTCTGCCCCATCTTGGGCTCCATACAATTACAACACCATCCCCCAGCTTCCAGGCCTCCCAGCCCACTCCATCTCCAACCCTGCACCAGATGGGGACTCCCAAAACAGGAGTCTCCCCAGTCAGACCTGATTCACCCACAAAAGCCACCTAAGACCCACCCGATCCTCCATGGCACTTTGTGAGTTGTCTGTGTTACAGGTTCTCTGTCTTTATGTTACCATCTTTTAAGTACCTGTTATTCATTCTGGAGACCAAGGTCAGAGTCTTATTTAGCTTTGCCTTTCTGGGCCAGGCTCAGACCAGGCCTTTGTAAGTATTATTGAGTAAATACACAGAATGCTGCTTAAAATAGACCCTGCGCTGTCAGGCTCTGAGCCTGTGCTTGTATTACGCATGCACCGAGGAATTCTTGGCACAGCAGGTCTGTCCCTGGACCCCGCATTAAATGCCCCCCACCCCTACTGACTCAGTGGTGAAGAATCCACCTGCCAATACAGGAGACCCTCAGTCAATCCCTGGAGAAGGAAATGACAACCCACTCCAGTATTCCTGCCTGGGAAACCCCATGGACAGAGGAGCCTGGCAGTTCATAGTCCATGGGGTCACAGAAGAGCCAGACCTGACTTAGCAGCTAAGCAGCCACCCCAGATGTAGTGATGTGACATGATTTCTGCAGAACCCTGACAAAATGAGAATCTGTAATGTGCCCAGAACCCGGTGTGAACTTCCCCCATGACCCACAGCTCAGCTTCCCCAGTATACTTGTCACCAAAGGGTGTGTTCCCAACCTCTTGGCAATAGAATATTTTTAGCAGATACACAGCTCAGTGCCACCTGGCACTTGCTCCTCTTTCCACAGACATCCCTTCCTTTCTGAGCCTCACCCAGAGAGCAACGAGTCACGGCAGACAAGCTGGTGGGCTCACTGTGGCCGGACCTCTGGGGGGCCAGTGACCGCCGGGAACCAACCCTGAGCCTCGCTTCATGGGACACTGGCTCCCCGCAAACATGGGTCGCCTCAGAGGAACAGTGTGCACATTTCTGGTCTCATCTTCCTCTCCTTTTGCCTGATCATACTCAGGCTGTGTGCCCCTGGGGAAAACCATATTAACAAGATCATAATAAAATCAGAATTTTGACAAGACTTTAAAATATCCAAATCTCGAGGAGAGTTGAGAATAAAATATTTAGTATAAAATATTAACAATATATGAAAACATCAATAATATACGTTCAGAACAGCCTCCTCAGAGCTCAAATTAGGAAGGTCACACCGAGGTCATTGAGTTTATCCCCCTCATTTAAGAGAAAAATGAAGCTTGGTGGAAAGAGTAGTCATGGGTTTAAAGGTCAAGACAGGTATCTACTAGCCACATGACCTTGGGGAATTTACTTTGAGCCACAAGTTTAGCTCTGGGCTAAATCTGCCTCTCCTATTTTGCTTGCCTGAAACTGTTTTTTTAAAGAGGAGGTTTTAAGTCTTAGAATTTCATAGCAATTAAGTGCCTGAGCTTTCTAACATGTGACCTTGGTTCAAATTCTGATCCTGTTAACTTACTGTCTGTGACCTCAGGCAGGTTACTGAGCCTCTCTGTGACTCCATTTTCTTATGTGTATCGGAGGATGATTAAATTCCCTGTGTCATGGGGCTGACTTGTGGTTTAAATGAGGAAAGGTATGCAAAGCATTTAAAATAGTGTTCGGTACCCAGTAGGAGCTATCTAAGGGTATGCTAATATTATTATTATTTTTTTTAATCTGGATTGGTCATTTTCTTGAAAACCTAGATCTGACAGCCTCATCCAACACTTGGCTGGAAAAGTGTAGCCTCTCTCCCTTTAGAGAGACTGTGCCCTGCCTTTAGCTCACTTCAGCCCCAACCTCTCCCTCCTCCTTGTACCCCCTCTGTTTCACTCAGTCGTGTGGCCAGCTCACCGCTCCCCCCCAACACGCTCCCTCCCTTCTAGTGCCCTGAGCCCCCTATTTGGTCAGGAAGCAGTATTTCTGCTTATTGGATAAATTTAGAGGATAAACAGGGCTTCCCTGGTGGCTTAGACGGTGACAAATCTGCTTGCAATGCATATGACCCGGGTTGGATCCCTGGGTCAGGAAGATCCCCTGGAGTAGGGAATGGCAACCCACTCCAGTACTCTTGCCTGGAGAATCCCATGTGGGCTACATGGTGTCGCAAAGAGTTGGACACAACTGAGGGACTTTTGCTTTTTTTCAGAGGGTAAATATACCCATTTTACAGCGCTGAAAGCCCCTCTGTCTCTGAGCTGCCCTAACCACTCATTCTCTCGCTCCTGGGCCTCCCGGCCTGGCTTCTGGGTGAACAGCACTAGTGAGAGGCCGCTCACTACCTCACAGGGCAGCTTCACTGCCGAGTCTTCATCTTATGCAGAGTCCAAGAACAACAACTCACCTATCACCTTGCCTGAGATGCCATTTAATTTCCACCGCACCCCCTCTCCTGGAATCCAGAGCAGAGGGATATGCCATCTCCTTTCAGAGCTGTGGGCTGAGTTCCCAAGTGCTTGGGGAAAACTTCAGGTTTCAGAAATGCCTACAAAAAGGCTGGAACCACAACCCAAAGGGGTCAAGTGCTGAATGGTCAGAGTCAGGCAGCTCAGCATTTCCAGTGGCAGGACTGGAGGGGAAGCTGCTGAAGGCAGGGGGTCAGACTGTGTCGTCCGTAAGAACACTGGGGTCAGAGCTGGGTTCCGGTTCCTGCTTCACCACTTTCGAGCTGGCTTTGTGACTTTGGGCAAGACACACAACCTCTCTGCTTCTGTTTCCTTCTCTGTCAGATGAAAATAATAAGACTCCCCTGATGAAGGGATTGTGCAAGATTCTCTTTCTTTTCCTTTGAATCCGTGAGTCTCGGAGCTGCAGCATAAGAATGAAAACAGACCCAGAAGATTCTGGCAGCTCCACTCCCTTCCTGGGAGCCTCACTCCCCTCCTGACCCAGGGCAGCGGAGCAGGGAAGCTGCTTCCAGGCGAGGGTTTGGGACCCCTGGTGCTGAGTAGTGACCTCAGGCCCCCACAGCCCTGGGCCTCAGGCAGTCAAGCTCAAGGTCTCTCTAAGACATTTTGGAATCCACAGAAACAGTTTTTTTTTTTTTTTTTTTTTAAGACAAAACCAAGCATTTTCCAGACTGGCTGACATCCCTGGCTCGTCAGAGCAGCAGAAGACAGGCAGTTGGTGGGGCTCAGGCAGCCGTGAGTCAGCTGTACCCAGGCAGCGGACTGTCTTGCAGGCTAGGCACAGGCAGGGGGCCGGGAGGGCACTTCCTCTGCGGCCGAAGGGCTGCCTCAGCTGGAGGGTGGAGGGGCCAGCAGACCTGGGAAGCAGGACTGTGCCCCTGGGCGCCCCACCATGCATTTCTGGCTTCCTTCCCTGGCTCTTTGCAGGGCATTTTTCTGCAGCTGTCAACACCCTCGGTCCCACCCAGCGCTGGCAGCCTTTCAGGAGGGCTGCAGGAGAGCAGCGCTGTTCTCCTCTGTCTGCAGTCTTGCAGGCCCCTGGGCACCCCAGAGAAGGAAGGCGCTAAGGAAACCTCGGTCAGCGTCACCTAAAAGCATCCAGGCAGCGTCTGTGCAGGGACAGGGGGACAGAGTGGAAAAGTCGCTGGTGGTGTGATCTCGTCCACATCACTTGAACTCCCTGGGCCTTGGTTCACATTTGTATAAAATGGGAACAGAGCCCAAGGGCTGGTGGGAGGGCTGAATGACCTCAGGCCTGTGGCAGTGACTGGTGCACCTAAGGGCAAAGTTTGACTGTTTTCGCTGGAAGGGAAGTGCTTTTTTCAAGGTCGCCCAGCACGTTCGCGCAGGAGCCAGCACTCAGACCTGGCTCTCGTGCTGACCTCTCTGTGCACAGAGCGGTCCCTACCAGAAAGTGGGGAGCGTTCTGGCAGCCAGTCCACCGTGGGTGGGAGGGACGGGCTGTGTGCCGCGTCCGTGGGGAGCCCACAGTGTCAGGCTGAACTTGTGCTCAGGGACTCGTGAGGGACTCATCTTGGCTGAGGGTGTCTAGCAGACATGAGGAAAGAAGGCCCTGGCTTGGCTCCCGTCTGTCCAGCAATGCCTACCGAGCACTTGCAGGGCATCAGGCACTGTGCTAGGCCCGGGGGGATGCACCAGTGGATGAGGCAGACGTGTCCCCCCCCTCCATGGGGCTAATGGGGACCACCCTGTCAGAGGCCACAACAGTACACACAGCTTGACAGGTGCCGTGAAGGAGGAGTGGGTGGGACCCCCAGGCCCATGGGTGTGTGAGAGAGGGCTCTGAAGGAAGGGGCCTATTGGCAGAGCCCTGATGGAGACAGAGAGTAGCAGGTGGTGGCGGGGGTTGGGGGAGGAAGTGGAGGGGGAGGTGGGAGGCCAGAGGAAAGGTGGGGGAGGAAGGGGGGGGGGAGGTGGGAGGCCAGAGGAAAGGGACTCAGAAGCACGGGATGACATTCGGTGTGGTTGGCGGAGAAGTGCCGTGAAGGGAAGAGCTGGAGGGGAAGCTGGACCAGGAGGTGACCCGCGGACTTCAGCGCCCGCTGAGTGAGGGGCGGGGCTTTATCCGGAGCGCAGTGGGAGGAGCATTTGAGTGGGCCCTTGGGCTGGGAGGAGCGGCAGGATGGGCGGTATTTGGGGAGAGTCCCCTCTGGCTGTCTGTGAAGACAGTATGCAGCAGGGTAGGAGAGAGGATGGTGGTCTGGCCTGTGGCCGCCGGGAGGTGGGCCTCCCTGGAACGCATGTCCCATGTGGCGTTGTCAGGCCGTAGTGATGGACCGACCGAGAAGACCGAAGGATGTGGAGGCACCAGGGATGCTGGCCTGGCCACCACCGGTGTGCATGCCATTTACTGATGCGGGGACCCAGGAGGCAGTGGTACATGCGGGGGGCGTGGAAACAGGATTCTGGGAACACGGGCTGCCAGGTGCCTGAAGACCACCGGGGAGATGCCGAGAGGGCAGCTGTATGTACAGCAGAGCAGTCAGAGCTGGAGAGACAGAGGGGCCTTCAGCATCCTGGGGGCAAGTCAGGTGTGTGGAGGAGCTCACCTGGAGGCAGCTGTGAGGGGAGGAGCGTGCAGGTTGGCACCGGCGGGGAGTGTGGGGGTGCAGAGAAGGAACTGGCCGAGGAGACCCTGTGATGGACCGACCGAGAAGACCGAAGGATGTGGAGGCACCAGGGATGCTGGCCTGGCCACCACCGGTGTGCATGCCATTTACTGATGCGGGGACCCAGGAGGCAGTGGTACATGCGGGGGGCGTGGAAACAGGATTCTGGGAACATGGGCTGCCAGGTGCCTGAAGACCACCGGGGAGATGCCGAGAGGGCAGCTGTATGTACAGCAGAGCAGTCAGAGCTGGAGAGACAGAGGGGCCTTCAGCATCCTGGGGGCAAGTCAGGTGTGTGGAGGAGCTCACCTGGAGGCAGCTGTGAGGGGAGGAGCGTGCAGGTTGGCACCGGCGGGGAGTGTGGGGGTGCAGAGAAGGAACTGGCCGAGGAGACCCAGCCACCAAGCCAGCAGGTGTCTCCAGATGGTAGGCAACAGGGCTGACAGGGTAAAGCCACTGTCACTCAGATTTAGCAACCCGTGACATTGACAGGAACAGTCAGCAGGGGAGCTGGGATGGGGTGGCGAGGAGGCGTGACTGCCAGCAGGACGGCCCTTTCCAGATTTGGGCTGAGAAGGGAAGCAGATGGAGCGGTCGCTGGAGCCGGCTGGGGTCTGGGGGGCGGGGGCTGCTGTTGCTTGGTGCCAAGAGGTCTGAGCTCGCGTGCACAGCGGTGGGATGTATCCAAAGGTGGAGGCCTGAAGCTGCTGGGGAAGGGGTGGGATCTTCTAGGGAGATCCCTATAAGGGACCATCCAACCTCCAGCACAGACTGGAGGGACTGAGCCCAGGCTGGGAAGGGGAGGAGGGCCCAGCCGACACCGGACAGCTGCCCCACACCCGTCCCTGGACTTGGTCCTTTGGGAACCACCAAGCTGCACAGCCCCAGTACTGGCCTTTGAGGAGCAGAGAAGTCAGAGGTTCCAGGCTGGCCAACCAGAACTGCCCTATCCAAGTCCCGGGAGCCCAGGGGCCACCCCTCCCCTGATCTCCATCACCTGGACCCTGCTGATTGCCTCCTCCTCTCACCTCTTTTCTCTGGCTCCTCAATCACATTCTCTCCTGGTTCCTTATCAGGCTCTCTCTGCTTGGGGGTGGCTTTTGGCACCATCTTTCTACCCACCCTCACCTTTGGGTGCTTCCTGGGCCCTCTCACTATCCTTCTTCTGTTTTCATACTCTCTTGAGTAGTCACCTGCCTCCTCACAAAGCTACACGTCCCATCCTGAGTCCCATGGAATTCTGGTTGTGTGTGGACATTTCTTCAATTCTTTCATGAGCATCTCACATTCAGTAGTTAAGGACTAGAATCCTGTACCATTTCTCTCGAAGCCCGTGGCTGGTAGCACCTGAGCTGGCTAAGTTGAAATCTTTATTTCTCCTGCCTGGTCCCCCCTGTATCATCCAGACAGCCACCAGGGTGTGTGGATTCTACATCCAGAAGGCTTCGCACCCCTGTTATACAACACGTGTGTCCTGTACCCAGATTCTCCTCTTGCAGACCGTTCCCCATGGCACCAAGGAAATATCTTCTGTTGAGACTTTACGTTTACCTTTAAGACAGCTTTAACCAAGTCTCAGCTTTGGCATGGCATTCAAGGCTGATGGTGATCCAGTCTGCCCTGCCCACCAAACTCTCCAGGCATCTTAACACCCGTGGGGGTGCTGCTGGGGTCCCTGCCTGGGGTCCTCCCTTCTTGCCTCCATCTCTCGGCATCCTCTCTAGCCTCTCCCAACCCAAGGTTGTGTCCCCAGCAGGTTGGCACCTTCCATGCAGTGTGACAAAGTGGCATCCAGGGTTGCATACCTGCCTTCTCACCCCACCCCCCAAGTCACGGCACCGCCCCTGGGGGCGCGAGTGTACGTGTGTATGTGTGTGTCTTCATTTGGGCACCCACCTGTGGTTTAACCTCGTTCTTGAGGGAGAAGGAAGGGGCTGAGAGTAGCCAAGGTCGATGGACTGTCTGCCTGCTTCCGAGCTGTCTTATGTACAGAGGGAAGTGCACATGTGGTATAAACTGGGGCAGCTGTAGGCCTGGGTGGGAGGGGGTGAAAGACAGGGGACCCATAGGCTCCATCGTGATTGGAAGTGAGGGAGAGACACGGTCATGGAACCTCCGAGCAGGACAGAGTGGAAGTGGTGTGGTGTGTGCGTGCATCTGAGCGTGAGCACTGGTGATCACTGGCCTCTGCCTGCCGGCTCCCTCGCTCAGAGCCCCCTCCTGCAGGCCCATCCTGGTGACATCCTCTCAGCTGTGAGCTGATGGTCCCAGCAGAGCAGGACTGAGTCCCAGCCGCTGTCACTTCTTCACCTTCCCCTACCCCAAGTCCCCTCCCTGCCTCTCTGAAGCCCCACCCAGAGGCTGGGTGCCAAACCTCCTGGGTGGGAGGGAGATGTACAGGTGAGCGTGGGCACAGGCAGGCCTCCTGCTTGGCATAGGAGGCAGACTCTGCAGGCTGAGAAAGCCGCACCTCTCCTAAGGTGCCTATGCCCTCGGACCCTGGGTCTCACAGTCAGAAAGCTCTTCTGGAATTATGCCAGGATTCCCTCCATGGGCCCTGCCGCAGCCTTCCCATCCCTCTCAAGACACTCGCACATCTACAGCGTTAGGCCAACGTGGCGTTCTGACAAGGACAGTATCGAGTGAGCTTGTGGGACTCATGGGTTCCTTCTAAGTGGAAATAAGAGCATTCTGATTCACAGCCAAGAGCGCAGTGGCCCTGAGGCCCAGCAGGCAGGCCGGCCGCCCCAGGAGGCTCCTGCAAGCTGTCGGTACTTCCTGCTAGGACCCCAGGTGATCCCCGGAGAGAGGCCAGGTGGCTGGAATCTGGGTCCTGAGAGCTTCCCGCTCAGCTCAGGACGGAAAAGACTGGGGAGAGAGCTTCGGGCCCCGGGTGTCTTGACTCTGAGGATCAGGAAATAAAGCGCCCTCCGTGCGCGTCTGGCGGGCCTGCGAGCGGACTGTTCCGGTACTGGTCGCCCCTCGTGGGGGATGGACAGGCTCTGGGCCAGGCGGATTCAGGGTTGTGTCCCTTTCTAGCTGTGGGAGCCTCGGGCTCTCCGTGGAGGTTGTGACTGAGTGTGGGCAGGTGTCCGGAACGGGGTGGGCACTGGCTCAGCGGGGGCTGCCGGAGCTGTGGCTGTCATCTTAGTCTCTGTTATGCGGTGGCCCAGAGCGGCTGCTCTTTGGAAGCAGAAGCTGATGCTGAGGCTGGATCTGGGCCAGAGACCCCCTGTGCCCCTGTGGCTTCCCTCCCGGCCGGGAGCACCAGGGCCTGCGGCCTCTGAGGGAGAGGAGGGGGTGCGCCCCCCGCCCCGGTCTGAGGTCAGGGCAGGTGCAGGGCTCCACGGCGGATCCCCCACCCCTGGTTCTCTCTGCTCCGCGTGCCCCTCTCCCCCGCCCCTAAGAGCCGGATGTGGCCAGGAAGCGCGTGCATCTTCTGAGGTGGGAACCTGCCTCCTCTCCTCCTGTTTTGTTCCTTTACCATGACACCTGTCGCTCATAGGTACAAATCAAACGAAGAGTATGTGTATGTGCGAGGCCGCGGCCGAGGGAAATATGTTTGTGAGGAGTGTGGAATTCGCTGCAAGAAGCCCAGCATGCTGAAGAAACACATCCGCACCCACACTGACGTCCGGCCCTATGCGTGCAAGCACTGTCACTTTGCTTTTAAAACCAAAGGTAAGAGACGGCCAGCGGAGCACTGGCCCTGCCCGCTGCAGGGAGCTCCCCTCTGGGAGCTCCAGCACAGAGCCCGGGGCCTGGGCCGCTCTGCCTGGGGCCTGAGCAGCCCCGATTTCCGGGCTCCGCAGTTACAGAGCAGCCCGCTGCGGACGGGTCAGTGGCACCGTCGGCTGCCCAGCCTGTCCTCTTAGAGCCCACACTGGCCCCACCCACCCTCCACCCATGCGATTCCCACCACGGCCAGGCGGTGGCACTCTAGCGCACAGCTCCTGGTTTTGTATTTGATCTCATCACCCCGCTTCCTTTTGCATGCCTCCTTAGCCCTTTATCCACCGACCTGATGAGTTCCAGCATCCACACTGGTCACTGCCACTCTTGAGTTTGGAAATCCATTCCACCCCGAGCCACTTAACACACGCGCATGGTCACTTCTCATGCCAGACTTTGCCTCCACCTCGCCTCACCACTCAGACCGTGTTCCGGCTCCGCCCAGCTTCTCCGCAGCCGTCAGCGCTGGGCCCGGCTCTCCCCTCACCCTGACTGGCAGCCCTGTCATTCCTGCCCTGGCCACGCAGCACCTCAGGGTCAGCTCAGGCTCGGGCAGTCACCTGTGAGAGGAAGGCAGACTGGCCAGTGAGGGTGTGAATCCAGAGGGCTGTGCTGGATGATGCGGGCAGCCACGGCTGCTGCAGCCACCCAGGACCCAGGCGTGAACCAGTGAGGCTGAGTCCGCGAGACCTGGACAGAGCTATTCTCTACTCCTTCCACGGGCTGCTCCTACAGGGCAGAAAAGGCATTGTGACCCACTTCTTTCCTGGTAGCCGAGTAGACCAAGGTGCCTCAGAGGGAGGCCTGGGTGCTCAGTAACCCTGGTGGCTTCAACCTCTTGTGCTTGGCGGATTCCTGGCTCAGGATTTGGGCACGAGGGTCCTACCTTCTCCTTCGGGCAAGTTGGGGGCCTCCACGACAGCCCCCTCCAGGGCCACGTGGTTTTTCAGTGGATGCAACTTGAGAGCAGGTCTGGCTTTGGTGCCCATTAGCCTTCCTTTTGTGAGTGTAGCTGCTCCCGGAGAGAGAGGCTGAGTGGCTTTGAGGAGGCCCCTCCGGACTTTGAGTCTTCCTCCTCCGGATCCCTTCCATTCTCTCAGTGCTAGGTTGGGGGCAGTTTATCTCACCCCCTTGCTCGCAGCCCCCTCTCTGACTGGGTGCTCATCTCTGGTCTCCCGACCCCGTTTACCTGTCCTCCTCTGTCCTCGGCGCCATCATTCCCAAGTGGAACTCTAACCTTTCCGCCAGTGTTTTGGTTCGAATACAGGCAACCATCCTCCTTCCTTGCCCTGACCCTCTTCTTTCTTGGTGTCTCATCAACAACAGCCCAGAGAGGACCGGTAGGCCTGCAGCCCTGCCATGTGCAGGACAGGTCACCTAGTGGGCCTCGGTCCTAGTCACGGGCTCCGTTCCCCACACACCCCCTTCAGCCCAACTTCCTCTGGCCTTAGGGGGCCAGTTGGGACTTTCAGAAGGAGAGAGGTGGAAATTCAACAATTGGATAGCCATTGACCAAAAATTCAGAGAATGGTCTTTGACTCTGAATGCCAAAAGCCTTTTGTCCAAGCCCCGTCATGAAGGTAAAGAAAAGGAGTCTCCTCCCTGCCCCGCCCAAGCCAGAAATGACTGTTAAAGCTGGAGCTGTAACTATCAGCTAGGACCCCTGCCTCTGGGGCATAACCCCACCACCTTCCTCCCTTCCCCTTGTCTGGACAGACTGGCAAAATCAGGTGGCCAACCAGGTGGCCTCCAGAGTGGATCACTGCTGGCCCAACTCCCAGGCTGTCCAGGGGACCATACCATCCTGTTCTCAGCATGAGGAGCCCAGTCCCTAGAGCGCCCCCTCCCCTCCACCCCCACCCCAAGGCCACGCAGAGCTGCCCACCACCTCAGGGAGCCACCATCCTCTATGTGAGACTGGAAAGATCCATTGAGCCGAGTCCCCAGCCAGAGCAGTCTCCCAAAGCAATCTCTATTCAATTCTCTCTGGTTTTATTGAGAGCAAAGGCCTGGTCTTTTTCTGCCAAGTCTGAAAGAGGTCTGGGTCCCTGGCAGGAACACCCCTTTTCCAGGAGATTTCTGCATTGGAAGCCACATAGCTGAGCTATCTGCAGTCCCTTCCTGGGTCCCCCTGAGCCCTGGAGGGTCCAGAGCACATAACCTGCATGGAGTGTCAGTGGGCCCTCTGAGTGCCCAGGGGGCGGAGCCTGGGATGAAACCTGGGGATGGAGCTCTGAAGGCCCCACCCAGGAGGATTTCCTCGCACCCTGTGATGGGGCATGTGCTGAGCTCTCTGCCAAGGCTCCTAGGACCTTCTGAAAGACAAAAACCTTCCAGAGCCAGAGCAGTGAGTGCATCTGAGATAGTGGAATCAAACTCTGGGAGGTAGAGAGGGACTAATATGGGCAGTGACAGATGGAAGCAGAGCCAGCTCAGTCTTGGCTCTCTCTGCATGAGGCAGGAAAGCGAGGGAAGCCACGAGACGCTGAAGCTCCCCAGACCCTTCAGCCATCAGCCCAGATACCAGAGGAGATACTCCCCTCTCAGGGCTCCTGCCTCCGTCCAGCTGCCTCCGTCTCCTCCTTCCCCTCGTCCCTGGGCCCAGCCTCGCCAGGCTGCATGAGAGATGAAGCTGGGCCCGGTGGTCTTCAGGGCCCTCCGTCGCCACTACCTGGCTGCACTGGCTAGGGAGCCTTCCTGTCCGTCTGTCTGCTCGTCTATGTCTCCGTCTCCGTGTCAGACGTTGTGACAGCAGCCCTGGTCCTGGGTGTAGCACCGGCTTGTCTCAGTGCGCGAGGCCGGGGAAGGCCCACTGGGATGTCCCTGTGGAGGTCTGGGGCCCTGTGTCCTCTTCTGAGAAGGTTCCCGAGGCCAGCAGAAGGGCCGTGCTGGGTACAGGCCCTCGCGCCGATCGCCTGCGGACAGAGCTGGCAGTTTGGAGCAGCCATCAGGGGCTGAGGGAGGGTGGTTGGTCAAAGCCCACAGCCGAATGGGGTAGACACGGTCTTCAGCTGATGCTCTTGGTGGAGGATCCACTTGTGTTCCAGACGCCCATCATTTCCATCTGCTTGCCTTTCCTCCTTCATTCCAGGACGGTCAGGTTTGGGGTGAGGGGGCTGGGATGATGTGAAAAGCTGTGAACTCTGCTTGGAAAGCTGAGGTTCTGACCCTTGACAAGGAAATGGTGTCCAGGCCAAAAAAAGACACCTGCAGCCATTTGGTTGGCCTCCTTCAATTCACAGAGGAGCAAGCAGGCCTACAGAGGGGATACTCAGGGAGGGTGCTGGGTAACACTCAGGGCCGCCCCTATGTTCCCATGGCCTGTCCCGGCAGCCACGCAGACTCCCAGCTCCTCCCAGCAGCCTCCGGGGTAGGGGCAGAGGAGAAGCTGGCGTCCAGGGGCTGCCTGGCGCCCTCCCCTGGGACTGCTGAGCCCAGACAGACTGGTGAAGGCATTTACATCTCAGCATCTCTCTCCTCCACAACCAGCACGTGGCTGTGGCAGAGTCTCCCGGTGCTCAGTAGACACTGATTGGGGGGTGGGGGGAGCACAGTATGGGAAGGAAGGAGGCTCCACGCAGTGGCGTTTGCTCTCTGCCAGGCACGCTCTGCTGCCACTCTACATGTGTTTGTCAGCTTCTCCCAGCATCCCCATGAGGTAGGTACAACTTTACAGTTGTAGAAACTGGGGCTCAAAAGGTTAAGACACTTGCCCAAGAACGCATAGCTAGCAAGTGACAGAGCCCAGACTCAGACCCAAGGCCACCAAGCTCCCACACGTCTTGGCCTGTTCCACCAGTGTGGAGCACGCAAGGCATCTGCAGGCCTGAGCCCTGGCTCCAGACGGGGCCCTGCGCTAGCTGGCAATGTGGCTTTGGCTGTTTGGTTCTCCGTGATGGTGAACAGGAGCTGTCCCAGAGCATCCCGTCACCTGAGACAGCTGATTATCTTGTCCAGTGGCATCATTAGGACCTGGGCCAGGAGTCAGAACAGAAGCAGGAAGACCCTGTGCCTGGTAGGGGTGGGTCACATGGTCTGTGAGGTTCCTCCCAACACTTTACTTCTGTGATGAGAAGAACATTTCCCACTCACGGTTATTATGCGCCCATAGTGTGCTCAGCACCTAACTTGGTTGAGTAAGAGACCCAACCCTTCCAGACAGAACAGGTCCAACAATAATGTCATAGCTGAAATGAGCAGTGTGGATAGTCCCCTGGGGTCTGGGGTATTCAGGGAATGGCAGGCTGGTCTCAGAACCTCAGGGGACACTTGGTCTCTCTGGCCTATGGAACACCGCAGCTGCCTTGACCGCCCCCTGACATCCTGCTCAGGCTTTGCCTACTCACAACCGTGGGGCCAGAGGCCCATGATGTTGGACAGGGACGCTGGGGGTCCTCCGGCCCTGGGATGACTCTGGAAGTTATGGCTCTGCTCCCCATTTGGCCAGGAGTAGAAGATCCAGATTTCTGTCCAGTTAAAGGAAGAAAACCTGAGGGAAGGATGGAGTCACAGACCAGGATGAGCAGGAGGGAAGGGGCAGGAAACAGCTTCTCTCCATTGCTGCTGCCCTTGACCTGCACACCTCAGGCAGCCTCAACTTAAGGCTCCTGTTACCTCTGAGCAAAACCCTAAGGTTCCTGAAAATTCTCGGAATAATTAAGAAAACCCTTGGGTTCCTGCCTGGGTGCTCTCTCCCTAGTCACCCGCCCGTCCTCCCGTTGGTCCATCTCTCCCATCCTCTCGTCCTAGGAGCCTGTCTTCCTCGCCACTTGCCTTCCCATCTTCCCCTCTCGTCTGCTTCCCCGCCTCGCCCACCATCCCCCCTTCCATCCTGCCCATCCTTTCGCCTGTCCGCCTTCCCACTTAGGTGTGCTGCCTCCATCCCTCCCTCTGACCAGCCCTCTCGCACTTGCCCAGGTCTCCTCTCCCATTCTCCATCTTCTCATATGTTTAGTGATCTACTTTCCATCAATCCTTCTATTTATTTTTATCCTCCATCTGTCTTTCCATCTGCTTATCTGCTCACTGAGTATCCCACCCATCTGTCTGGATTCTTCCTCCTTCATCCTGTTTGTCACTCCATATTTCCTCTTACCCACTTCTCCATCCATCCATATATCTGTCCACCAATCTTTCTGTGCATCTGTTCCTGGAGTCCATTCTTCTCTCTTCCATCCATCTGTTCAAACCTGCTAATAAGATGAGTGAGACAGAGTTCCTGACTCAAGGGCCTTGTGATTTATTATATGAAGGACCACTTGGAAATATAGCAGTCCCTAGAGCAACAGTGAGCACATCACAGTTGGAGGCGATTGGTGAGCCCATGGAGCAGCCTGAGGCATCTGGCCTGCATCCTGAGGCGAGCTGGGGCTCCCCTGCTGGTCCTTCCTAGAGCGCTCCTGCCCACAGGGCTTTGTGACCTGTGAAGCGCTGTGCACACGTCAGCAAGAATCGGTGTCGCAGAGTTTCCCCTGATTCCACAGAGCTGCTGCCTCTGCTCTTCAGCCCATTGTGGACAGACAGCCACCCCCCGAGGGCTTTGTAGTCATGGGGAGGATGGAGCCTTTGCTCAGCCTTCCCTGTGTCCACCACCCTTGGCCATGTCTGCATAGCAGTGACTTTGGAGGCCCAGGAAGGGGGCATGACTCTCTAAGGAAGTCAGGACTTGGACCCCGGCCTTGTGGCCCCTAGGTCCCTGTCTAGCAGACTTCGCTACGCCGTCTGCCCTTTCTCTATGTCTATTAGTAGCAGTAACTTTGTTCTGGTTCCTCCTCCCAAGCCCTAAGATCCCTCCCTGTGGGCTGGCCTAGCAGTGTCCTCAGCCAGAAGGACGTCCTCAGCACTCACTCCCATGCTAGTTCATGGGCTGGGTTCCTGCTCTCATCCCAGCATTTGAAATGGTCAGTAATCCTGTCACCAGCTCCTGGGCCCAGGGTTAAATCAAAGGCAGGAAAAAAACTTTTGCATATGACTTGTCTTTTAATCTCCTTTTGTTTTTTTAACCAGCATCTCACTTCCTCATTATACCCTCTGTCTGCTCACGGCCCCTCACCCACCATACCCTGCTCCTCTGTACCATCCTGCACCTCGGCCGGCCAGCTGTGGCTGCACCCCCCGACCTGAGCACCCGGGCAGAGCGATGTCCTGGCGCCTGCCCCGCCAGGCGCCACCCTGGCCCCCTGCCCTCCAGCAATGCCTGAGTCTGTTCTCATTCCTTTCCAGGGAATCTGACTAAGCATATGAAGTCGAAGGCCCACAGCAAAAAGTGCCAAGAGACGGGGGTGCTGGAGGAGCTGGAAGCCGAAGAAGGTAATGAATTGCCAACTCCCTCCTCCCCCTCCCCCTCTGCCCACCTTCCCCTCCCTTCCCCCTCCCTTCTGTCCTCCTTGCCTCTACTCCCCCTCCCCTTCTCCTTCCTCACCCTCTTCTCCAGTCTTCCCAAATACAAAGAGACAAAGGCTAAGTTCACAGAACGATGGCCCCCATGACCCTCCTTCTTACACCATGCACCTGGAGCCAGAGCACTTGTGCAACTGTCTGTCATGCAGGCAGAGCACCCGGCACCCAGTGGGCGCTCAGTGAATGTATGGTGGTTACATTAATACATGAGTAATTATAGTCAACACTGATTGAGCATCCACTCTGTCAGGCATACTCTAGACACGTGCCGTGGTTATCTTGGCAAATCCTCACAATGATGCAGTGAGGTCCATACTCCACACCCCACACTCACACCTCCACACTCTGGACATGGGCTTGATGCTCAGGTCTTTTAGAGCTAGGGACTTTCAAGAGACCTAAAGCCAGGCAGACCTGACAGCCCCTTATCACCTCTCAATCCCATCCCACATCCCAGCCCCACACCCCAGCCTCAGTCCCCCAGTAGCAAGATTAGAGCCATATTAGGCCAGTTTCTGTGAAGACAAGGCAGAGTGGAAGGTGAGTCCAAGCCAGCATGTCTGGCTGGGCCCTGTCGGGCCTCAGCATCCAAGCAGGAGGCCAGAGAGGCTTTAGGGGGTAGATAAGCAACCGGAGATATTCCTTCTGCAGTGAGCAAACCTTTGACCAGATCCCCTAAAATCAGAGTCAGGAGAGTATGAAAAAGAGAGGTGTGTGTTCCTGTGTCTTATTTCTTTCTGTTTATCTGATTTGGAAATGTATGTGCAGTCTTAAAAACAAGTTAGATCATATTTCCTTTTAGGTGAAATGAATCAGCTTTATTGAACAGAATATAGTGAACTCGGAGCTGTGGCCTCCAAAATGAGAATGTGGGGTTACTGAGTTGATCAAGAAAGTACATCAAGCTATTTACAGAAGTCTTATTAAGTCCTCATAACTGTGGTAGAAACTTGTGTCACTCCTTTTTAAACTGAAGACATTTAGTAAAGCTCAAACAGGTTATGGAAGTTGCCTGAGATCAGACAAAAACCACTCCATGTGGCTCCATGCCACTCCAGTGCCTGGTGGGCTGGACAGGGTAGCTGCACCCAAGCCCAGAGCCCTGCCTGGGTGGGAGGCAAGGTGTGTCCTCTAGCACCGCACCAGGGGTCCACTGGGTAAGTTCAGCTTCATTTTCCCAGTGAGGCCAAAAATGATGACCAGATGACCTTATCTGAGAATGCATGAAATCAGTGCGATCGTTCCAGAAATAATTGCTGCCAGCACCAGCCCTATTCTAAGTCCTGCTCTAGGTGCTAGAGATTCTTCAATGAATGAAATATAGTTCCTGTCCTCAGGAAGCCTGCATTCTAGAAGGGAGCCGGGTAGTGGACAAATGTGGAATAGGGCGAGGGCGTTGGGTAGGAAACAAAGCATTCATGACAGGTAGGGAATGTTCAGGTGACGTGAGCCGCGAACAAGAGGCAGGGGCTCAGGAAGCCATGTGGAGCCTGGGGAAGTGCTCTCCCTGCAGGTGGAGCAGCAGGTGCAGAGCCCCAGAGGACAAGAGTCCGGGGAAGTCAGAGACAGCTGTGGCTGTGAAGGGCAAGGGATGGATTTAGCCGCCTGCTGGCGCGACTGCCCTGACTCTGTGTGCAGAGGATGGCCGGTAGGGGGCGCGGCCGGAGGCAGTGATGCAGCCTGAGCACGTGTTGGACTGGGTGGGCGGAGGGAGGTGGAGAAACGTGCTGTTAGGTTTTGCTGACACATCAGGGCGCGGGGTGGGGGGAGGTGGAGGGTGAACGCACGGGAATAAAAGAGCCAAGGATGATTTCCGAGGTTTATGGCCTAGGAAACTGGAAGGATGGAATTGCCATTTCCCGCGATGATGAAGATTCGGGGAGGAGCTTGCCTGTTAGACGCGAAGTGGTTGGGAGGTGGCCAGGCCGGCGCCGCAGCCCCGCCCCTGAGGGTGAGGAGGTTGAGCACCAGCGCCACCGTGTGGCCAGACCCCCTCAGCGCCCCGGCGCGCTTCGTTCCACCCGTCCCTTGGCCCCAGAGAGGCGGGACTTTGTGGAGATTGACAGTGAGGGGCATTAGGAATGGTTGATGGGCAGGGGCCTCCCGTAGAGCTCTGCAAGAGCCCAGCTGCGGGCGGCCTGGCGAACCTTGTGCTGGGCAGGGGACTCTTGGCTTCCGTGACTCCTGAGCAGGGTGCCTACGGCGGGGCACCAGCCCTCTGTCCCGCAGCGTCTTCATCTGTTACAAAGAGACTTTAGGATCTTTCCTGCTGAATATCAGGAGCCGCTCGCTGATCCTGACTCCCTAACTCCCCTCTGACTTTCAGCTGCAGCATGACATGCTGGCCGTGCTGCCTGTGTGTTGAGGTTGTGGGGTACTTGGGGTGACAAGAGCTGAGGTTTATTGGGTACTTACTAGGTGTCAGACCCTCACAATCCTCCCAGCAGCTTCATGAGGTGGCTTTTATTATTCTTACCCCTCCCTCCACCCATTTTACAGACAAGGAAACTGAACCCAGAGAGAAAAAGTAAATTATTCAGCATTGCACAGTAAGGAAGGGGTGGGACTGAGATTCAAACCCAGACCATTTCCTGCTTCTCGGTGCATAAAAACATTTTTAAACTGGCAGTGTAATGATGTAGGGGTTATAAACCTTAGTCCTGACTCAGCCGTTACTTTCTGGGTGACCTTGGGGAAACAGTTGCCTGCTCTGGGCATGGGTTTCCCCACAGGTTGGCGAGAGGCGAGGCTAGGTGAACTCCTGGGGCTAAAGTCTCAGGGCAAAGCTTTAAGGTACGTTTTATTCCCCCCTCACGACCCCGCTCTCTGGTCCCCAGCCCCTTCCCCCTCTCCGGTCATTCTGCTCCCAGCTGCCAGGAGGTCCTGCCCTTGGCCTCCCTTCTCCTGACAGCTCCCGCTCCACCCCACAGTTGTTGGTCGACATCCTCTTGCTTGCCAACTGCCTTCCCTTGTGTGCCTCTTACTGCTGAGCGCTGAGCTGTTTGAAAGCACAGATGCTGGGCTTTCTGGTCCTGGTGCAGCTTGGCATAGTGGGATCCGGAAACATGGTTGTACCAGTGACCCGAGTCAGCTCGTGCGTCCAGCTCTCTTAGCTGGGAGTTGGGTGCTGACATGAGCTTAGTGTTGGGCCAGCAGGACCCAAACCCTCAGGAGCCTGCCAGGTGGACGAGATGTTGCAGAGCTCTCCCCAGAGTCCTGATTGCTGCCAACTTCAGAGATGCCCAAACTTGGCCTGTGTCCTGTTAGAGCTGACCCCGCTGGTGGGGCTGCCCCACCAGAAGTCAGACCAGGAGGCTGGTATTTCAGAGCTCTACTCTCCTTCCCAGCTGGGAGCACCAGGGGTTCTACAAGCACCTTCTCTGGACATGAGTGGCTGGGAAGAGGCCCTCTCTGCAGGCTGAGGTCAGCTTAGCCAAACCTTCCCAGAGAACAAGGCCTGCCACCTGCCAGATGCTGTTGTGCCAGGCATCAGCAGTGTGGCCACCGTGGCAGGTGTGTATGTAAACTGACCACGCCCAGTGCTGCTGGACCCGCTGGCGTGGCTGCTGTGTTCCAGAATAGTAGATGTCTCCATGAATGCGTTGAGTGGCTACAGTTATTAATATTTGAGCCCTTGATATGCGCCAGGCTTATGTTTCCTCCCCCTAGCAAACCTTATGAGATGAGACTGTCATATTCATTTGACAAAGATGGAGACAGAGGCCCAGCAGAGTGACTTAACTTGCTCTTGGTGAAGCCAGGACTGAATACTAACCAAAAAGAAAAAGAAAAGGCCTGTCTTGTTTGCTATGGTTTGATGCCAGCCCTATTACTTACTTTACCTGGGCAAGGTAAGGTAAACGCTCTCATCTTAGTTCCCTGTCTGTAACGTGAAGATAGGAATAGTGCCGACCGGGCAGGATTATTTGTGGATTAGGTGAATTAAGGGACATGCAGGCCCTAGAACTGAACCTTAACATGGTAGATACAAGGTCATTTTTGCTCTGTTTACAAAGAGCTCCCATACCCTCAACGATCATGGCTGTCAGGCGGGGTTTGTGGCACAGAGCAGCGTGGGGGGTGGCTGTGACCTCGGGCCTCCTGTGTCTGTCCCTCAGGAACCAGTGATGACCCATTCCAGGACTCGGAAGGGCGAGAGGGCACAGAGGCCGTGGCAGAGCACCAGTTTTCAGACCTGGACGACTCGGACTCGGACTCAGACCTGGACGAAGACGAGGATGAGGACGAGGAGGAGAGCCAGGACGAGCCATCAGGCCCGTCCTCGGAGGCGCCCCCGCCTGGCCCGCCAGCCACGCTGCCGGCAGACTCCTCACCTGTTCAGGGCCCTCAGCCCACAGAGGCCACCCGGGGCAGCTCGGTCTCAGAAGCCGAGCGCTCGGTACCCGGCAGCTGCTCCACGTCCAGCCAAAGCATTCTGTGCCTCCCCTGGCTGGCACCGGCTCCCCGGGGCCCCGTGGAGAAGGACACAGGCTCGGCCCTGAGCTCCCAGGCCCTGTCCCCGAGGAGGCCATGGTCCCCAAGCAGAGAAGCAGGCAGCCCCCTACCACTCACCCCAAAACACTCACTAACCAAAAGCGACTTGTCTCCCCAGCGACATTCACCGGCCTGCGAGCCACTGGCCTCAGCCCCGAGCCCGCCTGGCCCCCAGACGGGCCCTCTCCCCTGCGGGTCCCCAAGACTCGAGCTGTCTCCTCTTGCCCTCCACCCCCTGGGAAGGGAACTGCCTCCTCGAGTGCGCCTGCTCCCCGAACGCAAGGGCGCTGCAGACCCAGGCCCCCCCAGACACTCGCCCACCAGGAGATGGTCTCCAGGCCAGGCTGAGTCACCACCACGGTCAGCGCTGCCAGGGAAGTGGGCCTTGGTGGGGCCGGGCAGCCCCTCGGGTGCTGAGCGTGGCCCAGGCTCAGGGCTGGCCCCCCGGGCTCTCTACCCGCCCGCGCCTCTACCTCACAAGCTTCTCGGCAGAAGCCCAGCGGAGCCCTGCACCTCCACGTGGGTGAGTTCCTGTCCCCCAGGTGGCTGATGGGTGGGGGGCCGCGAGCTCACTCCTCCTTGAGGATCACTCCCGGAGCTGCACCCCCGCCAGTTCAGCGGTTACCAATAAGGCGTGCATTGGGCACCACTTACACCAGGCACTGTGCTGGGTGCCTGAAACCAGTCAGTCGTGTGTCAGAAGCAGCAGAGCATGGACTGTGGATCTGGACTAAAAGAAAGTGAAAGTGAAAGTGTTAGTTGCACAGGCATGTCCACCTCTATGGACTGTAGCTGGCCAGGCTCCTCTGTCCATGGAATTCCTCAGGCAAGAATACTGAAATGGGTTGCCATGCCCTTCTCCAGAGGAGCTTCCCAACCCTGGGATTGAATCCAGGTCTTCGGCATCACAGGCAGATTCTTTACCGTCTGAGCCACCAGGGACTACCTGGTAGTTTTTCAATTCTGGACTACCCAGAATTAAATCCGGGTCCTGTCACTTACGAGCAGTGTGGCCTTAGATGTGGGTATAAATACTCATGCCATCTCCTCCCACCCCATGTCCACGTATTCTCTGAGCAGATGGCAGAGCCCAACCCAAATCTCCGCATTTCCCACATGAGCCACCAGCACCCTCCGAGTCACTTCAGCCAACTCCTTCCCGTGCTACCATCAGCACCATCACCGTCACATCACCGGGGCCACCTGCCGTCAGTACACTCCAGCCACCCCATAAGCTTGATCACCCTTGTCACAACATCACTGTCACCGCCACGGTCACGATCCCCAGCACCGACACCGTTATCATCGTCGGCTTACTTTTCCCCTCCCAACACCTTTTCTGTCACTGGATTGTCACGACCCAACACCTTTTCTGTCACTGGATTGTCACGACCCAACACCTTTTCTGTCACTGGATTGTCACAACCCAACACCTCTGCTCACCGCCAGCAGCGTCAGCACCGTCACTCAAGAGATTTGAGATCCAGGAGTAGCACCATCCAGGAATCTTAACTTGGTTTTTAATTTGGGGCTCAAGTTAAAATTCCTGGTGGTGAAAAAGTGAAAGTTGCTCAGTTGTATCCGACTCTTTGTGACTCCATGGACTGTATAGAATTCTCCAGGCCAGAATACTGGAGTGGGTAGCCTTTCCCTTCTCCAGGGGATCTTCTTGACCCAGGGATCGAACCCAGGTCTCCCACATTGCAGGCAGATTCTTGGTGGTGGGAGGAGGTAAAGAGCCTGGGGTGGGAACTCATGTTCAAGGGTAAAGCTGGGTCAGTATTGTCTGAGGAACAAGCGAGGCAGCAGAACCAAGAGAGAGGGCCAGCACGTGGGAGCCAACAGAATGGGCAGCCCCGTTCTCTGAAGACGAGCGCACCAGCCAGAAGTGTGGCGACCTTGGTTCCTGAGTGTGCCTGTGGTCACCATAGGGCTGGGGACGGCCCATTCCAGAGAGGGCACCCACCCAGGGCGCCACCGTAGGCAAGGGTTGGGACTCGATGGTGGCCCAGCTCAGCCAGGACCTGCTCTGTGATCTCGCCGAGTCCCCTCCTTACCCTAGTCCTCAGGGTCTGCAGGTGCCCAGCAGGTAACCCTCGCCTTCCCCTGTCTTCTTTTCTGACCCTAGCAGAAGGCCGAGTCGCCAAATCCGTCCTGTTCACCTGCCCCTGCTCATCCTCTCTTCTCCCGACCCTTCTCGGCCCCCCATGACTTCCACGGCCACAGCCCACCCCGGACGGAGAACATCTTCAGCCACCTGCCTCTGCACTCCCAGCGCTTGACCCGCGCCCCATGCCCCCTGATTCACATCGGCGGAATCCAGATGGTGCAGGCCCGGCCGGGGGCCCACCCCATCCTGCTCCCCGGGCCCAGCGCGGCCTGGGTCAGTGGCTTCTCGGGGGGCGGAAGCGACCTGACGGGGTCCCGGGAGGCCCAGGAGCAAGACCGCTGGAGCCCCACCGAGAGCTCGTCAGTCTCTGTGTCCCCCGTGGCCAAGGTCTCCAAATTCACACTCTCTTCGGAGCTGGAGGCCAGGGACTACCCCATGGAGAGGGGGAGGACGAGAGGGGGCCTGGGCAGACCTCCCGACTGGGAGCCCCGTGTGGCCCAAGTGCCCACAGAGCCCGCGCTGACGCACAGCCCCTGCACCCCACCAGAGACCTCACCCCGGGCACCCCCAGGCCACCGGGCAGAGTCCCGGAGCCCCCGCCTGGAGTCTCCGGGGCTGCCGGCCAACCCTGCGGCCTCCGCCACCCCGCCGCTGGACCGCAGCAGCTCCATGGGCTGCCTGGCCGAGACCGCTGCTCGCTTCCCAGCCCGGAGGAGGAACCTCTCCGGGGAACCCAGGACCAGTCAGGGCTCCCCCCAGCCCTCGGGAAGTGGGGGGCCCGGGGCACCTCCACACCAGCCCGAGGACCGGGGGCCCCGGAGCACTTAGCCTCTCCCTGGCCACTTCAGCATCTGGTTTCTGGTGTTTGGCAACAGACATTTCCAGCCGACTTCCTCGAGTCATCTTGCTGTCACGGGCTCCGTGTCCCATCTGTTGATCTTTCCAAGCAGCTTCTGCTCAGCCCCCGTCTGTCTTATCTTCCCACCTCGTATTGCCCTTCTCCAGAGGAGCTTCCCAACCCTGGGATTGAATCCAGGTCTTCGGCATCACAGGCAGATTCTTTACCGTCTGAGCCACCAGGGACTACCTGGTAGTTTTTCAATTCTGGACTACCCAGAATTAAATCCGGGTCCTGTCACTTACGAGCAGTGTGGCCTTAGATGTGGGTATAAATACTCATGCCATCTCCTCCCACCCCATGTCCACGTATTCTCTGAGCAGATGGCAGAGCCCAACCCAAATCTCCGCATTTCCCACATGAGCCACCAGCACCCTCCGAGTCACTTCAGCCAACTCCTTCCCGTGCTACCATCAGCACCATCACCGTCACATCACCGGGGCCACCTGCCGTCAGTACACTCCAGCCACCCCATAAGCTTGATCACCCTTGTCACAACATCACTGTCACCGCCACGGTCACGATCCCCAGCACCGACACCGTTATCATCGTCGGCTTACTTTTCCCCTCCCAACACCTTTTCTGTCACTGGATTGTCACGACCCAACACCTTTTCTGTCACTGGATTGTCACGACCCAACACCTTTTCTGTCACTGGATTGTCACAACCCAACACCTCTGCTCACCGCCAGCAGCGTCAGCACCGTCACTCAAGAGATTTGAGATCCAGGAGTAGCACCATCCAGGAATCTTAACTTGGTTTTTAATTTGGGGCTCAAGTTAAAATTCCTGGTGGTGAAAAAGTGAAAGTTGCTCAGTTGTATCCGACTCTTTGTGACTCCATGGACTGTATAGAATTCTCCAGGCCAGAATACTGGAGTGGGTAGCCTTTCCCTTCTCCAGGGGATCTTCTTGACCCAGGGATCGAACCCAGGTCTCCCACATTGCAGGCAGATTCTTGGTGGTGGGAGGAGGTAAAGAGCCTGGGGTGGGAACTCATGTTCAAGGGTAAAGCTGGGTCAGTATTGTCTGAGGAACAAGCGAGGCAGCAGAACCAAGAGAGAGGGCCAGCACGTGGGAGCCAACAGAATGGGCAGCCCCGTTCTCTGAAGACGAGCGCACCAGCCAGAAGTGTGGCGACCTTGGTTCCTGAGTGTGCCTGTGGTCACCATAGGGCTGGGGACGGCCCATTCCAGAGAGGGCACCCACCCAGGGCGCCACCGTAGGCAAGGGTTGGGACTCGATGGTGGCCCAGCTCAGCCAGGACCTGCTCTGTGATCTCGCCGAGTCCCCTCCTTACCCTAGTCCTCAGGGTCTGCAGGTGCCCAGCAGGTAACCCTCGCCTTCCCCTGTCTTCTTTTCTGACCCTAGCAGAAGGCCGAGTCGCCAAATCCGTCCTGTTCACCTGCCCCTGCTCATCCTCTCTTCTCCCGACCCTTCTCGGCCCCCCATGACTTCCACGGCCACAGCCCACCCCGGACGGAGAACATCTTCAGCCACCTGCCTCTGCACTCCCAGCGCTTGACCCGCGCCCCATGCCCCCTGATTCACATCGGCGGAATCCAGATGGTGCAGGCCCGGCCGGGGGCCCACCCCATCCTGCTCCCCGGGCCCAGCGCGGCCTGGGTCAGTGGCTTCTCGGGGGGCGGAAGCGACCTGACGGGGTCCCGGGAGGCCCAGGAGCGAGACCGCTGGAGCCCCACCGAGAGCTCGTCAGTCTCTGTGTCCCCCGTGGCCAAGGTCTCCAAATTCACACTCTCTTCGGAGCTGGAGGCCAGGGACTACCCCATGGAGAGGGGGAGGACGAGAGGGGGCCTGGGCAGACCTCCCGACTGGGAGCCCCGTGAGGCCCAAGTGCCCACAGAGCCCGCGCTGACGCACAGCCCCTGCACCCCACCAGAGACCTCACCCCGGGCACCCCCAGGCCACCGGGCAGAGTCCCGGAGCCCCCGCCTGGAGTCTCCGGGGCTGCCGGCCAACCCTGCGGCCTCCGCCACCCCGCCGCTGGACCGCAGCAGCTCCATGGGCTGCCTGGCCGAGACCGCTGCTCGCTTCCCAGCCCGGAGGAGGAACCTCTCCGGGGAACCCAGGACCAGTCAGGGCTCCCCCCAGCCCTCGGGAAGTGGGGGGCCCGGGGCACCTCCACACCAGCCCGAGGACCGGGGGCCCCGGAGCACTTAGCCTCTCCCTGGCCACTTCAGCATCTGGTTTCTGGTGTTTGGCAACAGACATTTCCAGCCGACTTCCTCGAGTCATCTTGCTGTCACGGGCTCCGTGTCCCATCTGTTGATCTTTCCAAGCAGCTTCTGCTCAGCCCCCGTCTGTCTTATCTTCCCACCTCGTATGCAGTTACCTGTGCCTTTTTCTATGACCTTTTGTTGCTTGAAAAGAAACAACACACACACAGACATTAAAAAAAAAAAACCCACGAGGAGACGGAGGCTGTGAATATTTAGATGGGGCCTCACCCTGGGCCACTGCGATCAGCAGCCACCCACAAAGCTGGCAAGAGGCAGTCAGTTGCTGAAAGAAAGAGGATGCACTGAGGGAGAGACAGAGGAAAAAAAAAAGAAACTTTAAAAAATATATAAGTAAATGTAAAAGCAAGCACTCCTATGTACAGAGTTTATGGTTCCTATTTATTGCTGCTTCATCCCACCCCAGCTAGTGACCTCCCCCTCCCTGGCTGCTGGCAGAAGGGTCAGCGGCCCAAGGCAGAGGGACAGGCTGGGAGACTCCATGGGCAGGCCCAGAAAACTCCAACTTTCCTTTTCCAAAGACAAGGTAAATTTTCCTAGGATTTCAACACAAACTATTTGGAGCAGGTAGAAGGTAGTTGTTGATTGGGTCCCCAGGGCTCCCAGACACCCTGGTGGTCTGAATCGTGATCCCATTCTGGCATTTGACCCGTAGACAAATCCCCCCACCCCGGCACCTCTACTCTGCACCCTGCCCTCAACCTTTGGACTGGGGAAGGAGCCCTGACCACCTGTCTCCCGGTTCCTGAGCACCTGACCTCGGCCTTGCTCTCAGGGCCCCAGCCGTTGCCGCGCCTTTGTTCTAGTAACTACCCACAAGGCTGAAGGGACAAGGCCTAACCCCTGGGGGTCAAGATCCAAGGTGCATTGCCTTGCCATTCCCAAGGCCAGGCTTGGGCTTCATTTCACATTTGGTCCCTGGGGTACAAAGGGCTCTATTTCCTCCACGACTGGGCTTTTCCGGTACTTGGCACTGGAAGTTTCCAAGGACTCACTTCTGGACCTCTTTGCAGCAGGACCGGCCCTCCTATTGCTGTGTCACACACTGTCAGGCCTCTGCTATCCCCAGGAAGTACCCAGAACCATGACTGGTGGGAACTGCCCAGGCCTCCTATCGGTTGGCCTAAATCTCTTTTAAAAAATAAAATCATATATGTGTATATATACATATATGTGTGTATATATATATATCTAGAAAGAGAATGGTGTTTGATATTTCCCCTAGCCTCCTATTGTCCGAGGTCATTTCAATTCTTCTCCAAAGCAATCAAGAATAACTAGTGCCTCATTCCTCATCCCCATCTCCTCCTTTAAGAAGCTGCCCTGTTATTTTCTGGGGCAAAAGCCTGCTTTGTAAAAAATAATAATAAATAATAATAACATGACTAGAAATTAAAATCCCAAGTTGAAATATAGAACTTGAACTCTAGCTCGTTTACCCAGCCCTAGGATAGGTGGGGTTTTCCACAACCTCCAGAAATGATTTTCTTTCGTCTCTACCAGGAGGAGAAAGCACAAGGAACATGGTCATAGCCTAACCAGTCTAGGTGCTAACGCCGCAGAGCAGGGGCTTCCTTGGCCGGTCCTCATCCCTCAGCCAGGCTGTATGAATCCTGTGGCCAGAGGGGGCTCCTGGGCTGTTGAAGATGTTTAGACAGGACGCCATAAGGTGCAGAGGGCTGCACCGCGCAGAGGCACCTCTGTGGGCTCCTACCCTTGGGCGGAATTCCCTCTTCCACCAGTTCAGGACCTTTCCCTCCTTGGACTCTGCTGCCAGGACAAATTAGCCAGGCCACCTGGTTCATTTCCCTCTGGCTAAGACAAAAAGGGGACAACAGGGAAGGGCTTCCCTGGGAGGCGGGCAGCTGGGCTCCAGGGCGCTGAGGCTAGGGTTAACCGGCACTTCCGGGCTGCCTGACCCAGGGTCTGAAGTTCTTGGTCCCCCTGGAAGAAGGCTAACAAGCCCAGCCTTGGCTATGCTGGCTCTGGTGGGTCCTGGCAGAAAGCTGAAAGGAGCCCTGGGCCCCAGTCACAGCCTTGGCCAGAGGCTGGGTTTTTCCTCACCCTTGCTTTCCAACCTTACCCCAGGGCAGAGGTGAGGGGCATGGGAAGGTGGCTGCCTAAGGACTGGAGACTTCAAGGGCTGAGGCCTGGGAGCTGGATAAAGGGCATTGCTTCAGCCCAGGCTTGAAATCTTCCTGGGCAAGATCTTCCAGCTCCCGACCTACAGAGCAGCAAACGGGGCTCTGCTAGAATAGCCCCTGGCCTTGGGGGTAGCCAGGCCCCTCCTCCAAGCCCTGCCCCACAGCTCTCCCCAGGGCATCATTCCTCTGGTACTCAAACAGCCAACTACTAAGGTTTCCTTCCTGGAGGCCTAGTCATGGCTGGTGGCGGCCAGCAGGGGAGTCAGGCACAGGCAGAGGGGATGGGGACCAGGAGTCACCAGAAACCCATTTCTCAATGACAGACACAATGTGCAAGCAATCTAGCCAAAAGGTTGTTGCCCTACACAGGCACCCAGAGAAATGGAATTGATGCCACCCGCCTGGGCTGTGTGTCACTGGGCATGGCTCTCACCTCCTCTGCCACACTCCACTCCTGCTTCCCCAAACACAGAGCTCCCAGCCCACACGCACACCTGCATGATAAGGGAAAGACTCTTGGTACTCAAACAGCCAACTACTAAGGTTTCCTTCCTGGAGGCCTAGTCATGGCTGGTGGCGGCCAGCAGGGGAGTCAGGCACAGGCAGAGGGGATGGGGACCAGGAGTCACCAGAAACCCATTTCTCAATGACAGACACAATGTGCAAGCAATCTAGCCAAAAGGTTGTTGCCCTACACAGGCACCCAGAGAAATGGAATTGATGCCACCCGCCTGGGCTGTGTGTCACTGGGCATGGCTCTCACCTCCTCTGCCACACTCCACTCCTGCTTCCCCAAACACAGAGCTCCCAGCCCACACGCACACCTGCATGATAAGGGAAAGACTCTCACGTCACACCCTCCTCTCCTCCTGCCCTGCTCCCAGCCACGTGCACATTTCCAGCTTGCCTGTGACACTGTTGTCCCTGTTAAGGGACACAGTGGGGAAAGCAGTGCTAATTGTTGGCACAGACACCTGTCGCTTGTTCTGCTGAAATGTGCTGGATAGTCATTCCTGGATACAGGCCGGCTCTGGTCCTTGGGTGTTGGCAGCCTTGGGGGCTGGAGACCAACTTGCTGGGGTTTCAGAGTCAGCCCTTGTCATGGGGATTCTAAGCCAGCTGGCCCCCAGGCCTACCCTCCAGGATGCCCTTCACCCTCAGGACAAGCTCAGGGTCATTCTGGGCACTAACCTGTTCCTCTCCAAGGCACCTTTTACAAGCCTACTCCCCCTGCCCCACCACCCTCCAAGGCCCCGACCACTAAGACCCTCCAGGAAGTCAACAGCAGCAAACTGCCCACTCTCCCGCCTCCATCACCTCCAGACCCAGCAGTCCCTCCACCTCTCTCTGTGTTCACAAGTCTAAAAGATTCAATTTCTGGGTCCCGGTAGCCCCTGCTCCATCCTCACCCAACCCTTTTGAATAAGAATAAGCAAGATAACTGAGCTGAATTGCTTTCTAGTCCTTTCTCCAGACAAAACCTCTTCAAAGTAAAAGTCCTGCCTGGGCAGCCGTCCTTGGAGACAGATCCGCAGCACTGACCATGGGGAGAAAATTCCCAAAGACCAATTCTGCTCCTGAGTCGCGAATCCTGTCTGCTTTCCATCAGAAAACCGCTTCGGCACTTATGATCACTTTACTAAGCCTAGTGTTAAAAAAGGAAGAGAAACAGAAAAAAGAAATGTATAGGCAAATGTAAGATAACACGCTCTCTGTAAGATAGAAATTTGCCTCTTTTTTTCCCTAAAAGGTGTATGTATTCCGTATGTGAAATTGTCTGTAGAGAGTTTCTATGTTCTTAAATGGCAATACATTCCAAAAATTGTACTGTAGATATGTACAGCAACCACACTGGGATGGGGTAGTTTTGCCTGTAATTTTATTTAAACTCCAGTTTCTCTACTTGCATCTTGCAATGTCGGTATGGTATATATATCAGTGCAAAAGGAAAAGGAAAACAAAAACTCCCACAGGTCTAAAGCACAGAGTCTGATGTACAAAAAGAAAATACTGCTCAGTATTGATGTGTGACCTTTGTTGTAAATTACATCTGTACTGTGAATGAGAAGTTTTTACAAGTATAATAATTGCCTTTATTATAGCTCTGGCTGAGTGTTCAGCCTGAGGATATTTTTTAAAAAAAAAAAAACAGCACGTTGGAATAAATTTGAAAATCCCAACAGAGCCCTACTTGCCCGGCTCATGATTTTTCTTAGAGCTGTAGAATGTCAGAGCTGGAAGGACACTCGGAGTCCCAAGTGCTTTTTTTGCTACAGAGAAATCGGGACCAGGGAAGGCAAGTGGCCAGGCCACAGTCACACAGCCTGGGATTCCAAGGGCCCCTCCCTTCCAGGCTTGGCAGGAGGCACGGGAACATGGCCATGTGGTCTGGGGTCTATATTCATTTCCTAGGGCTGCTGGAACAAATGAACAAACTAAATGGCTTAAAACAGCAGAAATGTGTTCTCTCACATTTCTGGAGGCCAGAGGTCTGAAATCAAGGTTCCTTGGGAGGCTCTGAGGGAGGCTCTGTCCCAGACCTCTGTCCTCGCTTCTGGTGGCTGCAGGCCATCCTTGGCCTTTGGTTTGTCGACGTATCACTCTCATCTCTGCCTCTGCCTTCGTTCTCGCTGCCTTCTCTGTGTGTCCCATCTAAGGGTGCTCGTTATTGGACTTGGGGAATACCCTCATTCAGTATGACCTCATCTCCAGATCTTTAACTTAAGTATATCTGCACACACTCCTTTTCTAAAGGAGGTCACACTTACATGTTCCAGGGGTTAGGACATGGACTTACCTTTGAGGGGCCACCACTGAGCTCACGGCAAGGTAAGACCTGGAATCTGATCGTGACAGTTATTCACTTCCTGTGTGACATTGGGTGAGTTACACAACCTCTCTGGGCTTCTGTTTCCTGTTCTGTGAAGTGGAGGGTTTCCTGTGAGGATTAAATGAGAGACTGTATGTGCTCAGTGCTAAGTCACTTCAGTCGTTTCCAACTCTGCGACCCTATGGACTGTATAGCTCACCAGGCTCCACTGTCCATGGGGATCCTCCAGGCAAGAATATTGGAGTGGGTTGCTATGCCCTCCTCCAGGGGATCTTTCTGACCCAGGGATCAAACCTGCGGCTCTTGTGTCTCCTGCATTGGCAGGCAGGTTCTTTACCACTAACACCACCTGGGAAGCATGTATACAGCATGGTTAATAGAACCTCGAACATGGTAAGGCTTCAACAAATGTCTTCTGAGCAGACCTCACACAGGGTGCTGTGGTTACAAGGATGAAAAAGACAGGTATAGGTCCCCACCTTTTGTATGCAACAATGACTTGCTCTGCACCAGTGAGGGACTAATCATCAGATACAACAGTGAGCAAAACAGACAACCCTGCCTTCAAAGAACTTTCATTCTAATGGGAGAGGCCATCCTTAAGCAAATAACGACATCATTAATTCCTCAGTCCCAGTGGCCATAGTTGTTGCTACAGAAGAGAACAAAGCTCTCCTACAGAGTAAGTCCTAAAACTCCTGTGGGCTCTGGAGCCTGGGTGGGGTGTGGGGAGGGCTGCAGGTGGAGGTGGAGTGGAGGGAAAACCTTAATAGGAGCAGACAGAAGAGGTGCGTGGACGAATTAAGAGAGGGCTTCGGGGTAAAATGCTGGACACAAGTTTAGCACTAAGAACCTAAGAGGACCTGCCCGTTTCAGCGGCAGGAGGATCATTGCTGACTTGGGGAAAAGCCGGCCTAGTCCAGCGCCTGGCCTGCAGGCCCTTTGTAAACACCGCCAGTGCTGAATGGGTTGTGGAGGCAGGGGGTGGTGGCTGGTGAGTAAGGAGAAGAGGGAAGTGGGGATGGCAGACCCAGACATCCTCCCAGGACCTGCGGGAGGGCAGGGGAGAGCTGGGGCAGCAGCTGGAGGGCGGCAAGGAGTCCAGGGAAGAAGTGAGATGGGAATGAGGTGGTGAGACCCCAGCCTGCTTGATTAGGAGGAGATATAAGTACCAGATGCAGAAATTTCTCCCAGTGTGACCCAAGGGAAGAGGGGCAAGTGACAACAGTGACAGGAAGTTGAGAACATTTCTGCCCAGGAATTTTCTCTGTCACCTTCTGAGAGGGAAAGAGGAAGCTCCAGTATGAGATAGGGGAGTGTGGAGGGTGGGTGGTGTGGCCCGAAGACTTGAGAAAGTGTGAATGGCCTGAGAGGGGAGCAGGAGAAGGCTGGCCAGGGAAAGAGAATCACCAGCGTGGCACTGCTCCTGCTAAATGGTGTGGTTTGTTCAGCGGTGCTCAAAGGCATGGAGAGGGCAGCCAAGTAGGTTCAGTCCAGGTGGAGGTTTTACCCGGCCACGGGACAGAAGCGTGGAGTATGGGAGGTGAGAGAGCTGGCCGATGAAGAGGTGAGGTTACAGATAGCTCTGAATTCACAGGCTGGGAAGGTGCAAACAGGGGTGGCTGACACAGAAAAAGGCCAGTGGTCAAATGACGGGATTTTGGATGAGAACAGAGAAGAAAAGGTTGGAAATTGTTCATTACGCCAGAGGCAGGACAGTTGTGGATGAAGGCAGTGTGGACCACACAGGCGTGGATGCTGGGCACAAGAGATGAAAAGGCTGGGAAGCGAGTATCCCTGGTGCCAGTGACCTGTACGTTCATCTCTGCTGACTGCAGGGCTGGACTGGAAATGCAGGCTGTGAGCTAGGCCTTATAATCCAGGATATGGGCTCTCACGCTGCAGAAACAACCAACCCAGAAACTCAGGAACTGAAAACAATGAAAGTTGAACTTTTCCCTTCTGCCATATGTCCGATGTGGGTCAGCAGCTGAATTGTACTCATCTTCATCATTTGGAGACCTAGGCTGATGGACGCTTTATCCCGTGTTCCTGTGACCTCAGAGGCAGAAAATAGGAGAGAGCTGTGAAATGTTGCATTGACAACTAAATGCTCTACATGGGAAAAGACATCTCTCCTTTCAAATTTCACCTGCCAAAAAGCAGGTCATATAGCTGTGCCTAGTGACAGAGATGAGGAATATGTGTAACAGTCACACGAGGATACGACTTCTCAGTGTCAGAAACACCCAAGGGCTGAGCAGATGTCAACGATGGGGTGGGGGCAGGAACAGGGGCTCATGGCATCAGCCTCAAAGGTGCTGGGTTTTTACAGGGAGTGAAAAAAATAATGGTGTGGAAGGAGGCCCGGAAGGAAAGATGGCCCCTAGCATTTTGATCATGGGGTGTGGAAGGCAAGGAGCAGCTGTCTGGGAGCGAGTCCTTGGGGAGATCCTGAATTTCAGTCGAGACCAGTGGGAAAGTGGAATCCCAGAAAGGCCCAGAAGAAGAAGAGCGCAGAATGGGGCCAAGCCCGGCCTCCAGCATTTTACAAGCCCTCTTTATAGGCCTTGGGCTTCCTTGGTGGCCCAGTGGTAAAGAAGCCACCTGCCAATGCAGGAGAGATAGGTTCAGTTCCTGGGTTTGGAAGAACACTTGGAGTAGGAAATGGCAACCCACTCCAGTATTCTTGCCTGGGAAATCCCATGGACAGAGGACCCTGGAGGGCTACAGTCCATGGGGTCTCAAAAGAGCCAGACGTGACTGACAAAACAACAGCAACAATTTATAGTCCCCAATGACAACCCAGGGAGATGAGACTTACGGTCCCCATTTTTTAGAGAAGAAAGTGGAAGTTCCAAAGAGCCCCCACCAAGGACTTCCCTGGGGGTCCAGTTGCTAAGACTCTGTGCTCCCAATGCAAGGGGTCTCAGATTTGATCCCTGTTCAGGGAACTAGATCCCACATGCTCCAACTGAGAGTCTCCATGCCACAACTAAAGGCTCCACATGGCACAACTAAAGATCCGACAAGCTGCAAAGAAGATCCAAGATCCTGAGTGGATCTCGGAAAGATCCACTTTCCAAGTTACAACAAAGACTCTGTGCAGCCAAATGAATAAAAATAAAGAAAGAAAGAAATATTAAAAACAAAAGGACCCCCACCAACCAAAGATGCCGGGCTGGTTAGAGGCTACGTGAGACTGACTCTAGTCTGACCCTAGTGCAGCGCCTCTGGGAGCCCCGAGTTCCTCCCTCTCATCTCCACCCTGTGCTCTGGCCCCAGGGGAGCCCTGGATCTCAGACTCTTCACCTCCTTCTCCCCAGGAGCCCAGGGGAGGAGGTAGGCCCAGGCCAAGCCTTCTTCCCGGCAGCTGCCTGGCTTCTCAGCAGCCATCCAGGGCAGCCCCATGGGTCCCCAAGTCTGAGGCTGAAGGCGCAGGAATGGACCATCAGACACAGGGGCTGGGGTTCCAGTGCTCGAGAGCACGCCAAGTGCATGCAAAGTCTCTGAAGAACCTGACTCCCCAGCCTGCTGCTGGCGCCCGGGCCCACCTGTCACTCACACTAGGTCTCCCCTGGCCTCTCTGGAATTCACGAGGCAATTTCCCTTTTGGAGTGAGGGGGATGGGGCACCTACCTCCCCTTCACAGAAGAGTAGAGCCCAAGCTTGCACCCTGGCAAGTGTCAGGGCCACCGACCCGGGTCTCGCTCGACCCAGAACCTCAGGAAGGCTTGGGCCGAGCCTTGCCACTCCCCATCCGGGGCTGGGCCCTCTCCCTAGGCCTAGACCCTCTCTGGGCTTAGGACCTGGAGACCAAGCTTACTCCTAGAGATTCCCAGGGACAAATCACGGCTCGCAGGATGGCCTCCGAAGGCAGGCTAGCCTGAGATGGGCATGAGCAGGGAGAAACAGTTTCCAGTGCTCGAGAGCACGCCAAGTGCATGCAAAGTCTCTGAAGAACCTGACTCCCCAGCCTGCTGCTGGCGCCCGGGCCCACCTGTCACTCACACTAGGTCTCCCCTGGCCTCTCTGGAATTCACGAGGCAATTTCCCTTTTGGAGTGAGGGGGATGGGGCACCTACCTCCCCTTCACAGAAGAGTAGAGCCCAAGCTTGCACCCTGGCAAGTGTCAGGGCCACCGACCCGGGTCTCGCTCGACCCAGAACCTCAGGAAGGCTTGGGCCGAGCCTTGCCACTCCCCATCCGGGGCTGGGCCCTCTCCCTAGGCCTAGACCCTCTCTGGGCTTAGGACCTGGAGACCAAGCTTACTCCTAGAGATTCCCAGGGACAAATCACAGCTCGCAGGATGGCCTCCGAAGGCAGGCTAGCCTGAGATGGGCATGAGCAGGGAGAAACAGGAAGCAAGAAGAGTCAAGTAAGGATGGGGGCGACTGAGGAGGGAGCAGCCCAGGGCTGCCCTGCATGGGGCTCATCACTGCCATCTGGCCCAGGGAGAGACTTATCACCTCGTCACTTTGTAGAGGAGGAAGCCTGGGGCTTGGACAGGTGATGCTGCTCGTAAGGCTGCAGTGGTCAGGGGCAGAGCAGAGACTGAAAACCAGGCCCACACATTCAGCGAGTGGTTGGTACTATGGAAAGTGAATCTGGGCCTCTCGGCTACCTCTTAGTCCTGAAATCTGGGTTGGGGGACCCCAGCAGACATATCCTTTAATTCCATCACAGCCTCAGCCACTTTAAAGAGACCCAGCTACCAACCTCCCCCTTTTATTAATGAGAAAGCTGATGTCCAGAGCCGGGAAGAGCTTGGCCCAAAGCCAGAGCTAGGATTCCCGAACCCTCAGCAGAGCCACCTGGACCACCCCGCCCACCCCTCCTTACCCCAGGTCCAAGTTCACCTGACCAGCTCGCCTTTTTAGGAAAGGAAAAGAGCAGCCCTGGTGGCGGACATGGGGGTGGGCAGGCAGCCATGCTAATCCACTAGCTCCCGGCGGCGGCTCTGGTTACCGTGGTTTGGGGCCCGGGCAACCCTGGCTGGGAGTGCCAGCCCAGCCAATCGGTGCTGCCGCTGAGCGACTCTGCCAGAGCCATACAAGGCTTTGCTGCAGCCCTATCTTGAGCCACCACAGGGCAGCCCCAGCGTCGGCAGCCGCCCCGCCCGGGAGCCTGCCAGCCCGGCACGTCCTCGGACTCTGCCTAATCCAGCCTGGAAGCAGGCAGGGCTGCGGTGCACGTGCACCGGGCCCAGGGTTCCCCAAGGTCAGGAAGGTGGCGCTGCCAGGGCAGAGGCCAAAATCGGGGCAAAGACTTAGCCAGCCACCAGAGATCCTGGCTGGGGTCGGGGATGGAGCCCAGATCTGGTCCAGGCTGAGCTGTATCTCTCCGTAAGATGCTCTTCTGTTCCCATCACCCCTTTGGCCTGACTGGCTGCTTGTCCGTCCCCATTCACCATGGAGATGGGGCTCAGCGCAGTGAGTACCTGGTCCCTTCTGAGGTCTTCTCAGGGTCCAAGTCCCAACTCATCTAACCCATCTAGGGTCTAAGGCTGCATGCGCCTCTCAGAATTGGGGCGTCCATTACTAAGTGCATGTTGTGAGAGTCAGGCATATACAGCCCCCCTGGTGGTCTTTTGTGGGTCCACTGTCACTGCCATGGATCTGGGCCGTGGATGGTGGAAGCAGGTGGGGACCGGTGACCCCTGCCCAGTGGAGCCCACCCCATCTGTCAGTGCATAACACCTGAGTGTTATGAATTCACAGGATCCCTGAGGAGTAGAAACTATTGGCCCTGTTCGGCAAGCAAGAAAATCAAGTCACAGAGAGGTTATTTGTCTGAAACCAGAGTGCCAGGATTCAGCCCCAGAGTAGTCTGACCCTAGATCTCTAGAAATTTCAGATCCTGGAGGGACCAGGGGCCGCCGTTTACACTGAAGTGTGAATGGAGGTGAGAAAGTCATTGTCTGAGATAAGAGGACCCATTATTTAAAATATGTATCTTTTTGTTCTTTCTTTATTTGGGGCTGTGTTGGGGCTCCGTTGCTGTGCACAGGATTTCTCTGGTTGTGGCGACTGGGGGCTCCTCTTCCTTGTGGTGCATGGGCCTCCCAAAGTGGTGGCTTCTCCTGCTGTTGAGCACGGGCTCTAGAGCACACGAGTCTCAGTGGCGGTGGTGCACGGGCCCAGTTGCCCTGCAGCATATAGAATCTTCCTGGACCAAGGATCGAACTCGGGCCCCCTGCACTGGCAGGCAGATTCCCAACCGCTGGACCACCAGGGAAGTCCAAGGGAGCCCTTCCTTCCTGAATTGGGTAGGGCTTTCCCAGACCCCCCGTGCACAGACATTGCCCAGGCCCTGGTCAGGGTTGCCCAAGCATGCTGCGGGCCCTGCCGAGCATCCCAGGCCACCACTGTCAATTAGATTTGTCACGGAAGTCACTGGGTTCCAACATCCTTGTGTGTCCTACGTGGGCCAAGCTGAGCTCAAAGCCAAGACTGCGGTACTCCCCAGGGCCACCCGACAGGTGAGAGAAACGTGCCGGCCTGGGGGGTGGCAGGCCAGGCTGGCATCGGTCTCTGTTTGCTCAACCAAGAAAGGAAGAGATAAATATAGACACAGGATTACTCAGACACAGCCTGGGAAAACCGGCTCCGAACCTCGACTTCAGCCCTGGCCCGGTCTCACCTTCACCCGCCTGCCCCCTCGATGTCTGCTGCCAGGCCTGCCCCGCCTGTTCCCAGGACGCCCCGCCTGCAAACTTCAGGACAGCCCTTCCTGCCTGCCCTCTGGGGGCAGGGCAGAAACTGAGGCCCAGAGAGAGCAGGGCACCCGCTTCACATCCCACAGCAGGTTAGGAGCCGGTGACGCTAGGGCTGCTCTGGGGGAGTCAATTTATCAGGCCCAGGCACCACACCAGCCCAGATTCAGTTTCCATATATGTGAGATGGACCTGGCACCCCCGGCCCTCAACGCCCTTCAGCCTGCATGTAGGGTAGAGTTGGAGACCACCCAGCAGAAAGGGGATGAAGCTGGCGGCTCAAACACTAGGAAATGCTGGCCTGAGCCGCATGTGTAGGGCTTCAGCACTGGGACTCTGGAGCCAAGTTGCCTGGGCTCAATATCCCCCTCCACCATTTTCAGCCATGAGATTTGGGGCAAGTTTCTCAACATGTTAGCGCCACAATTTCCTCATCTCTAATATGAGAATAATAAGAATTATTCTTCTATATAATAAATAATATACACAGCATTATTTGGGCTCCCCTGGGTGGCTCAGTGGTGGAGGCATGGGTTTGACCCGGAGTCAGGAAGATTACCTGGAGAAGGGAATGGCAACCCACGCCAGGATTCTTGTGCTTAGTCAATCAGTTGTGTCCGACTCTTTGCAACCCTTTTGACTGTAGTCCACCAGGCTCCTCTGTCCATGGCAATTTGGGGGCAAGCATACCGGAGTGGGTTGCCGTTTCCTCCTCCAGGGGATCTTCCTGACCCAGGGGTTGTATCATGTCTTTGTGTTTCCTGCACTGGCAGGTGGGTTCTCTAGCACCACTGAGCAACCAGGGAAGCCCAGATAATACTGTCTATGATACTAAAACCCCATGGACAGAGGAGCCTAGTGGACTACGTCGATGGAGTCGCAAAGAGTTGAACACAAGTATGATGTCATATGCATGAACATGTATATGTATACGTATATACATGTACATATATGCATATACACATATGTATTAATACACATATACATGTAGACATGTGTGTCTTCCCACATTTGGGTCTCCCAGGTGGCGCTAGTGGTAAAGAATCCGCCTGTCAGTGCAGGAGACATAAGAGATGCAGGTTCAGTTCCCTGGGTGGGGAAGATTCTCTGGAGGAGGGAATGCCAACCCACTCCAGTATTCTTGCTGGAGAATCCCATGGACAAAGGAGCCTGGTGGGCTATAGTCCATAGGGTCATAAAGAGTCAGGCATGACTGAAGTGACTTACCATGCATATAGGCACCAGTATTCTTGAGTGGGAAATCCCATGGACAGTGGAGCCTGGCGAGCTACAGTCTATAGGGTCACAAAGAGTCAGAAATGACTTAGTGAGGGAGCACACAGGCACATATATGTAGATGTGTTATTTACATATCGTTATAATAATAATAGCCTAATAATAATACCAACCTCTCAGAGTGTTGGGGTGGATTAGGTGAGATTAGTACAAAGCACTTACCCAGGGCCTGACACAGAGCAATGACTCCATGTTTATGGAGTCATGTTTATTATGATAGAGCCACTGGGGCAGGTGGGGGCCTGGGTGCGAGAGGCATGGGTGGGCGTCTCAAAGTCTACTGCCCTCCAAGGGAAGAGTTCAGCCCTGAGCTGTCCGGCGCATTGATCTCTCCTGTTCTGTGACCCCTGCAGCAGCTCCCTGCTCTGCCGGAAAGCTTCAAGAGTCAGGCAGACATGGATTTGAAGGTTGGCTCCACCATTTATGGGCTTCCCTTGTGGCTCAGCTGGTAAAGAATTTGCCTGCAATGTGGGAGACAGGGGTTCGCTCCCTGGGTTGGGAAGATCCCCTGGAGAAGGAAAAGGCTACCCACTCCAGTATTCTGGCCTGGAGAATTTCATAGACTGTAAGAGTCAGACAAAACTGAGTGACTTTCACTTTGCCACCACTTACAGACTGTGTGACCTCAGGCAAATAACTAGCCCTCTCCAAGCCTCAAATTCCACCCTTATCCCTCCTGGGATTGCTGTGAGGGTTAAACAGGGGAACAAGTGCGAAACTCTCAGCTCAGCCAGGCAAATGGACTCTATGCTTGAGCTCATCCTGAGCCCCTTCTCTTGTTTCCTCCAGTTTCTCTCAGTGGCTATGAGCTGAGCCCGGGAGAGGTGCATGCCTCTTATACATGCAAGAGTTCTTGGTTATGGGAAACACTCCCCAGCCCCCCTACATCATGCATGAGCTCACGCCCATGGGTCCCTGGGGCCATCAGAGAGCGGCGAGTTCCCCCTGTACTCTTCATGCACTCGTGCGTATCCACACAGGCCCCTTCTCCACATTCCTGCACACACGCATGCATGCATATATGGACACACAGGGCACAGCTCTGTGTGAGCTTGGAGAGGCTGGTGCCCACAGGTGTGTCCCTGCGCACCTCACCAGCACGCACGCTCCCACAGTCAGGGGTGTCCTAGCCAGGCCTGACCCCGAGGTGGCCGTCTTCACAGCAGAGGAATGCAGACAGCTGGGGATGCTCTGCCAGCGGACGTGAGGGAGAGGCCCGGGGGAAACCACATGGGCAGGAATCCAGGCAGGCGTTCCAGGCCGAGGTGGAGCCCTAGGGTGCCAGGAAGTGCGGGGAGGCATGTGCAGACTCTAACTCGCTCCAGTCTCCTCTCTCATCACCCCGTGTCCTCAGCCTCTAGGACTCGGAGGCCGAAGGGTTGCACAGACCACCGTCCTCCATCCAAGGCAGCCGGCCGGCTCTACCTGCACAGGCTTGCTGCCTGGCGGAGCACTGGGTCTCTGGGCTGCAGTGCCTGGTCTCAGCTGGAAGGGGACATTCTTGGCTTGGGGTCTTTCTTCCTCACTGGGGAAGAATCTATGACCACAGAAGAATCTATGGGGAGAATCTATGACCCAGAAGAATCTATGACCACAGAGATCAACAGAAGAGGAGTGGGCTTTTTTTTTTTTTTTCCTGATTTTTATTAACATATAGTTGGTTTACAATGTTGTATTAGTTTTTCTGTAGAGCAAAGTGAATCAGCAATATGTATACATATATCCCCTCTTTTTTGGATTTCCTTCCCATTTAGGTCACCACAGCGTGCTGAATAGAGCTCCCTACTCCCTGCTACTAATGAGTAGATTCTCATTCAGTTCAGTTCAGTTCAGTCACTCAGTCATGTCCAACTCTTTGCAACCCCATGGACTGCAGCATGCTAGGCCTCCCTGTCCATCACCAACTCCTGGAGTCTACTCAAACTCATGTTCATCTGACTCAGTGATGCCATCCAACCATCTCATCCTCTGTCGTCCCCTTTTCCTCCTGCCCTCAATCTTTCCCAGCATCAGGGTCTTTTCCAACGAGTCAGTTCTTCGCATCAGGTGGCCAAAGTATTGGAGTCTCAGCTTCAACATCAGTCCCTCCAATGAACACTCAGGGCTGATCTCCTTTAGGATGGACTGGTTGGATCTCCCTGTGGTCCAAGGGACTCTCAAGAGTCTTCTCCACACCACAGTTCAAAAGCATCAGTTCTTTGGTGCTCAGCTTTCTTTATGGTCCAACTCTCACACCCATACGTGACTACTGGAAAAACCATAGCCTTGACTAGACGGACCTTTGTTGGCAAAGTAATGGCTCTGCTTTTTAATATGCTGTCTAGGTTGATCATAACTTTCCTTCCAAGGAGTAAGCATCTTTTAATTTCATGGCTGCCAGTCACCATCTGCAGTGATTTTGGAGCCCCCAAAAATAAAGTCTCTCACTGTTTCCACTGTTTTCCCATCTATTTGTTATGAAGTGATGGGACCAGATGCCATGATCTTCATTTTCTGAATGTTGAGCTTTAAGCCAACTTTTCAAAAGACTCTCTTCTTTCACTTTCATCAAGAGGCTCTTTAGTTCTTCCTCACTTTCTGCCATAAGGGTGGTGTCATCTGCATATCTGAGGTTATTGATATTTCTTCCAGCAATCTTGATTCCAGCTTGTGCTTCATCCAGCCCAGTGTTTCTCATAATGTACTCTACATTAGTTATCTATTTTATACATAGTATCCATAGTGTATATATGCCAATCCCAATCTCCCAAATCACCCCCACTCTCTCCCTAGTCAAGGCTATGGTTTTTCCAGTAGTCACGCATTGATGTGAGAGTTGGGCCATACGTTTGTTCTCTACATCTGTGTCTATTTCTGTTTTATAGATGAGATCACCTACACCATTATTTTCAGATTCCAAACATATATGTTAATATACAATATTTGTTTCTCTGACTTCACTCTGTATGACAGCCTCTAGGCCCATACTGTCATCATTGGCTCAAGTCAGAGATGACGGAGACAATGTGGAAGTCACTAGAACTCTTCAGGCAGGACTCACACTGACTCAGCAGCCAGTGTGTGTTAGGTAAGGCACTTGCATCTAGCAACTCCCTGAGTGCTTACAAAAGGGCCTCTGCTCCCATGTACAGACAGGGAATCTGAGGGGCAGAGGCGACGTCACCTACCCAGATCCCCTAGCTGGCTGACTCCAGACACCAGTACCTAACCACTGGGCCAAGCGGCCTCTATCAAGGGGCACATCTCACACCCTGGAGGAGAGGTTTGCAAATGAGGCTGAAACACAGCTGGCACATGAAAGCCACTGTCCCACATGCAGGGATCTCCAGCCCAGGTGGCAGAGAGGCCTCTCCCAGGCCACAGCTACATAGAGATGGCAGAGGGAGGCTGAGAGCCGTCCGGGCTTTTGGCCTCTTCTGGGGACCTGGGGACCAGCTGAAGCTGGGGAACATGTCAGAGTTCCAAGGAACAGAGGGCACGAAGGTGGGACATGGCCTCTGCAAGTTCAGCCCTGGGGTGGAGAGAGGTCATTCTCCATCTTCATATAGAAAACATGGCCTAAGAGGGGCAGAGACCAAAGGGTTCCAGACGAGACTGAGCAGGGGGAGGGGCTGGCAAGGGCCCCAGCGGAGACCGGCCTCCAGTTCCTGAGTCTCTGAGGCCAGGGTGACGAGGCCCCTGAGCCAACCAGGTCCCTCACCCTCCAGCTCTAGCTATTTGCTGGGTGGAACTGCTGGGGAGGAACAGGCTAGGCCCTGGTGCTCAGGACCTCATGGATGAGGGAAGGAAAAGGGGAGTCAGTGCTTGAAAAAACTCCACCTGGGGACCTTCCTGATACTCCACTGGCCATGCTGCCTGCCCCCTGCAGGTTCTATTTACAGACATGGCCATTTACTTGCTGGGGAGCAAAAATGGGAAAATGGCAGTGCCGTCATGGGAGGCCAGGAGGCAAGTGACGTGCCCAAGGCCACACAGGGCAGAAGGATTCTGACTTGTCACCACTGCTGCTTCTGGGGACAACCAGATGCGTAGCCTCAAGGCATCACGCTACACTCACCAGGGCTGCCCTGGGGAGCCGAGCCTGCCCTCCAACTCTCAGGAAGAACAGGGACCCAGGCACACTGCCCCCGGGGCAGATGACTGCGCTTCTCTGCGCCTCTGGTTCTTCAAACAGCAATGCCTTCCACTCAAGGCTGTTCTCATCATCCAATGGCATCAAACTTAGATCAAAGCATGACCTGGCACAAAAAGCCTCTCAGGCGCCCCCCACCCGAAGGACACCCCCCGAAGTTTCCAAAGACTTCTCTAGGCCTCTGCACTCCTTCCCAAGGCACACCTGGACTTGAGACCTCATCATCTAGCACTGGACTCAGGGGAGGAAAAAAAACAAGAAACCAGAGTCACCCCACTTGTCAGCTGGACAGACCCGGGTCCAGCGAGGGGGAGTGACTTGGAGGAGGCACACAGGAGGCAGGACTTCTCCCATACCAGCTTCATGTAGAGAACAGGCCCTGGACCCCACGTAGTGTCCCCAGGGGACCCTGGGGGTCTCGCTGCGGCTAAGCCACCTCTCGTCCCATCCTGCCCCAGGGGTCGCTGTCCTGTGACCCACGCGGGGAGCTCGGGCTGCCAGGGCCTTTTAGAGTCAGAGCCGCTGAGACTTGGGAAGGGGGCTGGCCTTCCTGAGGTCTCCTGGGGTCCCCAGCAGGGCAGCTAAGACCCGAGTCCCCAGCGGCACGTGGCGGCGCTGCCCGATCGGTGATGTCAGGCCCACCACACCCGGGCCCCAGCACGTTCCTTCGCAGAGTCGGCAGAGCAGAGAACAAAGCGTCCTGCGCATTCCTGCGCGCTGACTCATCGCCTGCACGTAGAGCCGCAGCCACAGCGGCCGCTTTGCCCAAAATTGGTCGGGAGGCGGGGGGGCGGGCCAGACACGGGCGCCTGGGGTCCTCTGCTCACTCACCTGCTCCGCGCTCTCCAGGGGCCCCCAGTCCCAGGATTTCCAGAAACAGGCAGGAAAGCAAGAGGCACTGGGGGACACGTCGGTCCCCGCGATAGCCAGGGCCACCCCATGGGGGTGGGCGCATGATCAGGCACAGGTGGCAGGCTGGGGACAAGGCGTAGATGAAGGCACTGCTTGTCTTTGAGCCTCAGTTTCCCCATCTGCAAAATGGGGGTGTGCCAGTTACCATTTTAAGCATTTGATATGAGTTCTTTTCCCCTATGCTTACACCAACCCTATGAGGAAATACTGTTATCATCCTCATTTCACAGGTAGGGAAACTAAGGCACAGACACTGATTTGCTTGAGGTCAGGTGCTAGTGGGCTTCCCCGGTGGCTCAGTGGTAAAGAATCTGCCCACAGTGGAGGAGAGACAGGAGACATGAGTTCAGCTTCTGGGTGGGGAGGATCCTCTGGAGAAGGGCATGGCAACCCACTCCAGTATTCTTGCCTGGAGACTCCATGGACAGAGAGCCTGGTGGGCTACAGTCCACGGGGTTGCAAAGAGTCGGACACGACTGAGCACACACCCAGGCACAAGTGCTAGCCAGCTGCAGAGCTAGGATTTAAATGTGAATTGTAAGGTTCCAGAACCTGCATGTATCCCCTATATGCTAAAGTCCGGATTGAAATCTCTGGTGCCCAGCAGGTGTTCTCACTGTGCCCTGACCCTTGGTGGTTGAGCCCAGGTCCCTCACATCACCTCGCTAAACCTCTAATCCTTCACCTATAAGGTGGGGTGACTGTGAAGGACACCCTCAAGGGATTGTCAGGGAAATTACACTGAAGGTTCAAGTGTGATCTGTGGAAGAAAAGGTAGGTTTGGTTCAACAAGCCTTCAAACCAGCTTTGGTCATCTAGGACAACACCAAAGTAGAGAGGAGACGAGCTATGCCTGGGGTCACCAGCCAGGCCAAGCCGTGCTCGTCTGGGCCTCTCCAGGGGTCCGGGGGGCACGGAGTTGCCTGTACTCCTTGGGAAAGTGAGGGAGCAGGAGGGGCCCTGCCATGTTCCCTCTGCCAGCCTGGCCTCTCTCCCCTGACAGCCTGATTTCAGAGAAGGTGGAGTTCTTTGGGTCTGTCCTGTGTCAGGGTCAGAGGCTTGCCCTGAGTTTGTAGGAATGAGGGCCACCAGGTGGGTTTGTTCTCAGGTACCAAAATAAACTGGGCAGCTCTTCCCCAGGTTCTGGTGTCCACCATCTGAGGCTTGTCTGATAGTCCAGAGAAGGCCCTAGAAGGAATTCAGCATCCCCTCCACCACCGCCACCGGAGCCAGGCCTAGTCTGGGTCCCAGCGGGCCTGGGCCGCCGCGGCAGAGACGCACAGGACTCCACTCTGCGTGCTCAGCTGCTCAGCTGTGTCCAACTCTGCAACCCTATGGACTATATGTAGCCAATCAGGCTCCTCTGTCCATAGAGCTTTCAAGGTAAGAATACTGGAGTGGGATGCCATTTCCTGCTCCAGGGTATCTTCCCATTCCAGAAATCAAGCCCATGGCTCCTGAATCTCCTGCATCAACAGGAGGATTCTCTACCACTGCACCACCTGGGAAGCCAGGAAGTGATTCCACTTTAAACTCAGGAAGAGGTCAGCTCCGGCTGGGTGTGCAAGGCCTGTACGCTGGCCTCCAAGCTCCTTTCATCCCTGGGCCCTTCACACTCTCCGCTCCAGCTCCTAGCACATGCCATGCTCTTTCAGGCCTCCCAGCCTTTCCCCACGCCATACCTCTTGCCTGGAATGCCTTCTTCACCTTCATAGCCTCTTTTGGATGCCTCTTCTGCTGGGAAGCCATCCTGACCTTTCAGGCAGAGGCAGGCACTCACTCCTCTGGGGTCCTGTAGCTCTTTGTCCTCCCCTTTTGGCCAACACAAAGACTGACACAGAACACACACTGGCCCTTATCCCACAGACACTCCTGAGTCCCTATTCCAAGAAAATGCCTTCAAGGGCCCTCCCCCCAAATCCCAACTGGGACAAAGACCCACAGCCCCAGCCCAGGTCTTGACGAGCAGGCTCAGCCTGTCTACTGCATGATGGCAAAAGGCACAGCGGTGGGGCCTGAAGACCCATCTCCTGTTCCTGGCTGTGTGGCCTCGGGCAACTTCTGCAGCTTCTCTGAACTTCTTCATTCCCAGGTCTTGCCTTGCCCACTTCCCAGGCCTGTTTGGAAGAGCAAATGAATGAAGGCAGAGAGTATGCTTGGCACGTGGGCACAGCTCCCCACACAGCTGTCATTATCACCGAGTCATTATTACAGACCTGCCTTGTGCCTGGGGGGGAGCTCCAAGGCTGGGCAGCAGGCAGGTAGGCAGGCGATGAACTCAGAAGCAGCCGCAGCCCCAGGCTGACTCAGGTTGAGGCACTGGGAGAAGTGGGTGCTTTGGGGTCAGCCTGAGCCAGCCCAGCTCTGGCCCTCTCCTCCTAACCCCGGGCGTCACCCAAATCTGAGGCCACAAGGCCTTCCAGGCCCAAGCAGGGCCTCTTATCTGGGGAGATAAAGGCCCCCTCCCCTTGAATGGTAGATCTATTCAAGTGGCTTCCGTGTGACCTTGGCAACACTCACCCTCTCTGGACCAGCCTTGGGGAGTTCCGGAGTGGGGGGCAGGCAGTGACCTCAAAAGGTTCCCAGTGTGTCTTCCAGGTGCTTAGTGGGGGCACTCTCCCACTGCTTTGGGCCCCAGAGGGATGGCTCCTGTTCTCTCCCTCCCTGATACTGACCTAAGGTGGTGGAACTCCCAGTATCCTCCCTAGAGTCTGGAGTTATTATTTTTATCTGATGCATGAGAAAAATGAGGCCCAGAGATCAAAAGGCCCTCACCTGAGGCAGCACAGTCAATAGCCAGGACATAGGCATGTGACCCTGCCAGGGTCTTCAGGGCCCACCTACTGCAATCCTCCATTCTCCTGTGGCCTCCTGCCTGGTGACAGCTGCCTCTCTCTTTCCCTCCCTGGTGGCTCAGAGCATAGAGAATTGGCCTGCAACGCAGAAGACCTGGGTTCAAGATCTCATGGAGAAGGAAATGGCTACCCACTCCAGTATTCTTGCCTGGAAAATTCCATGGACAGAGGAGCCTGGTGAGCTACAATCCATGGAATCGCAAGAGTTGGACATGAATGAGCTACTAACACTCTTTCCCTACACCCTAAGACACCAGCTCTGTGCCTGGGCTTGGACAACAGTCACCAACTTATGAGATCGTCACATGAATGTAAGACAGAGGAGGAAGGCAAAGCTCCGAGAGCTGGAATTGCTTGGCCTGGTCACACGGCACAGAGGTGTGTGAGGCTCAGTCTCCCGTACCCTGGTCTGTGCCCTATAACAGCTGCTTCCCCAGGATGGCAGGGGTTCAGGGTTCCAGCAACACCAGGCCTCAGGGAACCTGCAGGGCAGCCCTCTGGTTTCACAGACACCCCCTGGCTATGGGCGGCCAAAGAGGAAGGGTACCCATCCTGCCAGGATGGACCTACCAGGCCCACCTGGGCGCGACGCTCCTTGCCAGGATCAGATGGAAGCGTGAGGTCATTGGGCCATTCCCGCTCCCTGTCGGCTCTCGCTGCTGTGACTCAGCCCTGCCTTCCCCAAACCTCTTCCTCCAGGGAACTCTAGCAATGGTCTGGCCGGGCTGGGGCTGCTCCCGCTGCCTGCCCACCCTCTCAGGGCCTCCCACCCTGAGTCACTGCTCACCTCACCACCCAGCACAATGCTCACTGTGTAAACAGACTATTCCCCTCCCCCAGGCTCCCAGGGTTCCGCTCCCTACGGCCCAGGAGCCAGGCTGAGGGGTGGGGGCAATTTTCCTGCTGTCCTCAGACTTTGGCCCTGAGGTCCATCCCCAGAACCTGCTTTCAGGGACTCTCTGGCCTTGATAGGAAATCTAGAATTGAGACTAAGGCCTCAGACCCAGGGCTCAGACTGACCTGGGCTCAAATTCCAGATCCTTCCTTGTTAGATGGGTGACCTTGTACAAGATACCTCCATTTGAAGCAGGACAACAGTGAAATCAGCTGCATCCCATGAAGATTTCCTACATCATCACCGAGGCCAGGATCCTGCTTAAAAATGCAGGTGGCGCTAGATTCAAATGGTTGTATGTCCTCGCATAAGCCACTTTGCCTCTCTCAGCCTCAGGCTCCTTACCTGCAAAATGGGAACAAGAAGAAGAGAGCCCTCCTGCTGCGGTGACTAAATGTGATAAGACACGTAAAAGGCCAAGCCATGTCTGGCACCCAGGGACCAAACGTGGGTAAATGTTTGTGTGGATAAACAGTTCGGTTCAGTTCAGTTCAGTTCAGTCGCTCAGTCGTGTCTGACTCTTTGCGACCCCATGCATCGCAGCACGCCAAGCCTCCCTGTTCATCACCATCTCCCGGAGTTCACTCAAACTCACGTCCATCGAGTCCGTGATGCCATCCAGCCATCTCATCCTCAGTCGTCCCCTTCTCCTCCTGCCCCCGATCCCTCCCAGCATCAGAGTCCTTTCCAATGAGTCAACTCTTCGCATGAGGTGGCCAAAGTACTGGAATTTCAGCTTTAGCATCATTCCTTCCAAAGAAATCCCAGGGCTGATCTCCTTCAGAATGGACTGGTTGGATCTCCTTGCAGTAGATGTAATTAAACCTTAAAGTGACCTGTGTAACAGATAGCTCGTGGGAAGCTGCTGCATAGCCCAGGGAGCTCAGCTCAGCGCTCTGTGGTGACATAGATGGTGGGGTGGAGGGGCAGGCAGAGGGAGATCCAAGGAAGAGGGGATATATGTATACATATAGCTGATTCACTTCATTGTACAGCAGAAACTGGCATAACATTGTAAACCAATTATACCTCAATTAAAAAAAAAAAAGTGCCACGCATTAAGTGATCCCAGGATGGTTTTAATTAATGATGGGGAGATGGAGAGTAATGATCTGGCTCTTCGCTGGGTGATGGAGTAGCATCAGGGAAGGGCTTCCCAGGTTGGAAAGCTCCAGTGTCCCCTCTGCAGGTTGACCATGCCACTTCCCTCAGTGGGTCCAGAAGGCTCTCTGAAGAGGGCTTTCTGGCTGGGGCTGGCTTCACAGTTTACCAGGCCACCCAAGAAGCACTTCACTTTACAGAGGACAAAGCTGATGCTCAGACAAGGGAAGGGGCTTGTCTGCAGCCACCCCACTGGAAGCTGAGCCCAAGCCTACACCTCTGTGTCCCCCTCTTCCCAGCCTGGGAGCTGCCTCCCTGGACCGGGGATGCCCTCACCTCCCAGTCTGAGAGAGCACTCTGGGAGAGTCTCAGAGCTTGTCTGCACACTGGAGACTCTCATCTTTGTCTCTATCTTTCCCAGTAATGCTCGAGAGGCAGCTCCTTGGGCCATGGGGCCCGTGGAGGAGGAGTGGACCCAGGAGAAAACTTCTGTGATCTCCTCATTTCCAGTTCAACGGGTGATGTGTTGAGCATGTGATCTGAATGAGGGAACAGAGGCTGGGGGAGGTCGCATACGTGAAGGGTGAGGGGATAGAAATAACACTGACCCTGGGGTAAAACAGACCTGAATTCAAACCCCAACCATTACATGTCAAGCTCTCTAACTTCTCAGAATCTGAAGTCGCATCTGAAAGCAGACGCATTGACACGCCTCAAAGGGTTATGCTGTAAAGATGAAGTGAGAGCAAAAGTGTGACCAGGCTCTGTAAATAGTTATGAAAGTGAAAATGAAGTCGCTCAGTCGTGTCCAACTCTTTGCGACCCCATGGACTATAGCCTACCAGGCTTCTCTGTCCATGGGATTCTCCAGGCAAGAATACTGGAGTGGGTTACCATTTCCTTCTCCAGGGGATCTTCCCGACCCAGGGATCAAACCCGGGTCTCCCACATTAGAGGCAGACACTTTAACCTCTGAGCCACCAGGGAAGCCCATAAATAGTTATAGTCAGTAATAATGATGGCTACCACCGAAGGAGCTCTTCCTCATTTAATCCTTACACAGCCATGTTACTGGGATTATACCCATTTTACAGATGAGCAAACTGGAGTTCAAAAAAGGAAGAAAGGGCATATGTGATGGGGAAGAGGGGTTCTGACACCAGAATCAGAGCCCTTGGCTACTAGCCAGCCCCCAGAGACATAAAATAAAGCCTAGCTAGAGGTGGTTATGTGCGTGTGTGCTAAGTAGATTCAGTCGTGTCCGATTCTTTGTGACACCATGGACTGTAGCCTGCCAGGCTCCTCTGTCCCTGGGATTCTCCAGGCAAGAATACTAGAGTGGGTTACCATGCCCTCCTCCAGGAGATCTTCCTGACCCAGGGAATCGAACCTGCATCTCTATGTCACTTGCATTGGCAGCAAATTCTTTATACCACTAGTGCCATCTGCAAAGGTGGCTATGGATGAGAATATTGTGGGTGTTCAGAGATGAGTTAGATCTCATGTCTTGGATGGAGTTGGGAAGGCTGGCTACAGTCTATGGGGTCACAAAGAATCACACGTGACTGAGCGTGCACGCACGCACCTGGGGGAGGCAACCTTTGTGATGGGCCTTGAGGTTGGGCAAAATAAATCAAGTAAGAATGGAAGGAGGAGGAGAAGCCCGCCTTGCACAGAAGCTGGGAGGCAAGAAAGTGTGCAGCGTATTCCAGAAGTGACAGGCCTCTGGGGCTGGTAGGCTGTGGGCACCCTGGTCAGCATTGGTGGGAAAAGGAAGGAAAGATAGGTCCAAGTCAGGTCCCGAGCAGGCCTGATGCCAGGGTGGGCATTTGGACTGAACAAGATGCTTCACACTGACATCAGGCCAGGTCCTGGCTCCAGAAGCCTGGTTTCCATAGGAAGGCAACATTGACCCAAGTCTGCATACCCCTCATGTCTGTTGTGGCATTGGGTACTGTGCCAAAGCAAACGTGGGTGAGTGGAGCAAGCCAGGCTGGCCTTGGGCTCTTGGAGGGACTGTGTGACCCGGGCAGTGGAAGGGATGCTCACGGTGCAGCTGGAGCATAGTGTACAGATGCAGTTTCTACTAACATCCCCCCACCACCCACCTGCACACATCACTCTTTCGCAGGAGTGTGTCCACACCAAGAGGCCCACATACACCCTGCAGCTTGAGGTGAGGAAGGGAGGGATAGCAGAGGCTTGCTGACAGAAGCCCCTGTGCCACGCGATGGGCCGAGCCTTCCACGGGCTCCGCCACAAAGCTTCCTCGCAGCTATGAGGTAGGCTGTTTGTTCTTAGGAGTCTCGGATGGATGTGGCCTCTGATACTCAGGAAATTAAACAGTGCTATACCCTTGCCTACAAGGTTGGTGAGCAGCAAAATGAAAGCACAGACTGGCTGTCCCTGCCCTGAGCTCCACAGGGCCTGACACAGTGCTGGGCACTGGGGGTAAGTGGAGGATTGGAGTCTGAGTCACAGGGCTTTGAAGCTGGCAGCAGAGCAGCGGAGCCTCAGAGATTCCAGGGGTGGGCTGGCCCCTGACTCACCCCCACACCCTGCGCCTGCCCCAGGCAATGGCTTCAGCTCCTGGCCGCCCTCCTCCTTCCAGAGCCGCGAGGCCCCTCCTGGGTCTTTCATGGCTCAGGATTCCCAGGAGCTGGGCGGGCAGGGCCAAAGCCTTGAGGCAAGGAGGTATCCTAGGCACACCTCTGCTCAGGAATGTAGGCCTAGAGTCACAGTGGGAACCCCGGACCTCACCAGCCTGATGTCAGAGGCAACTAGGCACTTGGGGATAGCTGTTAAATGAAGAATGAAATACTGTATTTCTGCATGGCCCGGCCTCCGGGTGGCTCACCCCTTCCCAGAGGGAAGACAGCCGCCTGGTGGGGCGCTGGGTGCGCCCTGGAAAGTATGGGTTCTAGGCAACAGGGTGGGTGTGACTCTGCAAAACCACCAGCTGCGTGTCTTGGCTGGTGGTAGTGGAGGGAGGAGAAGGCTGGGGTTCCATCCCCTCCAAGTGCAGGGGCCTCAGAGAGGAGAATCCAGGCATTCTGGATCTCCAGGCTCTCTGGTGGGCTGTTCCTTCTCCCTGGACCTCAGTTTCCTCATCTAGGTGTAGGCCAAGAGACTTTCCCTCTCTGGCTGCCTGTCTTTGCTTTTAGAAGTTATGTCCCAGCTTTCATCATTAGAGCATTTTGAAGATGTTATCAGGCAGAAAAGGGGACATAAATTTTCTTCGTCTTAAGTGGTGTCCCTGCAAGGGCAGTTTTGTCTGATGAGATTAAGTCATTTTGTATATTCACTCCAGCTTTGGGTCTGGACCATGTGCCCAGGCCTGTATGCTAGGCCCTGGGGTTAGGATTCCAAAGAAGACTGTGTCTCAGTGAGTTCATCATTTTGGGGGAGAGACACCTCTCCCCCAGAAATGACCAGATACTTCCAGGACAAGTTTAACATGACTTTCAAAGCTCTTTGACCTTTCCAATCTCTCTAACCACATCTGCCATGATGGAGGATGGATGGGTGAGAGATTGGTTGTATAGATATATGGACGGAAGGATGGACAAAATGTCAGATAATGGATAAATGGATGGATCAATAGAAGGAAGGATGGATGGAAGGATGGATGGATGGCTGTAGACATGGGAGGTTGAATGGATGGAGGGAGGGAGGGATGAATGGATGAGTAGGTGAATAGATGGGAGGAGGGAATCATTGAATGTGTGATTTAGGTTCTTGGTCCCACAGCAGATGAGTATAAAGGGAAAGTTCCAGTCCTTCCTCTTGTTCATTGTGTGACCCTGAAGAATTCACTTCTTTAGCTGTAGAGTGAGAATCTTGTCTGGAAAGATCTCAGCTATCAGGTGAGAGTCATGAGCCCAGCCTGCATCCCAGGTCTGTTGCGGGTGTCTGGGGAGAGAGGTATGGACTGCCCATGCCTACGTATCGGCTGTGACCAGTCTCCAGTCAGTGGCCTCGCAGGCATAGGCAACGGGAGGTGTTTTTGCTGTGGGAGGGACCCCCGTGTGGATGCAGGTGTGTTCCTAGGCTTCCCACTTCCTCCAGGCTGCACAGAGTTCTCTGCCTGGTTAGGAGCAAAGGAGGTGACCTCAGCAGAAGCGTTGCTGCCAGAGGCTCCCCATGCTGTACTGGTCAAGGAGTAATTGATGTGTCCTCTTTGTTATTCATCTCAGGGTAATTAGAATAGGCTCAGCAAGGGGGCACCCAGGGCTCGGGATTAGGGCTTTGGAGTTACATAGATCCGCCTTCCAGCCTTAGCTCTGCCCCTTCCTAGCTGTCTGACACTGGACAAAGCATGAGCCTCACTTTCCCCATTTATAAAATAGTAACGAATTATAGTATCTACCCCTTAGGTAGGTTAAGACAATTAATGAACATAATGTATGTACCACCTAACATAGAGAATATATTAAATGCATGTGTACCCAAGTGCAGAATTGGGCCCTTAGCACTTTGAAGAAAAGTCCAGAACTCTAAGTCTAGAGACCTCCATCTTGAATGCTCACTCCCTGGATTAGTTTCCTTATTTCAAAAAGTTCAGTGGGACTGACATTCTTCTTGACAAGTGTGCCTTGACTGAACAGTGTCTGGTTTGGGCTGCAATTCCAGCAGTTCCATGGACCTTGCTGACCCTGTTCTGATTACCCTTAGGTTAATAGCAGACTGGGCACATGAATTATTCCTTTAAAAGTAGTTCATGTGGGAGCTACAAATCTTTCCAATGGGCAGAGCTGTAAGGAGGAGGAGAATTTAGAAGGGGGTGTCCTCCCAGGGAAGCTGCGAAGACCAGGAGAGCTGGTCTTGTCTGTTGTGGCATTGGGTACTGTGCCAAAGCAAACGTGGGTGAGTGGAGCAAGCCAGGCTGGCCTTGGGCTCTTGGAGGGACTGTGTGACCCGGGCAGTGGAAGGGATGCTCACGGTGCAGCTGGAGCATAGTGTACAGATGCAGTTTCTACTAACATCCCCCCACCACCCACCTGCACACATCACTCTTTCGCAGGAGTGTGTCCACACCAAGAGGCCCACATACACCCTGCAGCTTGAGGTGAGGAAGGGAGGGATAGCAGAGGCTTGCTGACAGAAGCCCCTGTGCCACGCGATGGGCCGAGCCTTCCACGGGCTCCGCCACAAAGCTTCCTCGCAGCTATGAGGTAGGCTGTTTGTTCTTAGGAGTCTCGGATGGATGTGGCCTCTGATACTCAGGAAATTAAACAGTGCTATACCCTTGCCTACAAGGTTGGTGAGCAGCAAAATGAAAGCACAGACTGGCTGTCCCTGCCCTGAGCTCCACAGGGCCTGACACAGTGCTGGGCACTGGGGGTAAGTGGAGGATTGGAGTCTGAGTCACAGGGCTTTGAAGCTGGCAGCAGAGCAGCGGAGCCTCAGAGATTCCAGGGGTGGGCTGGCCCCTGACTCACCCCCACACCCTGCGCCTGCCCCAGGCAATGGCTTCGGCTCCTGGCCGCCCTCCTCCTTCCAGAGCCGCGAGGCCCCTCCTGGGTCTTTCATGGCTCAGGATTCCCAGGAGCTGGGCGGGCAGGGCCAAAGCCTTGAGGCAAGGAGGTATCCTAGGCACACCTCTGCTCAGGAATGTAGGCCTAGAGTCACAGTGGGAACCCCGGACCTCACCAGCCTGATGTCAGAGGCAACTAGGCACTTGGGGATAGCTGTTAAATGAAGAATGAAATACTGTATTTCTGCATGGCCCGGCCTCCGGGTGGCTCACCCCTTCCCAGAGGGAAGACAGCCGCCTGGTGGGGCGCTGGGTGCGCCCTGGAAAGTATGGGTTCTAGGCAACAGGGTGGGTGTGACTCTGCAAAACCACCAGCTGCGTGTCTTGGCTGGTGGTAGTGGAGGGAGGAGAAGGCTGGGGTTCCATCCCCTCCAAGTGCAGGGGCCTCAGAGAGGAGAATCCAGGCATTCTGGATCTCCAGGCTCTCTGGTGGGCTGTTCCTTCTCCCTGGACCTCAGTTTCCTCATCTAGGTGTAGGCCAAGAGACTTTCCCTCTCTGGCTGCCTGTCTTTGCTTTTAGAAGTTATGTCCCAGCTTTCATCATTAGAGCATTTTGAAGATGTTATCAGGCAGAAAAGGGGACATAAATTTTCTTCGTCTTAAGTGGTGTCCCTGCAAGGGCAGTTTTGTCTGATGAGATTAAGTCATTTTGTATATTCACTCCAGCTTTGGGTCTGGACCATGTGCCCAGGCCTGTATGCTAGGCCCTGGGGTTAGGATTCCAAAGAAGACTGTGTCTCAGTGAGTTCATCATTTTGGGGGAGAGACACCTCTCCCCCAGAAATGACCAGATACTTCCAGGACAAGTTTAACATGACTTTCAAAGCTCTTTGACCTTTCCAATCTCTCTAACCACATCTGCCATGATGGAGGATGGATGGGTGAGAGATTGGTTGTATAGATATATGGACGGAAGGATGGACAAAATGTCAGATAATGGATAAATGGATGGATCAATAGAAGGAAGGATGGATGGAAGGATGGATGGATGGCTGTAGACATGGGAGGTTGAATGGATGGAGGGAGGGAGGGATGAATGGATGAGTAGGTGAATAGATGGGAGGAGGGAATCATTGAATGTGTGATTTAGGTTCTTGGTCCCACAGCAGATGAGTATAAAGGGAAAGTTCCAGTCCTTCCTCTTGTTCATTGTGTGACCCTGAAGAATTCACTTCTTTAGCTGTAGAGTGAGAATCTTGTCTGGAAAGATCTCAGCTATCAGGTGAGAGTCATGAGCCCAGCCTGCATCCCAGGTCTGTTGCGGGTGTCTGGGGAGAGAGGTATGGACTGCCCATGCCTACGTATCGGCTGTGACCAGTCTCCAGTCAGTGGCCTCGCAGGCATAGGCAACGGGAGGTGTTTTTGCTGTGGGAGGGACCCCCGTGTGGATGCAGGTGTGTTCCTAGGCTTCCCACTTCCTCCAGGCTGCACAGAGTTCTCTGCCTGGTTAGGAGCAAAGGAGGTGACCTCAGCAGAAGCGTTGCTGCCAGAGGCTCCCCATGCTGTACTGGTCAAGGAGTAATTGATGTGTCCTCTTTGTTATTCATCTCAGGGTAATTAGAATAGGCTCAGCAAGGGGGCACCCAGGGCTCGGGATTAGGGCTTTGGAGTTACATAGATCCGCCTTCCAGCCTTAGCTCTGCCCCTTCCTAGCTGTCTGACACTGGACAAAGCATGAGCCTCACTTTCCCCATTTATAAAATAGTAACGAATTATAGTATCTACCCCTTAGGTAGGTTAAGACAATTAATGAACATAATGTATGTACCACCTAACATAGAGAATATATTAAATGCATGTGTACCCAAGTGCAGAATTGGGCCCTTAGCACTTTGAAGAAAAGTCCAGAACTCTAAGTCTAGAGACCTCCATCTTGAATGCTCACTCCCTGGATTAGTTTCCTTATTTCAAAAAGTTCAGTGGGACTGACATTCTTCTTGACAAGTGTGCCTTGACTGAACAGTGTCTGGTTTGGGCTGCAATTCCAGCAGTTCCATGGACCTTGCTGACCCTGTTCTGATTACCCTTAGGTTAATAGCAGACTGGGCACATGAATTATTCCTTTAAAAGTAGTTCATGTGGGAGCTACAAATCTTTCCAATGGGCAGAGCTGTAAGGAGGAGGAGAATTTAGAAGGGGGTGTCCTCCCAGGGAAGCTGCGAAGACCAGGAGAGCTGGTCCCACAGGACCGAGGCTACTTTTGCAGAGACCCAGCATGGGGACGATGCCGTGGGTGGTGGCAGGCCCTGCCAGCTCAGGATGAGCTGCAGCCGATGGCAGGAGGCCCAGACCACCCACCAGAAAGAGGCCCTGAGGCTGAGTGGCCCTAGGCTTGAGTGGGGGCAGTCCTGACCTGTAGCCCTGAAGACATAACTTGGGAACAGGTCATTATGGGAATGTCTAAGCTCCCTCAGTCCCGAAATCCCCAACTCAGGCTGGCTCCGGGGCCAAACCCGCCCCAGAACCCCACTCCTTGCAGGGTCCAGACATCCCCCCTGGCCAGCCCCATCTGCCCAGCTGCTCGCTCTGCTATGCTGCCTGCACGGTATGTGCCTGCGACTGAGACTCTGTGTCCCTTCCACTGGGGCTGCAAACAGGAGAGCTTCCTGAAACCTGGCGTGGCCAGGTGACAACAGGGAAGTGACTGGTTTTCCAGAAAGTGAAAGAGCAAAGGGTTCCAGGCTGGGAGCTGGAGTGATAGCAATGAAGTCACAGAGTCTGCAGAGCTCGCATTTTGGGAGCTGGCAACTCAGGGCCGGTTGCTTCTGCCTGTCATAGGCCGTCTGAGCTGAGCGGCCCCTCACAGGCGACGGGAGAGGGGAAGCTGTCCAGGGAAGCCAGGGAAGGGACAGGACTTGCCCCAGGCCACCCGCGCGAATGGCAAAGCCGCGGACAAAGCTGCCCGCTGCTGCTACATCAGGCGGCTGCTCCAGCCCGTTCCTGCCCTGCTGGACATCATCAGAAGGATGTCTAATCCTCACCCCTGTGCATCCTCCATCCCATGCCACTGGACAGCTGTTCGATGGGACCAAATTTATCATTAGTACAGGGGCGATCAAAGGAGCTTTGGGGTCCCCAGGAAGGTGGCCTAGCCCCATCCCAATGTCCCTGCCTTCCTGCCAGGGGGATCCTTCCTGACAGCCCTTCTCAAAGGGACCCAGGGGGGCTCAGCCTGGACCCCTGGGAACTACACTGGTGTGCAGGAGAGGGTGAGTCCGGATTAGTAGCCCAGAGAGCATGTCCAGCCTATCACTGTCTTGAGCAAGTTGCTCCTCCTCTTGGACCTCAGTTATCTCATCTGCCCAATGGGAGTAAAAACCAGAGAGAATTTCTAGAAAGCAGTTCCTAGCATGGTGTATTTCTTCACCCCAAAATACACCCCAACTGTTCTCTTCTGCCAGTCCGCCCTCCCCACAAATCTCTGCTTCTTGCATTAGGCTGGTGCCAAGCGTAAGTGGAGCAAATTATTTTGTGTGCAAAACAATTCCTCCAGCTTCTGACAGGGTGACCTCCCGTGAATCCCTGTCCCTCAGTCTGCAGCCTTTACCAGCCCAGGCAGGGAGCGGGGCCAGGTGGGGCTGAGGCAGTGCCGCAGAGCAGCTGGCAGGGGCAGTCAGGAGGGGCCAGAGCAAAGGGGTTGAGGGTCCGTGCAGCCAGGTCGGCCAGGAGGCATAGAGGCGACAGTCGGGGCCCAGGCTAAGAGACCTAGGGGGCTGGGGCTGGATATTCTTCTTGTTCTTGTTGTTGCTTAGTTGCTAAGTCATGTCCAGCTCTTTTGTGACCCCATGGACTGAAGCCCGCCAGGTTCCCCTGTCCATGGGATTCTCCAGGTAAGAATACAGGAGTGGGTTGCCATTTCCTTCTCCTGGAGATCTTGCCAAACCAGGGATCGAACCCATGTCTCCTGCATTGGCAGGCGGATTCTTTACCACTGAACCCTCTGGGAAGCCCACGGACCAGGAACTAAAGGAAATTCATGTGTGTATCGGAGCAGTTGGCTTGTGCAGACAAACCATGCTCATGTCAAAGGCAAGGGAAGAGGGAATCAAGAGAACTGCTGTTTGTAACTCAGCTTAATTTTCTCTACCTGGAAACCAATCTTGCCAGTGAGGTGGTGCTGTTCCCGGAACACTTTCACCCGCTAAGACCTGGGCTCGCTCAGGTTCCCAGGTCCGGCGTCTCCATTTCACAGGAGCCCTGCTCGCCCGGCTGGAGAAGCAGGCAGGGAAAGAGGGGACCTGGAGTTGGGCGCAGCCTCCTGAGCTGACCCTGCGAGGCTGGGCGGTGGCCCCTGTCCTGTCGTCATCCTCCTTTCACAGCAGAGAGGGATCCTGTCTCCTGGTCTCTTTAATTCTTCTATTGTGTTTCCCAGACTTGGAGCCTCTGGTTGCCTATTGTCCTGAGCAGGCACTTTGCATTTGTGTAAAGATTAGACAGGTTAGAACCTTCGCGCTCCCTCCGATGGTCTTTCTCTTTTACTTTCTCAAATCCGAGTGCTTTCTTTCTCGCTGCGCTCTGCTTCCTTATACTCTCTCTCTCCCTACCTGTCTTTATCAGCCTCCCTGTTTATTTTCTTCCTTCCCTGACCCCCTCCTTCTCCCTGCTGACCTGCTTTTCCTCTGTCATCTCTTCACAGTTCAGTAGTTTGAAGCCTCTTTCTCTCCCCTCCACCACCGCCACCACAACCCTAACCTTGCTTAATTCCGTATTTATATTCTCCTGGAGCCCCATAGAAATGACTGAAAGCATTGCTCACCTCATTCCAGAAATAACTCTTCTAAATTCTTAGAGAGGCACCGCACGGGGGAGGGTGTGAGCACTGGACAGGGAGTCACTGTGGTTTACTGGAGAGAACAAGACCCAAGTTCCGCTGTGGGCTCTTGCGTACACCAACTGTGTGACCTTGACCCAGCTGGCCTCCGGTCAGAGTCTCTGTTTCCTCCCGGCCAGCAGTGGAGCTGGTACCCAGATGAGGACAGCTGTGTGTGAGGCTGTGAAGGAGAGAGGATGCTGGTGCCCTGCACACACAGTCGGTGCTCTGAAATGTTTTCCCTGCTTCCACTGCAGCCTGAGCCAGTCAGAGGGAAGGAAGGGGATGCTCACTGGTATCTCCCTCCTTGGTTCTGCTGTGCTCTACAGGGATCACACACACACGCGCGCGCACTCACACACACACACATGTGCACACACACACACATGCCCTGGGAAAAAACAAAGCTGTTTCTTCACCATCATCTATTTCTCCCTTCCTAAATGTCTAATGATAAAATCCCAGCTGAACACAGGAGCGAAAACTTCAGCTTTAGTGGGTTCCTGAATTTCTCCAGTTCAAACCCAGGCCTTCATTCATTCACCGCCCCCTCCCTCGGACAGCACTCACTCAGAGTCTCCTACTGTGTGCCAGAAGGGCTCCAGGGCCGGCCTTCTCTGGAGCTCTGGACCTCGAGATTGTTGGGGAGATAAGCCCTTCCAGTTCAAACCCAGGCCTTCATTCATTCACCGCCCCCTCCCTCGGACAGCACTCACTCAGAGTCTCCTACTGTGTGCCAGAAGGGCTCCAGGGCCGGCCTTCTCTGGAGCTCTGGACCTCGAGATTGTTTGGGAGATAAGCCCAATGACATGAGTCAGGCATGAGAGCACGGGTTCTGGGAGTTCCGAGAAATGAGAGGGCCTTTCCTCTTGTGCCTGGAGACAGGGTCCCTGAGAAGGAGGGACTCTGAGCCAGCCGAGGGGGAGGGGCAGGATGCTGGCCTCCAGGGACGTCTTCCATCACTGTGCCTTTTTTGCAGAAAGTTGCAGAGGTGAGCCAAGACATCCTGTCCTGGCCAAGATGGGAGATCTTCCCAGGGGCTTTTGGTGTACATACCCATAAGCTACCCTTCTGGAAAGGGCTCTGAAGGCCCCTTCTTAGCCTCAAGGAAATCTGTGGGCCGCATAGTTTAAGAAGAAGGAAAGAAGGGCACTTCCTGGGAGAGGGGGGAAGGAGGCGGCTGCAGGCTGGTCAGAGGTCAGGGCTAAACTGTGTCCCTCTCTGAGGAAAGCAGGCCCAGAGAAGGCTCTGACTCTCCCAAGTCCACACAGCCTCAAGTAGGTCATCTACCTCCCACACAGCAGAAGGGACACCCTCCACCTGGTTGGCAGTAGGCAGACAGGAAAGCAGGGTCTCCTCCAAGGAAAGGGAGAGTTTTGCCCATGGGACCTCTCCCTCCCAACTCTGAGCTCTGGGCAAGACCCATGGAGAGTGGGGGAGGGGCTCGGGGCATTTGGAGGATGACTTGAGGGGATCCAGTGGGACTGAAAGGAGTCCCTGGGGACAGCAGGGGAGCCTCAGGACTCCACGAGGTGCTCCAGGCTCAGAGGGAGCATCCTCCCCCCTTTTTCCTCCCTCATCCTGCCCTCCTCCCTACCGCAGAGGCTGGGGCGGGCCGGGCGCCCTGGGAGGAGGCGGTGTCCCTGGCTCCCTGCCCACCGGTGCAGGGCTGGACGGGCAGGGGCGGAGCCATGCCTGGTGGTTATAAGAGGCAGCCAGGGCACCGAGGCAATGAGCTATCGCTCAGCTTGGCAGCAGGACGCTGGCAGCAGGCACACTCTGCACTCCAGCCCAGGCTGAGCGCCCCTCCACCGCCATGGTCGCGATGCCCACCGCCTTGTGCTCCATCGCTCTAGCCCTGCTCGTGGCCCTGCACGAAGGTGAGCACCCCCCACGGCCTCAGCAGCTGCAGCAGCCCCGAGGCTGTTTGTCCGTGTCTCCTGCTGGGGCTCTGTGTCCCCCAAGCCAGCCGGGGGCCTTCAGGGGCAGGAGTCAGGCGGCCTGGGGGCTGCAGGAGGCCGTGCTATTAGAGGAGCTGGCATCCCAGGGCAGCCGCCGGCCCTTCCAACCCAGAGCTGCTGGGGCTTCCCCAGGCTGGCCCAGGGCTCCTGCGCCCCGAGAATGCCAACTTCCTCGATTATGCAAGAAGAGGAGCCCGGCGGGTACCCCATCCCAGCTGTGCCAGGCGCCCTGACCCACCTCTCCACTTTTCTTTCCCTCCTGTGCACGCAGGCAAGAGCCAGGCCGCTACCACCCCCATCCCAGAGCAACCCGCGCCCTTGCCCCGGGCCCGAGGCTCCCACCTGCGGACTCGACGCTGCTCCTGCAGCTCCTGGCTCGACAAGGAGTGCGTCTACTTTTGCCACCTGGACATCATCTGGGTGAACACTCCCGGGTGAGCTGCTGGAGGGATCCAAGAGGGGTGGGGGATGCTGGCATGCTGGGGAAGCCCTGGCACACTGCAGCTCTCTCTTGGGAGTGTGGGGCTAACAACAATAGCAATCAGCTGTTGCTTCAATTCCCACGTGAGGGCTGCCTGAGCAAGACAGAGAGCTGTCTCATGAGAATCCTCACAAAAAGCCTGGTCAGAAAGTGTTGGCTCCATTTTCCAGATCAGGGTACTGAGGCTCAGAGAAGTTAGGTGCCTTTCCCAAGGTCACACAGGAAGGGGTAAGTGGTAGGTAGGAGGCTCCAGCCTAGGTCTGCAGATGCCAGAGTGCACAGCGGCTCTGCCATGCTGCCTCTGCATAATCTTCCAAGAATAATATGATTAATGACAGCACCCATGTCTTGACTGCGCCAGGCCCTATGCCAAGCACTGCTGGTGCATTATCACCTCGTGAGCGCACCCCCATCCTCCCCAGTGAAGCAGGGACTGCTGCTGTCCCCAAGTGACAGACAAGAAACCTGCCCCGTGTCACCTGGCAGAGCCAGGGTGGGGTCCCAGGGCTGTCTGTTCTGTCTGCACCCGCACTGCCTCCGGGCCACTGCATACTTCAAGTTGAAGTTTCTCTGTGTGTTTGTATTTTTTTTTTCCTTCTCCAAATTGCAAAAGACAAGAGAAGCCCGGCACGTAAGCGTGTGTAGAGCTAATCCGCATCCAAACACTGGCTCAGGGCGGGAACCCTGCCAGTCCCTGCGTGCTGGGTCTACCTGGAGTCTCTGCAGCTCCAACCACAACGTCTAAAATTAGCTCGGGCGTCCGAGGTGCTGATCCGACCGGCCACAGGGCCCTGCCCTTCGCCTGGCCCACCTCAGACTGAATCCGAAATTGATTTCAGCCAATCTACCATACCTATGCACACACACGCACACGTGCAGGTCAGGCACACTCACCATTTTAAAGTCGAAACTCTAAAAAACACTTGGGTCACACTTCCAGGCAAGTGGTGACCGGGTGGAGGCAGCTGAGCTATGAGCCTGAGTGTTCACTTCTGTGAGAGGGCACTCTCTCCCTTCCTTCCAGACTAGCTGGGGGTCTTCTGTGAGAACAGGGGGACCAGCCTGACTCCGTCAGCTCAAATTGCTGTCTGGAAGTGGAGAGGGGCAGGAAAGACAACTTCCACCCCTCCACCCCATGCTGAGCATCTTACTGAGCAGGACCAGGGGAGTTGGGAGGGAACGGAGGCCCAGAGAGGGTAAGGGTCTTGCCCGAGGCTCCCTGGCATGTAAGCAGGAAGCTGCAGTGGGAATTCTTGAGGGCAGGAGCTGGTTACTTTTGCTGCCACCCTGGTGGCATGGATGGCTATCCCAGTGTGCAGTGTGGACAGTCCCAGCTTGCCAATGGTTCTGGTTTATCTAATCCTCTCTCTGTCTCTCTCCACCCTATACCACTACCTTGCTGGGGCCCGCCCACAGACAGACAGCTCCTTACGGCCTGGGAAACCCGCCAAGACGCCGGCGCCGCTCTCTGCCAAGACGCTGTGAATGCTACAGTGCCAGGGACCCCGCCTGTGCCGCCTTCTGCCATCAAGGGCCCTGGTAAGTGGGCCCCAGGCTGCGAGGGGCCAGCGGCGCCTGCTGGCCTGGGCCTGCTCTGGAGGCAGGGCGTCTGGAAGGCCAGCAGTAGTGCAGTGTTAGTCACCCGGTCGTGCCCGACTCCTTGGGACCCCACGGACTGTAGCCTGCCGGGCTCCCCTGTCTCTGGGATTCTCCAGGCAAGAATACCAGAGTGAGTTGCCATTCCCTTCTCCAGAGTGTCTGGGAGGCCAGCAGAGGCGTGGCTAAACGGTGGAGAAGGGCTGAGGGGAGCAGGGTCCTGGGGGTCCAGAGGCTGCCCTGGGCTGAGGGGCAGCCTCCCTCCCTGCAGGGAGCCAGTCACCCTTGGGTCCTCCCCCCGCTACTACGCCCAGTTCTGGGGGCTTCTGAGAGCATTGCGCCCCAACTCCTGGGCAGGAGGAATCCTCCCCAGGTGGCGGCTGAGGCAGCACAGGCCCGGAGAAGAAACAGGGCTTGTCCTGCCGGCGGCTGCACAGCCAGCCAGGCGAGAGCCGGGCCTTCCGCCTCAGTCGCCGAGGCTCGGGGAACTCTGGAACTTTCTCAGTGGAGAAGCGGTAGCTGGAGTTAGGAGGCCGTGGCGCGTCCCCGAGCTGTCACAAAGCGCCTTGCCAGTCTTTCAGCCCTCTGGACCTCCCTCCCTCCACACGGAGCTTTGGGAAAGCAAACGCTGACATCACCCTCCCCTACCTCCCATACCATCCTATATGATGGCCTATAGGAAACTCCTCCCCTGAGACCTCAGCCGTGGCTGCAGCCTGCCTCAGTTTCCCTGCCGAGGGCTCTGCTTGGCTGCAGGTGGCCAGATTCTGGGAAAGCCAGCCACCCCGCTGCCTCTTTCTGAGGCTGAGAACGCATTCCCGGTGGCTCAGTTTTCCTCAGGCCCCACCCCACCTGGGAAAAGAAGGATCCCAGGTGCACAGGGTGGAAATGGATCTGCTCCTGAGGGCGGGTTGGGGCGGGGGGCTGGGCTGGGCCTGCAGCCAGGCAGCCTTGGGGCCCTGGACAGCCCCTCACTTGGGCCCTAATGCTGTTCACTCAGGACTGATGCGGTGGCAGTCCCAGGCAGCTGGTCCCCTGCAGCTGCGTTCCAGGATGGCAAGACGCGGGCCACGGCAGGAGAGCTCCTCCAGCACCTGAGGTGAGGGGCCCCTACACTGATTGAGTGCCTTCTGTATGCCTTGCACATTTCCCTTATTCTCCATATAACGCCTTGGGTCCTTATGGGCACCCAATAGAAGCTCAGAGAGGTGAAGGTATTTACCCAAGGTCACACAGCAAGCTACAGCATCTGGCTGACTCAATAGCCTGTGTTCTTAACCACTATGCTCTTTGTTACCACCAGGCCTGGAAGTGGACTTTTATTGAGGGTTTCAGGGCTGTGAAAGGTCCCCAGTGTTCATTCAGGCTGTGTCTGAATCAAGCATCTCCCACATGCTGGGGTCCAAACAGATGCTACCCAGCCTGCTCCCTCCCTGGGTCCCAGACTGGACTGTCTCCCTGGTAGCTACAGCATGGCTCAGCTCAAGTCTTGGCACCCAGGAGGTGCCCATGAGCGTTTGTCCAACCAAACTGACTTGAGAACAGAAACCAATAGCCAGTCATGTGGCAGGGTGGCTGAAGGGGCAGCATCTGAGTCAGAAAGTCCCAGCCCTGCCACGAGCAAGCTCTGTGACCTTGGTCTGCTCACTAAACTTCTCTGTGCTTCCGGTTCTTTTCTGTGAGGCAGGGACACCGGTGCTACCCATCTCACAGGCTCGTTGTAGGTTAGAGCAGTTGACATACATGAAGAGCCTCAAGAAAGCCCAGGCCCTACGGGAGCTCTGAAGGTTTTAGCCATCCCCAACCTCTGTCCCTGAGGGTTCCTCAGGGCTGCCCAGTGCCGGGGTGCAACCTAGCCCCTCAAGGGTCCACATCTCTGTGAGGAGGCGGAAACATAGGCAAAAAGACAGGATGGTGGGCTGGGCAGGACCCTGGATATACTGAGGAACTGTCTTTAAAAAAAAAATAATAAAGTGAAAGTGTTAGTCACTCAGTCCTGTCTGAGTCTTTGTGACCCCATGGACTATAGCTCACCAGACTCCTCTGTCCCTGGAATTCTCCAGGTAAGAATACTAGAGTGGGTAGTCATTCCTTTCTCCAGAAAATCTTCCCAACCTAGGGATCAAACCTGGGTGCCCCGCATTGCAGGCAGATTCTTATCATCTGAACCACTAGGGAAATCCAGGAAATGTCTTAAGATGAAAAACTTCAAGGTAAGACTTTGCAAGTACTTGGCATTCCATAATCAGCAAAGCATGTTTTTGCCAGTCTGTACTCACCTTCACACCAGTTCAGGCCTGCATTTATTTTACAGACCAAAAAGGGGTTCAGAGAGGTTGAGACCCTTGCCCAAGTCTCAAAGCTGGGAACCAGCCTCTCAGTTCCCAGGCTAGAATGCCTTAAGCCAGAGCGAGGCCACCTAGATGACGGCAGAGTCCCCACCAGGGTCTCAGCCAGATTCAAAGAACTGTTAGGATCCATACATATCTGGATTGGACCGCCTTGAGCTGGACCTTGAAGAATGGGAATTTTAGGACATGGAGTATGGGGTGAGTGGAAGGTCAACAGCCTGAGGAGCCGCAGGGATAGAGGTGTGGAAGTGAGAGGGCAGCCGGGGAGAGCCACTGGGCTACTCTTGGCCGTCCAATCACCCTGGTGGCACTTGATGTTGAACATCAGTTTTGTCAAAGCTCCTTGTGGGCAGAAAAGCTTCTAACCTGCCCCGGCCTCTCCTTGATGTTCAGACCTTGTTTTCAGGGTCAGCTGTGACCACCCTCTGACCTCCTGGCCATGAATAAGGGATCCAAACCCTATGACCGCTGCCTCTCATGGGGAACTCTCAAGTGATCTGTATCTCCAGAGATGCTCAAGTGACCCCTTTCCATTTCAGGGTTATTTCTGCAACCAAGATCCACTTTGCTAGGCAACAGCAGAAGACGACGAGGGAGACCAGATCTACACACTCCAGGCAGAGGAAGAGATAGCTCTTGACTCTGGGAGAACTTTGGGAAGGAAGCCTGTGTGGATACAGGAGGAGAGGGGCATCCCAGAGCTGGAAGACCTTCCGACCTGTTTCCTGGGCCAGAAAACCCAGCTGCTGGAGCAGGCACCAGCTCTGGCCTCCTCGCCCTGGGGAGGGGGCCTCGCTCAAGGCAGCTCCGTGACACCAGGAAAGTCATCAGGCCCCAGGCTGCAGCGTGGCCTCCCACACTGGCTCCAGTTCCAAGGCCCTGCTGAAAGGAATGGCATGCGGAATGTGCTAACCTGGAGGTGTCCTGTCTGGTGGCTGTGAACCAGAAACAATGTGCAGTGGTGGGCACTCACACCTAAGCCAGCCCCAGAGGCCGAACGAGTCCTTCTAGGGTTGAAGTCCCGGCCGGCCGCCCCCAACCCCCCCCCCCGGTCTGTCCCTGTCTGTCCCCCCCAGCCCTCGCTCTCCAGTGCCCTTATTCTCCCCTCATACCCTCGGGACACTCTTGGTGAGAAGGGCCTGCGCCACTTCACCTGTCTGTATATAACTTATTTGCTCTAAGAAATTTGATGATTCCGATTATTTATTTTAACGTATTTTTTTAGACTCTCGATTATTTACCTGCGAACTTATGTTTGTAATAAACAACAAAATAATGCTCTAGCATTTGGTCTTGGTTGAGCAGGAGGTGGGAGGCACTTTTCAGGAAGGGGCTGCTTAGAAGTGAAGGGAACAAAGGGACAGGGGGGGAAACAGCCTGAGGCAGGTATGGAGCCCTGAGTTCCACACCCCTGTACCCCGGCTGGGCATCGCTGGCTGCTGACCCACCCTCTCTGGACTTTTGCCTATCATGCGCCTAGACAGCCATTTACAGCTTTGATATCCAGGGTTCTAGGACCTGTGTTTCTATCGGGCCAGTAAGTGTTGGCCAGGCCTTTCCCCAGAGCATGTTTCATAGGAGCCAAGACTACGAGGACCCACTTCTGCTCTAGTTGCCACCCCTGAGATTCAGAACAAACCTGTCCAGGGAGGGCTGTGTGCTGTTCCAAGGCTGTGTGCAGCCCTACTGGCCGGGGATGGCTGTTGCGATGGAGGCATAGGCTGGTCCTTGTCCCTCACCCTGGGCTTGGACAGACCCTGCTGGGGGCACTCAACACTTCTCTCACTAAAGAAGCCCAGGGCTCTAGCACTGGCTTGGCCGATCCTGCCAAGACCCCAGGAAGCTGCTCACCTGAGTCCCAGGGACAGCCAGAAGCCAGGGCTACCCCCGCTGGCAGCTCCTGAGACCTACAGCCGCCACTGCTGCCAAATCCCCCTGCGAACAAGCTGTTCCCTTTCCCCTGGCCGGCCTCTGCTGGGAATGGTACACTGTGGCCTGAGCCAGTTATTGAAAAATAATTATTTACACACTACTCTAAGCCTGCCTTGTCCGTGGAGCCAGCTCCAACTCCCTCCTGGGAGAAGAACATGTTGACGCACATTGAACTCCTACTGTCTGCTGGCATTTTATGCAGATAAACTCACTTCATCCTCATGACAATCCCACAATACTACTTTTATTATCCCCATTTTACAGATGAGGAAACTAACGCACAGAGAAGGCAACTAATTTTCCTGGGGTCTCACAGCAAGTAAGTGGCAGCATCAGGATTTGAACCCAGAGTGTATAGTACACATGTCTATATGTACTGATCAAATATTTGTTGATTGAATTCATGGATCACCATTGTAGTATGACCTTGAACAAATCTTCCTCTTTCTGAGCCTGTTTTTTAATCTATAAAATGGGAAACAGTAGTTTCCGCTTTGTAGAGCTGGTTGTGAACCCTAAATGGATGCGCTATGGTGCTGGGCCCAGTCCTGGGCCTGATGAGAGGCAAAGCCTGACTGTCAGGCCGTTAGAAGTGATGATATAACAAGAGGGGCAGGCACAAAGCTGCAGGACCTGAGCTGGGGGGAGATTGGGGCTGGCTGGTGTGCAGAGGCATGGTCAGAGAAAGATGCATGACTACGATGCCACTCCCATAGCCTAAGGAGAGTGAGGCTCACATCAAGAGAAGGAAAGTGAAGAGGGAGCCCCAGACAGAGCAGACAGGAAGGGGAAAAGATTTTGGCAATGGGAGTGACAAAGGCGTTTCCCACGGAGGGCCCCATGTGGCTGGAGCACGGTGGGGGGAGACCAGCAGGAGATGAAACCAGGACTCCCTGGAGGCCAAAGTAGGGAGCCTGCACTTTCTCTCATGGGCCATGGGGACCCTCGAAAGGTCTATGGGCAGCAAGGACCTGGTAAAGGCAGACTTTGAGGGCCACACAGGGGAAGCCTGAATGGGGAGACAGAAGGCAGGGAAGCAAGTCAACCGCTGGCCCTTAGGGATCCAGCCTGGGTGGCTGGGGTTGGCAATGGAGCCACCCAGTCACTTCCTACCCAGGATTCCAGCGCACCTCTCAAATCTCACTGAGCCTGACGCCAGGTGAATCTCACTCCCCAGCATCTTGTTCAAAACAACCCTGCCCCGATGGAAATCCCAAAGCAACAGCCAATGGTCTGGCTAGGCAGCGGTGCGGGGCAACCCCAGCATGGCAGGAGTGAGCGAGACCAGGTAGAGGAATGTGGGCTGAAGGTGTGTCGGAGGCCCAGGGAATTAGGCATTCACTGCCCTGGTCAGAGTTCAGAGATCAGCCACCAAATGATTAAGTAAGAGACAATTAGAGGGAGGCCCAGAAGGCAGGTAAAGGCAAGGCGATACCACAACCCCCAGGATCCTTATTCTCAGGAAACGGGGGCCCCTGCCTTGGGCCCTGCACTCTAGCCCTCTGCCAGCCGTATCTTTCTCCCCAAATGAGAAGTTTGCAGGGTGAGGGGTCATGAATATCCAAAGTCTGAGCCTGCTTCTAAACCACATTCCACGTAGCAGGGGCCTCAGAAGTGTGGGGGAAGGTGGGATAGAGTTTGGAAGAAGCAGAGGAAAATTTATGAAGAACTGTTGCCAAATCAAACTGAATCCTGGGAAGAAAGGCGTCAACATTTTAGAAAGTATATCTGGATTTTATGGGACAAAATCGTCCCTTTTTCCTGCCTTTTTCTGCCCTTTCCATAAATACTTACAGGTTTGGTTAAGGCTTTCTGAGTTGAACTTGTGTTCCTTTTAACTGGAACACCAGGCAGAGATAGGCCAGAAGGGGGCACAGGGTGACCCAGATTTATTCGGGTTATGTGCATGCATGGAAGCAGAGTCAGAGGGGAGTGGGGTTCCATGTCCAGGACTATGCAGCCTGATACATATCCAGGCTACAGACTGGCCCTTTCCTGTCCTGGACTGCCTCTCCCTCCACTCTCTCACTCAACAAAGAACCCCAAGGAATTAGTTTCACTCTTGCCATCTCACTCTCTCTCTCTGAACCTCAGGGATTTCAATTGAGAAAAGTCATTTGCCTATCAGGGCAATGAATCATTGGAGTGTGGCCATCCATGCGTTCAACAATTATGAACAATCACCGTTCAGAGACTCCTGTAAACAAGGCAGACACAGCCCCTGCCCTCACAGGCCAAGAGGAGAGCCTTTCAATAAAGCGCTGTTACTATGAAGGCAGAAGTGAAGGCACATTTATTGAGTGCTCATCAGGTTCTTCTTGCACATGGATTCTTTGGATCCTTGCAGCAAGCTTACACAGCAGGTTCTATCATTGCTATTCCCAATTGAGAGAAGAGATGACGGAGGTTAAGCAGCTCACCCCAAGTATCATGGCTAGCATGTGGCTGAGCTGGACTTAAATCTCAGGCTCTCGGCCTGTATGCTGTCCTGCTGCTCTAAGCAGTTAGATCCACAGTGTGATTGAGCCCCTCGGGTGGGGGAGTCTGGGAGGCTTCCTGGAGGAAGTGACAGTTGATCAAGTGAAGGAGGGGGTGGACAAGGGAGTTCAGGCAGGGGGAACAGTGTGTAGGAAGGGAGCTATTCTCTGTGCTTAGTCATTCAATCCCGTCTATTTGCGACCTCACGGTCCATCAGGCTCCTCTGCCCATGGGATTCTCCAGGCAAGAATACTGGAGTGGGTAGCCATGTTTCCTCCAGGGGATCTTCTCAACCCCGCGATTGAACCCAGGTCTCGTGCATTGCAGGTGGATTCTTTACCAGCTGAGCTACCCAGGAAGCCCATTCTCAGACCCTATCAGGGAACAAAAGAAAGAGGGGCATGGGGAAGGCTGGAAAAGTGTTGCTAGCAGGGCGTGGGGGGCGGGGGTGGCTACAAGCAGGGAAACCCACAACTGCTGTCACCTCGCCCTCAATCCTGTGACAGCCTCAGACAATGTCCCCCTGGAGAATATTGCCATGCCTGAAGCACACCTTTGGATCAAACCGTGCTTGCGCCCCTTGGGGTTTCCCTAGGCTGGCAAGGAAGACAGACAAGGCAAAGTGAAGGGACAGGAGGTGGGTAGGTTACGGGCTCCCCTTCCAGCTATGTGCCCTTCCTGTCTCCCTGGGATCTCTGCTCATTTCATCCCAGGGCCGTTGTGGGTTCACAGGTAAAGCTTGGGGAAGGAGTAGGGTTTGCACACCCTGGGATGAGGGAAACAGCCGGAGCATAGAAGAATCCGAAAAGAGGCAGCAAGCCTGATTGGCAAGGGCCAGGCTGGGAACAGCATCCAGTGCCAGGAATTTGAACTTGAGTGATGGGGAGCCAGCGAAGGTGGCTGATCAGGGGAGAGAGCCAGGACAGGAGCTGGCCTTGGGCAGCTGGCTTATCCTTGGCTCTTCCTGCCTCCCCGGCCAGTGTTTCCAGCTCAAGGGGGCCCTCCCAGCCCCTCGCAGGAGAGACAAAGTGTGGGCCTTGCCTCCGCCTGCCAGGGACCGGAGCCAAGAGCCCTCAGCAGCTCGGAAGGGGGCCATGTGCAGGCCCGCCAGGAACCCTGGAAGAGGAATGTGGCCTAATTAATTCTCCAAAGCTCAGAGGGCCTCGCCTTGTGGGAGCAGCTGCCAGGACAGGCCTGCCAGGACGCCACGGGCCCAGCCCGTCTATCATTCAGTGCTCGGGGACAGCAGGCTGGAAGCCTGGAGACAGGGGCCCAGGGGGCCAGCCCCTTGCCTCCAGGTACACACGTGTCCTCCAGCCCCTTCACAGCAAATAGTGAGATAATAGTAATAATAGCCAACAGCCCTTGAGGGCTTAAAGTGTGTCAGACTCTGTGCAAAGCCTGTTATACTCACTTCTCATCTATTCATTACAAAGGACCAGTGACAGGGGAACTGTTACGATCTCCATTTTGCAGATGAGGAAACTGAGGCTCAGATGAGTGAATTTCCCTGGCCAGGATCCTGCAATCAAAAAGCACAAGCAGGGAAGCTAGGATTGGGATGTAGGCAGCCTGGGCCCCACAAGCATGCTGGCATAAACACTGCTGAGCCAGCGCAGCGTGGACGTGGAGGCCCAGCGCGGAGCAGCACATTTCCCGGGTACAGCCGCCTGAAAACAGGCCCTGGGACATTGACTAGGGCAGAAAGACCACACCCCTGTCCTCTGCTTGAACTGCCTCCTCCTGAAGTCTCTCACAGGGCTTCTCCTGTCTCAGCCCATAGGTCATCCTCACAGACATGTGACTCGCTGCTCCAGGCAGATGGGGCTGGAGGAAGGCATCCCATCTCCCTGGGGTATCTGCTCATTTCATCCCAGGGGCGTTGTGGCAGCACTGGCAGCTGGGGGACATGCTCTCAGCTTCCTCCTAGCCCCCCATCCATCCGCTCCATGGAAGCACATCCCCTCCAAGGCAGGCTCAGAATGGGGCAGGGATGGCTGTCCCAGGGCCTTCCAGCTAGAAAGTGGCGGACCCAGGACTGGCCCGAAGCCAAGACTCTGCCCTTCCTCAGCAGCAGAGCGGGAGAAGGGCAGTGCAGCCACATGCCACCCCCTCTCTGGGCCTCGGCTTCTCGTCGGCTGTATGGGCGTGAGAGCACTAACTGTGCAGTCTTGTCCAGCGTTCATGCAGGCTAAGTTGCTTCAGTCATATCCGACTCTGTGCGACCCTGTGGACTGTAGCTCCCCAGGCTCCCCAGTCCGTGGGATTCTTCAGGCAAGAATACTGGAGTGGGTTGCCATTTCCTTCTCCAGAGGGTCTTCCCAACCCAGGGATCGAACCTATGTTTCTTACATCTCCTGCATTGAAAGGCAGGTTCCCTACCACTAGGGCCACCTGAGAAGCCCCATAGTCATGTCCTGGAGTTCATTCATGTGTCACGTACTGTCCAAAGTAGTTTACTTAATTTTTAAAAACTTTCCAAAGCAAGGCTTTATTCATGGCTTTATAACATGTCACCATAAGGCTGCACCATATGCATCTGTTACTCTGTAGGTGTGTGTTTTAGTTTGTCCCATTTCCCTCCAATGCAATAAACACTGTGTGCTACATTTATACACAAATTTTATATTCATTCCTAATTCTTTTTTGCTGCATATTTTTTATTGAGACATAATTTACACCCCATAAAATTCACTCTTTTAAAGTGTACAATTCAGTGGGTTTTTTTAAAAAATATATTCACAGTTATACAACCATCACCACTATCTAATTCCAGAACATTTCCATCATCCCAAAAAGAAATACCTCACCCTTTAGCAGCTGCTCCCCAGACCTCACTTCCCCGGCCTCTGTACACCACGAATCTACTCTCTGTCACTATGGATTTGCCTGTTCTGGACATTTAATATCAATGGAATCATAACATATGTGGCCTTTTGTGCACGGCTTCTCTCACTTAGCACAACGTCCTCAAGGTCTGTCTATGTTGGAGCAGGTGTCGATACTTCATGCTTTTCCACAACCGAATAATATTCCCTTATAGGGACAGATCAGGCTTCCCAGGTGGCTCAGTGGTTGAGAATCCACCTGGCAATGCAGGAGATGCAGGAGATGTGGGTTCGATCCCTGGGTTGGGAAAAACCCCTGGAGAAGGAAATGGCAACCCACTCCAGTATTCTTGCCTGGGAAATCTCATGAACAGAGGAGCCTGGCAGGCTACAGTCCATGGGGTTGCAAAGAGTTGAACATGACTTAGCAACTGAGCACACACACACACACACACACACACACACACACAGAGATCACATTTTGTTTATCCATTTGTCTGCGTTGTTTCCACTCTTTTGGCTTAAGCACTTTACTTTAGCCTTCAGTGACCCTATGGGGAGGTGCTCTCTTACCATCATAGAAACAACAAGACTGGCATCCAGAGAGGTCAAGTATCCCACGCAGGTCACGTAGCTAGTGAGCGGCAGTGGTGGGCTTTGCCCCAGGAGTCTGGCTGCAGAGACAGTGGCCTTAACCACTTAGCATCACTTCCTCTTCAGTCAAAGTAAGATAATGTAGGTCAGCGCCCACAGCAACTGTGCCAAAGGTGGCACCCACAGGGCACTTAACAGAGGGTGGCTTTTCTCAGCAGCATTTCTGACAGTGGCAGAGCCAGGGTCTGCCAGGCAGGGCCTGAAGCTGGATCAAGAGTGTCTGGATGCCCAGTGATAAAAGTGACTATCTCAGCACACGGGTGGTTCTTCCAGCAATGGGGACATCTCTCCACACCTGGTGGGGGCCGGTGGGCACTGACCCCTCTGCTGCACATCTCTGGCACCCCAGAGCCCATCTCTCCTCCCACCCTCACTTACAGGGTCGTGGCTGCCCTCCTGGCCCCAAGGCGCTGACACTGAGTAACTGAGGCAGCATTCTTGGGTGAGGTCAAGGTCAGAGCTGCCGTGGAGGCTGCACGGAACCTTGAATGGGCCTCTGTCTCCTCAGGCCTCCATCCACTAAATAATTAGACAAGAAATCTTAACACTTCCTTTTTAATTACAAAGCAATTTAAATAAGACAATATATACACAAAGGCTTGTGGCTTTAAAATAATGAAAAGATTATAGGAGCATCTAAAATAAAATGTCTCTTCTGGGCCTCCTACTCCAAGGCAACCACTCTGAGAGTGGGGTAAATAGCCTTTTTCTATGGGTTCAGATATGCTTTCTATCTAACATTTTAGAGGTATTAAAAATAATGCACAACAACATAAGTTTCTCTATTTTACAAACTTTTTTTCTCACATCGAAGGCATCTTTCCAGACCAATACAAGGCTTTTACCCGCCTCTTAATTTTAACAGCTCCGCGTGGCCCTTGTCATGGACAGGCAGTTGTTACTTGACCATCCACCGGTGCACTGAAGCCTTCTGGATGGCTTCCATTTCTTGTTTTCATAAACACACTACAGTAAGCACCTTTATACATCTTTGTCTGCAGAGGACAGATTTTTAGACACGAAATTTCTAAGTCAAAGGATGAGCACATTTTAAGTATTCTGCCAAGAATGAGACTCCAATTTGCATTCCTGTTCCCACTGGGTATGAGTGCCCTTTCCCTCACAAGCCTTCCAGCACTGGGTTTTATCTGACTTTTATTGTTTGCTGCCCTGATAGCAAAACCACTTCTTCATAAGGACTACGATGTGCAAAAGAGCTTTGCTTGATGCCACCCGGGATGAGGAGGGTGAGGGGCCTGCAGGTGCTCCAATGTCTCACTCTGTCCCCTGGTGCAAAGAACTCCTCTGGGGACTTCCAGCACTGCTCTCCAGGATTCTGTTTGGCTCTAGGGCCCCGTCTCTCAGTCCAACTCAGGGGTTGGCCCTCAGGGAGCTAAGAATGGAGGAGGGGCTGGCCAGTCTTCTTGCTCAGTTGGCCCCAGCCTCCCCCAGTAGATGTGTCTTTGAGTAGGCGTGGGGCGGGGGGTGGGGGGGGGAGGGACTCTGGCACCTGAACCTGCAGATGTTCCAAATGCGGGAGCCTGGGGCATCCTGGTTCCCGCTCAGCCTGCCATCCAAACTCACGTTTTGGAAAAGACTAGATCTGGGTCTTGCCTCTGCCAGGCCTTGCTGTGTAGACCCAGGCAGGTCACTGTCCTTTCTGGACTCGGGGCTCCCGGCTGCCAGGCTGGGGGAATCCCTTTACAGGGTAGATGCCAAATCTGCTCCCTCTGGAGACTCCACACTTGCCACACCATGCGCATGAGTCACCCCCAAGTTGGCAGGCTGAGGGCAGGGGAGGGGCATGGAGGCAGGAGAAGGGAGGCTCCCTCCGGACGACTTTGATGCCACATGGTGAGTCTGGCACAGTGGAGTCCTGCCTGGCTAATGTGAGACTGTATGAGCACAGACACAAGGCACACTGACGTGTGAAGTGCATCCTTGTGCCAACCGGGGATCCTCCTGCTCAAGTCTGGGCATTCAGGTTTGCAGCTCAGGTGATTAGAGTCCATACACAACCCATGTGTGTGCACATTCTTGTGCATGTCAACACATACAAGCATGTGTGCCTGAGTGCCCCTGAGCTTGTAAATCTTCACCTGGTTGTGGCTGCCTAGATGTGTCTGCATGAACATGTGAAAGTGTTATTTGCTCAGTCATGTCTGACTCTTCGCGACCCCATGGACTGTAGCCTGCCCAGCTCCTCTGTCCATGGGATTTGCCAGGCAAGAGTATTAGAGTGGGTTGCCATTTCCTTCTCTGGGGCATTTTCCTGACCCAGGGATTGAACCCTTGTCTCCTGCATTGCAGGTGGATTCTTTACTATCTGAGCCACCAGGGAAGCCCAGATGTGTGTGCACACATGTGCCTAAACCCGTGTGCATGCGTGAGGGTGCAAGTGAGCCTGCAGGATGTGCGCACAAGTCTATGATTAGAGATTACGGGTGTGTGGGTGCGCAAGTGACACAAGCATACACACTGATGTGTGCATTCATGTCTGAGCACCTGTCGAAACACGTGCATAGAGTATCCATAGTGTAGATGGAGTGCATCCACATGTATGGGTCTAGAAGGGCTTCAGAGTGCATGTGGGCATAGCTATGTATGGAACTATCACAGTGTAACTCTGTTGAAGTGAATGCACACGGATGTACATTTGCACCCAGGAGGGGCCGCCTCAGCGTCTGCAAACCATGGCTGCTCCTCCAGGGTCCATCCCACCTGGCCTGGACCTCTCCCCTCAAGCCACACTGAAGAACCAACAGAAGGACAGTGTCATTGCTTTAATTACAGGGGGACTAATTATTTTAGTAATTAGTAAGTCATTATAAAGCTTACTGATTTTAAGAACAAAAATGGCTATATCATAGATGCAAAATGCATATGGAAACTGAACAAGAAGCATTGAAGTACAGGATTTTCCATCCCAATCTGGGTGGGAGGGCTTGAATCCCAAGTACACACGGGGCTCAAGAAGGCAAGGGAGTGAGAGGCCAGAGCAGAGAGCCCCTGCCTCCATTTCCAAGGCTGTCCACACTTGACCTCCATCATGACCTCCATCCAGCAAGACATCGTTCTGGGCCCAGAGGGCCCCAACTCTGGTCTGAGCGGAAGTCAGGGAGTGAGCATGTCAGACCGGCTCTGACAGCAACCAGTCAAGGCAAGGCCCTTCTCATTCTCTCTTCCGTGGCCTATAACTCTAAGATAGTCATACCTACCTGGGGTTTCTCAAAGAACCTCAAAATATAACCTCCGACATGTGCCTACCTCCTTCCTCCTCCCAGAACAGTTTCTGCCTCCCACCCCCAGCTCCTCTCCTTCTCTCTTGGCCCGCACCGCCTCCTTGCCACAGGCCTGACCCACAAACTTCTACCCACTGGTCCAAAACCACGCCTGTGTCACCACCCAGCTATACAATTGTCACCCCGGCTGGACTGTGAACTCCTGGGGTAGGGAAGGCTCGGGCATTCTTGGGTCCCCAGAGCCCACCTCAACCTGGCACAGCTTAGATATCGCTCACTATCTGATTTTAGAAACTGAGATAAGAGGAGAAGGAAGGGAGAGCCCCTGGGCGCAGCAACGTTTGGTAAACACGGCAGGTTGTTGGGCGCCCCAAGACTGGGTGAGTCAGCCTGACCCTTGCCCTGGAGGAGGAAGGAAAAGCATCATTTATCAATCTCCACCTGGTGCCACCATCAGCCACGCACTTGATCCCCACCACACACCTGAGAAGTAAGCAGTATTTTTATTCCCATTTTATAGATGCAGAAACTGACCCTCATAGAAGGTGAGTCAGCAGCAGACCTGGGTCTCAAGCCTTCCTGACTCAGCACTTCCTACAGGCTCTTCCCCCCAGGTTCTTCCTCTCTGTCACAAGCCCTGCCCACATTCTTGGTACTTAGGAGTCTGTGGCTCTGTCCCAAGGGCTTGGAAGATGCCCTTGGAGCCCCCCTCAGGAGCAGCCCTTAATCAGAAAGGATTGGGGTGGTGGGTAGACACGCCAGCTCACTTGTACCATGGGTGGGGCAACTCCAAGGCTGCTTCCACACCCTCTGGAGGTCTCTGGAGGGGCTGAGCCCTGTTTCCGCCTGCTGCTCACTAACTTGTCTGTATTGGCTGCCCTTCCTGTCTCCCTTCCACATCTTTTATGGATTCCTAGAATCACCTCGAAAATAAACTCCATGCCCTCAAATCTTAGTCCAGGTCTTCTCTGGGGACCCCAACCCAAGGCCAAGGGGCAGCAGCCACGGGGACTGTGAGTTCTGGAAAGCCAGGAGGACCTTCTTGCAAAGAGGCCTCGGCCACAAAGGCCCAGAGACACATGCAGGTCCAGACCCATGAGAGGAGCCCTGGCAGGCGGGAGGCCAGCCTGTCTGCAGCTCCAGTGCTATGCACAGCGTCAGGCTGGCGCATGAGGACACAGGTGCCCCAGGGTAAAGAGGGCACGGGTGTGAGCACAGCAGCTGATGGGAACAGGGTTTATCTCAGGGCCCAAGACCACACCCACACCTCCCTCCCTTCTGCAGAAGTGGGCCTGGAAAACCTGTGCCCTGGCAAGCCCTAGGGTAGACCCCGGCTGGAAAACCCCAGGGCTCCCAGCTGGCCCTCTCCTGCTCAGCACCTCTGGCCTGGGTCCTGGCAGAGCAGGGAGGCTTCCTGGGGAAGGTCCTAGATGGCAGATCTGTACAATTCTGTGCCTCTCTGTCTTTTCCATTCAAGAAATGGCACAGGGCCCTGGTAGGGCTGAGGAAGTGAATGGAGGGATCACAGCACCTCAGAGGACCCCTGTTCTCTGACTCTGCCAGGAAATCATTTGCACACAGAACATTAGATGTGGCATATCTTGCTTTCCCACGCCTTTCAGAAGAGGGTGGGCTTCCCTGATGGCACTAGTGTTAAAGAACCTGACTGCCAATGCAGGAGATGGAAGAGATGCGGGTTCAATCCCTGGATCGGGAAGATCCCCTGGAGGAGGACATGGCACTCCAGCATTCCTGCCTGGAGAATCCCAAGGACAGAGGAGCCTGGTGGGCTAGGGTCCATGACATCGCAGAGTCGTACACGACTGAAGTGACTTAGTATGCACTCACATTACTTAACCCAGAGGAATCAAGTTCTAATGGTGGAAATTCAAGCATCGGAAAAGACGTGGCTTGATTTTAGGGGTTGGCCTTCCCTCAAATCACACCATGTCAACTCTCAGACAGGCAGCATCATGAAGCAGAAAAAGCACAGGTTGTAGAGCCAGACGGACTTGGGCTCAAATCCTTGGAGACAGAGAAGCCCCTCATCCTGGGCTCCGGCTTCCTGGGCTGTGAAGTAAGTTGACAATGTCCACTGGCGGGAGACCTGGGTTCAGTGCCTGGGTTGGGAAGATCCCCTGGAGAAGGAAAAGGCTACCCACTCCAGTATTCTGGGCTGGAAAATTCCATGGACTATATAGTCCATGAGGTTGCAAAGAGGTGGACACGGTTGAGCGACTTTCGCTTTCACTTTCACTGGCCCCAGGTAAGCATCTTCAATCTCCTTCAGTCCTCAGTCTGGTGAGGAAGTAACTCCAGAGATGAGCAGGTGGGCACTAAGCAGGCCAGCTCCTGCTCAGGTGGGTCCAGAGTGATTCAGGAGCCTGCTGCCCCTGCCAGGGGCCTCTGAGGCTGGGCTGTGTCCTGTCCACTTCACCCTTGCCCTGTGTGGCCCAGCTCTGACCCGAGACTCACCCTCGGCCTGGTTTCTGCACCTGGCCCACAGTTAGCCAGGGCTGGGTCTTCAGTATCAACATTCCTCTGGGATAAATACCTTTGGCCTCAGGAATGCTGGGAACTGGGCTAAGGGGTCAAAGGGCCTGGACTTTATCCTGAGAAGCTCTTAAAGCCTCACAGCACCTGGACAAGGCAGGCATGGCCCATCTACAAAGAGAAACTGAGAGCCACTGATTTCATCCAGGAAAAGAAACCAGGGGCCTCCTTGGTTATCCTCCATAAGAATCAGGACAGCAGAAGATGAAAAAATGGACTCAGAGCAAGCAATGGACTGGCAATTCCACTTCTGGGTATTTACCCCAAAGGAATGCCTAGATATGTTCATCTAAAGATATAAACAAGGTTGTTCATAGCAGCATTATTTATAATAGTCTCATACTAAGTGAAGTAAGTCACAAACAGAAAGACAAAAATATGATATTCCTTATATGGGGTATAAGCGATACTCCCATATATTGCTTATACAAATGATAAAAGTGAATTTATTTGATGAAAAAAATGATACAAATGAACTTATTTGCAAAACCAAAACAGACTCACAGACTTAGAGAACAAACTATGGTCACTGGTGGGGGGAGTTTGACATCAACATGTACACACTGCTGTATTTAAAATAGATTACCAACAGGGATCTTGTGTATAGCACAAAGAATTCTGCTCAATACAGTAATAACCTAAAAGAGAAAAGAATTTGAGAAGAATAGATATATGTATATGGACAACTAAATCACTTTGCTTTACATTTCAAACTAACACAACATTGTTAATTAACTATAGGTAGGTTGGTAGATTTAGTTGCTAAGTCATGACCAAATCTTGCCTGCCAGGTTCCTCTGTCCATGGGATTCTCCGGGCAAGAATACTGGAGTGGGTTGCCATTTCCTTCTCCAGGGAATCTTCCCGACCCAAGAATTGAACCTGAGTCTCCTGCACTGTAGTCAGATTCTTTATCAACTGTGCTATGAGGGAAGAAAACTCATTAATGTAATTAACTATAGTTAACATAATTAGTGAGTGAAGTGAAAATCGCTCAGTCATGTCTGACTCTTTGCCACCCCATGGACTATACAGTCCATGAAATTCTCCAGGCCAGAATGCTGGAGCAGGTAGCCTTTCCTTTCTCCAAGGGATTTTCCCTTAACTAGAAGTTAATTAACTAATTAGAAGTAAATATAATTAACCATTCAGTTCAGTTCAGTCGCTCAGTCGTGTCCGACTCTTTGCGACCCCATGAATTGCAGCACACCAGGCTTCCCTGTCCATCACCAACTCACGGAGTTCACTCAGACTCACGTCCATCAAGTTCGTGATGCCATCCAGCCATCTCATCCTCGGTCGTCCCCTTCTCCTCCTGCCCCCAATCCCTCCCAGCATCAGAGTCTTTTCCAATGAGTCAACTCTTCGCATGAGGTGGCTAAAGTACTGGAGTTTCAGCTTTAGCATCATTCCTTCCGAAGAAATCCCAGGGTTGATCTCCTTCAGAATGGACTGGTTGGATCTCCTTGCAGTCCAAGGGACTCTCAAGAGTCTTCTCCAACACCACAGTTCAAAAGCATCAATTCTTCAGCGCTCAGCCTTCTTCACAGTCCAACTCTCACATCCATACATGACCACAGGAAAAACCATAGCCTTGACTAGACGGACCTTAGTCGGCAAAGTAATTTCTCTGCTTTTGAAAATGCTATCTAGGTTGGACATAACTTTTCTTCCAAGGAGTAAGCGTCTTCTAATTAACCATACTCTAATATAAAATTTTAAAATGTAAATTATACTAGAATGTTCACAGCAGCACTGTTTATAATAGTCTCAAACTAGAAACTATGCAAAAGGGTATCAACAGTAGAAGGAATGAGTACATTGATCCCTGGTGGCTCAGATGGTAACAAACCTGCCTGCAATGCATGAGGCCTGGGTTCAATCCCTGGGTCAGGAAGATCCCCTGGAGAGGGGAATGGCAACAAACTCCAGTATTTTTGCCTGGAGAATTCCATGGACAGAGGAGCCTGGTGGGGTCCTTGGGGGTCAAAGAGAGTTGGATACAACTGAGCAACTAATACTTTCTTTCTTCAAATTGAACTACAATGAATAAAATCATATGGATGATCTTACAAACAAAATGTACAAAACAAGATTCCATCCTTTAAGATTCTGTATGTCTATATCTATATCTGTATATATCTATATATCTCCAGTTTTAGTGGTGCCAGAATTCAGCAAGGTGGTTTCCTTTGGGGGAATGAGGGCAGGCAGTGACTGAAGGGGACTGGAAGGGAACCTCTGGAGCAGCAGTCTTGTTCCATTTTCTGATATAGCTACAGGCTGCATGGGTGTTCTTGTTTTGGGGAAATCCTTCAAGTTGTACATTTATGATCTGTACACTTTTCTATATGAATATTATGCTCTTGAATCTTGTGTTGGAATCTTAGCAATATGCCCTCTTCTGTGTATGGCCTCTTTTGTGCAACATGGTTATTTTTGACATTCATCCATTTTGTGACATGTAACAAGATTTCTTCTTTTTCACTGCTGTGTAGTATTCTATTACCTGAATAGACCACAATGTGTTCATCCATTCTATTGTTGATGGAAGGGTTGTTTACGGTCTAGGAGCTATTACAAATTAGTGCTGCTTTGACCATTTTTTGCACCTGAGTTTTGATGAACAAATGTACATATTTCTGCTGGGGGTATACCTAGGGGTGGAATGGCTAGGTCATAGGATATACACATCTTCAGCTTTATTAGGCCCTAATGATTTTCCAAAATGTTTTACCATTTTGGACTTCCATCAGCTGTATATGGCAGCCTCATATTCTCACTAGCACAAGCACGCTTTGTCTTTCGGCCATTCGGGCAGGTGTGGAATAATTTGCATTTCCCTGCTGCCTAGTGAAGTTGAGCCCCTGTCTTTAGTTTGGATTCCCTAGGTGGCGACCCTGAGATAAGGATTTGGGAGCAAGTCGTTTCGTTGGCGGGTGTGTTCATCTCCTAAGGCTGCTGCAACAAAATACCATAGACTGGTGTCAAACAACAGACCTTTATTTTCTCCCAGTTCTGGAGGCTAGAAGTCCAAGGTCAAGGTGCCATCCACGTTCATTTCTGGCGAGGCCTCTCTCCCTGCGTTGCGGATGGTTACCTTCTCACCGAGACCTCACATGGTTGCTTCTCTGTGCGTGTGCAAAGAGGCGGAGCAATATTTCTGGTGTGTCTTCCTCTTCCCTTCAATGTAAGGACACCATTAGGGCCTCAGGCTTATGACTTGGTTTAAACCTTAATTATCTCACTCAAGGCCTGATCACCAAATACAGTCACTTGGGAAGGTAGGGAGACATGATTCAGTCCATCACAGCAGGCGATCCTAGGAAAACTCACAAGGGAGTGAGGAAGTGACAGCGTGCAGGAGGAGGCTCTCGAAGTGTGTGTCCACGAGCAAGTTGCCACCTGGGCATCTAGAGTTGAATCCCACAGAGAGATTCTGAGAAACCCCACAAACCACGCCCTCGAAAGTTATCCCACTCAGGGTGCCGGGGAGGTGGACTTTTATACATCAACTCCTGTCGGTCATTGGTTGAGGGCTGTTTATACATCAACTCCTGTCGGTCATTAGTTGAGGCCTATTTCAAGGTATGG
>SJYT01058269.1:112812-134046 GCA_006410635.1 Cephalophus harveyi | reverse complement strand
GGTATGGGGGTGCAGGGGGGTGGGGGGCGGGCAGTGATTTTAACTCCCTGGTGCCTCCCAGGCTCACAGAAGCCCTGAGGCTCAGAGCTGCGGGTACAGAGGCCACGCACGTCTTCACATGCTAGTAACGGTCGAATCCTCACTTGAGTGAAGTGGTTACTCTTTTGAAGCTGGGTTTTGAAGGACGTGTACTGATGGGCCAGGCAGGAGAGAGCATTCCAGCAGAAGGAACAGTGTGGACAAAGGCCTGGAGAGAGAAACCATGCTGTCCAGTCTGGGGCTGTACAGGGAAGGGGAGAGGGATGAGACCAAGGCAGGGTCAGCAGAGACTGTACCCTGAAGGTCCAATGAGATGAGGCAGCATCCGTACGCATATCTGCTCAGACAGCCAAGCTGGGCCATGTCCTGAAGACCGTCTCAGAATGCGGTCTTCCAGGGCTCCCAGTCCTCTGAGTCTCCCAAATCCTGACTATGCCCTGCAAGCACCACTGAATGCCAGAATGCCTCCCATAGCCAGAGACATAGATGAGGTTCCCGGCAGAGAGGCTGCAAGCCAGGTCAGGGCCGGAGCAAGGACAAAGGGACCAGCATTCCCAGGGCAACAGACAGAGACCCAGGCCACAGGATGGGAATCAGAGGAGTCAGGCAGAGCTCAAGGCTGACATTAACAAAGTTAATGCTGAGTTAAGCTATGGATCCTGAAGCCCTGAGAAAGGCCCGCTTACACTTATCCCCATGCCACCCGAATCAGACTGTGCTGATCCTCTACCGTGTCCTCCCAGGTCAGAAAAGCTGTGCGTGTTTACACTGTCTGCAGAGCCTAAAGCAGGCAGGCAGAGGGTCAGGGAGAGGCGGGGCCCAGGGGTGTGGGCTTGGATGAGAACCCCCTAACCACCATTTTGACCTGAGGGGAACTGGGAAGTGGGAACCTAAGACAGGTCTGAGCAGGCTCTGACTGCTCTGCAGAGCTATCAGTTTGGAGTCCAGCCACATCCATTTTTGTATCCAAATAACAGGCATCTCATCTGCAGAAGTGTAACCTGACAGGGGCCAGGCATCATGAGTATCTGTTTGCCAGTCCAGCCATACTTTGGCAAGTCATGTCTCCCCTACTAATCCTGCTCTGTGTGGCTTGGGTGGGGCCGTCTCCCCACACCCAGCTGGGGGGACTTGTGAACCATGCCTGGCCAACCATGTCCCCACCCCCAGGTGCCGTGATTGACTCAAGGATAAACACATGACCCAATCTAGGCCAATAGGAGTCTCCCCTGAGACTCTTACTAGAGATGTCTGGAAACTCTCTCATCTGCTGAGATCCTGAGCTGTAAAGAAGAGATGGGAACAGCTGGTGGACAGCTTGCAAGATAGAGAAAATCTGCCCAGAAAAAAAAGAAAAAAGGCAGGCCTAGCTGGAAGATGGAGAGAGAGAGAGAGTCTTTGTGGTGTCAATTAAGCACCTGGGTGCAGCATGTCTGAAGTTCCTGGACTCCTCATTTGCATGAGCCAACACATTTCCTGCTGTGTTTATCTTTCATCAGGGTTTCTGATGCTTGCAGTCTGAAAGGATCTGATGAAAATGCTGGGTGAGAACACAACCAAGCCCCTTCTACACCTTCATATCTCAGAGATGTGCACGGAGTTTCTTTAAAAAGGCCTTTGCAATTGGAATGTTGCAATGAGGCCAAGATCCCTGTCTGCTGCCCTTCTTTGCCAAATGACAACTGACTGACTCAAAGTGGAGTAAACACTGCCAGCAGCTTACATGCAAGAGTTCAGAATGCTACTCCCACTGGAAGACCTGTACTGGCAAGCTGCCCTCTGCCTGACTCCCCAGAGCATTCTGCAAGGTGCATTTTTCTGACCAACAGTCAGGATTAATTACTTTTTCATTCGTTGAAATATGGGGGTCAGAGTTATATAGACTGAGGAGAAAGGGAAGAAAATAGTGCATTTTTGCAACTCCAGCCTGAATGGGCAATATTGCACATTGCTCAACTTGATTTGTGTAATTCAATGAAGCTCGACAATCCACCCAAATGTATTTAACCATAGGGGTTTGGGTAAATAAATTATAATATATGGATTTAAAAAGAAGCAAGGTAGCTCTGAAATATACCATCATAAAAGTATGTCTAATGTACGAAGTGTTAAGTGCACTTTGCACAATCACACCTCAATAAAGTGATGTTTTTTAAAAATCATTTTGCTGAATAATATGTATAACATATGCCCATTAAAAAATAATACCTGACAGTCCTACAACTTGCAAAAGTTTGTCATTTATGTGTTTAGGTGGGGGAGGTGGGGAGGAAGGGATGGAAAAAACAATTTTCAATTAAAGTAACTCACTCTCCTTGGACGATTCAATCCATGCAAATTTTAGTTCCCTATCAGAGCTATTTCCCCTTCACAAGCTATTTCCCAAGAAGGAAAGACGTATAAGCTTGGGAGTCTATGAACTAGAAACTTGGGGGTGTAAGAACTAGAAGCTGGGGTGTCTTCAGGACTTCAGGGAAGAGCCCCTCCCTGGCCTCACATCTCTCTTGTAAGAATGTCTCATCCTATTGGTTCTGAGTCTGTTTTCTTCCCAGCTGCCATTACCTGTGCAGCGGGCAGAGCCCAGGGCTGGTTTTAACCTGGCAAAGACTGTAGAAGCTCCAGAAGAGGAGTGTTGATCAGGATCCCTGCAGTCTGGCTAGGACTTGGGGACACTGTGACCCTGTCCAGGGTCCTGACTGGCAAGTGCCACACCAGAACTCAGTGGCTTTCTGTGTCCCCTGAGGGGCTGGGAAACCAAGGCAACCCTTTCGCATCACACAGGAGACAAGTATGAGACGGCTGCTGCTGCAGCTGCTAAGTCACTCCAGTCGTGTCCGACTCTGTGCGCCCCATAGACGGCAGCCCACCGGGCTCCCCCGTCCCTGGGATTCTCCAGGCAGGAACACTGGAGTGGGTTGCCATTTCCTTCTCCAGTGCAGGAAAGTGAAAAGTCAAAGTGAAGTCGCTCAGTCGTGTCTGACTCTTAGAGACCCCATGGACTGCAGCCCTCCAGGCTCCTCCATCCATGGGATTTTCCAGGCAAGAGTAGTGGAGTGGGGCGCCACTGCCTTCTCCGTAGAGAAGACTGAACACTGTAGTGGCTTGAATGCTGACCCCTCAGAAGCTATGTCCACATCCGAACCCCTAGAACTTGTGGATATGAATTGGCAAAAGGGTCTTTGCAGATATGGGGCTGCCCTGATAGCTCAGTTGGTAAAGAATCCATCTGCAGTTCAGGAGATCCTGGATCAATTCCTGGGTCGGGAAGATCCGCTGGAGATGGGATAGGCTACCCACTCCAGTATCTTGGGCTTCCCTTGTGGCTCACCTGGTAAAGAATCCACCTGCAATGCAGGAGACCTGGGTTCAGGCCCTGGTTGGGAAGATCCTTGGAGAAAGGAAAGGCTACCCACTCCAGTATTCTGGTCTGGAGAATTCCATGCACTGTATAGTTCACGGGGTTGAAAAGAGTCGGACACGACTAGTGACTTTCACTTTCTTTGCAGATATAATTAAATCAGGTCTCGAGATGAGATCATCCTGAATTATCTAGGTGGGGGGCTCTAAACCCAATAACAAGTGGCCTTTCAAGAGAAAGTCCAAGGAAGATGTGACCTAGAAGAGATGACTCAGAGGAGAAGAACATGTGGAGACAGAGGCAAAGACTGGAGTGACAGAGCCATTCAAAGTGCCAACAACTACCAGAAGCCAGAAGAGGCAAGTAACAGGCTGCCCCCCAGGGCCGGAACATAGCCCTGTCAGTACTGAGATTTCAGACTTCTGGCCTCCAAAATTGTGAAAGAATAAATTTTTAAACCACTTGTTACGGCAGCCCAAGAAACTCGTGCACATTTCCTGCTCTGCTTTCTACTCTACTGTGGGCGTGGACCAAGTGTCCCTCCAGACAGCATCCGACAGAGTTCTAGAAGTGGGCGGAAGTCCCCTCTGGGGTTTCTAGCTTTCCTACAACCTCTCCCAGGCTGGGGCTCAGAGAGAAGGGTGAGGCACAGGCAGCCTCTGGGCATCACTCTTTCCTCCTACAAATCTGTTTGTCCAGCTCTCTAACGGCTCCTCTGAGAAGTGGAAGCAGTGCCCACGTTGTCCCGAGCTGGGCAGGCTTTTCACCCTGCACTGCACCATAAATTCTTTCTACCCGAGCCTTACAGTAAAACTCCGTGTTCAGTGCTCTGTTTGCGCCTGGCATCTGCAGGAAGTCCTGGGAGCAGGCAACTTTGCTTTCTCTCTCTCACAGTAGGTGCTGCTGATTCTCAACCCCGCTTCTCTTTCCCTGCTCCATCTCTTTAAAATGCCCCAGTTTTCATTCCGGAGCCCATCTTGCCCTCACATCACCCACGTGCTTCAGGTGAGGCTAACCCCAGCCTCAGCTCTGGGGGCTGCTCTAACTGGTGTCCAGGAATCTCTCCCACGTGGTCCAGAAACCCAAGCCTGAGCGCCAGTGCAGGGCGCATCTCTGGCCACAGGAACAGGCATGCAACACCAGCCACGATGCAAAGGGAAATATACTAGGAGCTGCTGGAAACAGGTATTTCCTTGCTGTTAGAAGGATCCACCAGAAGGGACATGTTCTCCTTTTCCCTTGGTGTCCTGGTGCTGAATGTATGCCTCAACTATCTGGCAATTCTGAGGGGAGCCAACCCCAGGATGAAGCCATCAGACAGAGCATAGCCAAGGGACTGCTGAGCACTAGCCAGAGTTGCTGGATCAAGCCAGTCCTGAAGCCCACCCTGTCTCTGGAATCTGGTTACCTGAGCCAATACATCTCATTGTTGAAGCCACTGTGTGTTAGACTTACTGTTACCTGCAGCCCAAAGCATCTTACCAAATATACCACTTGCCAAAGCCAGTTTTTTAAAACTATTGTCTTGTTATGGATTTTGAGATCCTATTTTGGGAGTCAAAAGCTAACTAAGCATTGTTCCTTATTCCTCTTACATTACTATTCTAGCAATTTTTAATCCTCCCTAAAGCAGATGGATGCCTCTGGCTCAATAGAAGGAAAATTCACATAAGGAAGCTTGAGAAAAAATACATGTTACTGTATTTCAAAGAAATTATCCACATTACCCTAACATTCACACATACAAAAAAAAACCTGGGGGAAGAACTTCTAAACTGTGAGCAGGAGCAACTGAAGAGAACTTGGGGGATATGTGTCTCCCTATCTAGGCTGGTATCACTGTAATATTTGAATTTCTAGAGTCAGCATGTATTATATTTTTAATTTAAAATCTTGAGGATTAGAGTCATCCGAGGTATCCAGAATTCCCCAGGTGCCTTCTATGGCTCAACTGTCAATCCTGCAGAAAGTTTATTTGTGGAACAAAGCAATGACTTAAGAATAGTCACAATACTTCTTTACAGTTTAGATTTTTGTTTTCAACAACTCACACTGATCTAGCTGAGTGAATGTTCTCCACCACAGGAAACCCTTGCCAAATCTTTGCCAAGTGGTAGTTAGCAGGACTTTGGTGTCTCCTGGGGTCAGGAGAGGGGCTGCAGCTCTGAGTCAGCCAAGGTCTGGCTCCTCCCTTCCATCCCAGAATCTCTGGCACAAAGCGCGCATGCCTCTCTGAGGTCTGAAGGGCCTCCTTGCAAACTCATCCTGCAAGAAGGATGCCACCTCCTCCTTGGACAGAGATGAGAACCTTCAGTAGCTCCAGAGGGGTCTCCAGGCTCTGGGGGCCAGAGACCACAGCCCAGACCCCAGTGCCCCAAGAGCCCCCTGCTCTGCCCCAGGGTCCCCGTCACTCCCTAGGGGTTCTTTTCTCGGCTTAGTCCTGACGCAATGTCCAAGCTCAACTGGCCTGTCTCTGGCATTTCCCCCAAGCTGGTGAAGCCTGGAACCTCAGAGTGAGTGGAAAGAGCCTCTGCCCTGAACAGAAGAAGCCGCAGGGCTGACCCCCATACCCACCAGTAAGAGCTGGAGAGGCTGGGCTCTGGGCTCAAAGCCTGGGGTGAGGAGGAAGAAAGATGAAAGGGCTGAAGAAGAGGCCGTTTGCCAGCACCGCTCACGCCTGTCCACCACCCTCGCTTCCCTGGATCTTGTCCCTGTGCTTGGTCCCTGGATTCCATCCCTCTCTAAAGCCTCTGGTTCCAGGATCAGAAAAAGCCTCAGTGTGAGCCTCAGTTCTAGAATCTCAACTCTCAGAAAGGCTAGTACAGGGGACTTCAGTACTACCCTGCCCAGACATGCCTGGGGTAGGTCTGGGAATCCCTCATGCTCACCTCCTCCATGAAGGGCTGAGCACCCACTAGAAGACATCCTGTTCCCCATGGGTATCCAGAACCCTCAAATGTCCCAAACCTCCTCATCCGCCCTGACCTCTGCCTGGATGGGCAGCAGATACCCCGAGTCTCTTGCCCCAGTCAGACCCTTAAGTGCCAGGCCCTGTGCTGGGCACCTGGTTCAGAGATGAGGCAGGTTCCTGCTGCAGGACAGTGAGTGGCAGGGGACGGCAGGTGGGCGGGTGGCCAGATGAAAGCAGCCACAGTAACTGCCATGGGCTGCACAGCTGCTGGGCCCGACGCCAGCAGGGGACGTGATACTGAATGGTCACCAGCCTCTTCCCCAACAAGCTGGTCAAGTTCCCAGCAGTGGTCTGTACAGATGCCCTCGCCAGATGCAGCATCGCTCAGAGAGGTCCTCCTTGTTCACAGGATTTAACAAATAACCCCTGCTCCACGGTCCTATCATCCTCTAGCATTACATGCTCGATTTGCCATACCAGTCATCCGCTCCCATCACTGGAGTGTAAGCTCTCGGAGGGCAGTATCTGTGTCATTCTTACACCCCAGACCCTGGGATGCTGTCTGGACACTGACAGCGTATTCGTGGGTTCCCTAGACGTGCATGAAAGGTGGTTGCTGGATCCTTGTCCCTCTTTCTACCCTACAGTCACCTAGGCAAACCACCCCCAAGACCTGCAGAAGCTGTCTCTTCTCCTGTTCTGTCATCTCTCCTCCTCGCCTTCCCCAAACTCTAAGCCCAGCCTCCCCAGCCCTTCCTTGGTAATTTTTAATCTCTAACTGCTGTTGCTGCTAAGTCGTTTCAGTCGTGTCCAACTCTGTGTGACCCCATAGATGGCAGCCCACCAGGCTCCCCTGTCTCTGGGATTCTCCAGGCAAGAACACTAGAGTGGGTTGCCATTTCCTTCTCCAAAGCATGAAAGTGAAAAGTGAAAGTGAAGTCACTCAATCTTGTCCGACTCCTAGCGACCCCACGGACTGCAGCCTACCAGGCTCCTCCATCCATGGGATTTTCTAGGCAAGAGTACTGGAGTGGCTTGCCATTGCCTTCTCCGCTTAATATCTAAGGCCCAGTTCAAATGTCACCTCCTCTGTGAAGCCAGCTCAGATCCCTTCGTGGGCACATTGCCTATCACGTGATCTTACTGGGCGCTGCAGCCACGTGTTTATGTGTCTGTGGCCCCCACCCCCACCACCACCTCCACTGCCGAACAGAAGATCTTCAGAACTGGCCTGGGGCCCAGGTCTCTGCGTCCAGGGCTTCTACAGAGAGCAGGGCTGGGTATAATATCAGAGCTCAGGAACTGTCCGTCAGATGAATAAAGGAGTGAGGGGAGAAATGAATGGGTGAGCTTGCCGTTAGTGAGGGCTACGTGAAGGAGCAGGCGGATGCATGAATGAGCAAGGGAAGAAGCTACCGAGTGAATGAGCCAGTGACTTGGGGTGGGGTGGGGGGGGAGTGAGCCTGTGAAAGAGAGAGAGCCGTGAGGGTTTCAGTCTGCTCCAGCAGCACTGGCAGCAGCCAGCCCCCACCACCCCTGGGCCTGAGCTCCGTGCCAACCAGACCTCCCGATGCCTCCTCCCAGAGCCAGCTGCCGTCAGCACCGCTCAGCACGCGCTCCCGATGCTGGCCAGCCCCTGCGCTGGGACATGAATCAGACAGGGCACTGCCCCAGGGCTCCAGGGACTCGGGGTAGACAGACAGCCTCATAAATAAACCCGATGCCATGCTGGGCAGACATGTGTTCCAGCAATGCGGTGAGCTCAGGGTTGGCTCTGGAGCCTGGGCTGGCAGGGCAGAGCCTGATGGAGGAGCCTGGGAGAGCCTCAGGAAGAGGGAGCTCAGGGCCAGGCCTGGAGGAGAAAGGGCACCCGGGGCAGGAGGGCCGGCAGCAGCCGGCTGCCGAAGACACGGTGCGGAAGGCACGGTGGCTTCGACGGACACAGGAGTGCAGGGGGAGGGCGTGGTGGAGGTGGGACCACGGGGAACGCAGGGCCTGAGTGGTGGGGTCAAGGAGTTGGGCTTGGCAGAGCCGGGGCTGGGGACACAGCAGGATGTAAGCAGAATGGGGCACAAGGACTATGGGCTGGCGGTGCTGTGTGTCTCAGAAGGAAAGATGGGAGGCTACGGGGAACATGTCTGGGAGTTTCTAGGGTGCTCAGGGCTGTGTCCTGCTATAGCTGTTGCATAATTGAGCTCCTGGCTTCTCTCCACAAAGTCACCATCATCCTCCCAGCCCTAATACTCACCACCAGCAGCTTGAGGCTTTGGAGCACCCAAATTAGGGAGGTTATTTTGGTGCGAACACTTCCAAGTGGGTGTTTTTAAGCCAAGATTGTTTTATAATGGTTCAGATCATGGGGGAGATCCTGGGGTTTCTGAAGCAAATCAGGGAATTTCAGAATTTGACAGGAAACCTCCCAATTGAATGGGTTGAGGCCACCAATTCAAAGATGCCGAGCATCCTACTGTGCGCAGGACAGCCCTTCACGACAAAGAATGACCTAGTCTAAAAGGTCAGTGGTGCCATGGTGTTCGACTCTTTGCAACCCCATGGACTGTAACCCTCCAGGCTCCTCTGTCCATGGGATTCTCCAAGGAAGAATACTGGAGTGGGTTGCCATTCCCTCCTCCAGAGGATCTTCCCAACTCAGGGATCAAACCAGGTCTCCTGCGTTGCAGGCAGATTCTTTACCACTGAGCCACTGGGAAAGCCCAGTGTCGAGGTTAAGCAACCTGCTTTTACAGGCGGGAGGACTGAGAATGTGAGAATGCTGGATCAAGAGGTGGTCTCCAATAATTCGAGTAGCTCTTCATACGTGCCAGGAGCTGTTCTGAGAACCTACCCCCATTCACTCACGTCATCCCTTCCTGCTTTGAGGATGAGGATTAAAGACATATGTGATTTTCCCAGGGTCACACAGCTGGTGGGTGGTGAAGGCAAGATTCCCACCCAGATTGTCTGGCTTCAAAAGCTGTGCTCTTGATCATGACATCCCATGGTCTCCCACATCACCCAGCAGCTGGGACAGAGCTGGGCTTGGACCCAGAACCCCCCTCTCCAGGCAGATGTTCCTTCCACTCTGCTCTGGGCCCCAGGCCCACATAGGAGTCCTGGGCTCCTCCACCACCACAGATGTGGAGCTTAGCAACCAGGGCTTCGGTGTGTGAGAGATGCAGTGGGCGGGCAGGAGGCAGAGCCCAGGGACAGAGGGCCTTTGTCTGCCTGCAGATGGGTAGGGGCCAGTTGGGTGCAAACTCATTAGACAGCTGCCATGGCTGCCAAGGAGACGGGAGCAATTAGAGGGCCTGGCTGAAGCCAGGAAGTGGAAGCCGCTCTGCGAGAGAGGCTGAGCCTCCCTCCACCAGGGCCAAGCTCCTTGGGAGGCAGCTGCCAAGTTTACGTTCAGTTTGATAATGGCAGCTCCAACCATCCTTACAGGTTGAACCTACTATGTGCTGGGCTAGGCACATTCCACATCTTGTCTTTTTTCATCTATAACCCCTCCCCCCCCCGACCCCCGAACTTGGGAGGCTGGAATGACCAACTCCATTGCATCCACTTAGTCATCCCTCCATTCATTGGACAGGTATTTATTTATTGGGTGCCTACTATGTGCCAGCGCTGTGCTAGATCCCAGAGATGCAGCAGCCAACACAGCAGACAAAAATCTCCGCTCTAGTGGACCTTATGTTCTAGAAGGGGAAGACAGGCAACAACAAAAAAGAAACAAACAAGGTAACTGCAACTTGTGATCAGTGCTATGGAGGAAGTGAAGGGGCTGACGGGAGGAGGCTGGGGATAGAGGAATCAGGGAAGCTCTCTCTATGGAGGTGACAGTTCACAGGGGAGGGACTTGGGCTCAGAGAGGAGAGGTGACTTTTCCAAGGTCACACTGCTGGAAAGTGGAGGAGCTAGGGCTTGCCTCCAGCCTTGACCTGGGCACCTGTCTCCCAGAAGCCCCCGCCCCTCCACCAGTCCACCACCCACTGGCACGTGTCTCCACCCCCTCCTCATGGCAGCCTCACGAAATTCGGGGGGTCATCACTTCCATCTTACAGGTGGAGAAGAGGCCCAGAGGGGACATCTCAAGCCCAGGGCCCTGCAAAGGAATGATAGACAAGGGACTTGAGAGTCTTTTGATCCCCAAACCTGTGTTCCTTCTGCCACACCTCCATCCTTCCCGGCCGAGCACGTGACCTGCACTGAGCACTTAGTAGGCCGATAAGAAGCAGATGGATGCGTGGACTATGGGGCCTTGGGCATCATCTCCTTTCAGTGCTTCCATTTCTCCATTAGAGAAAACGACAGGGTCCAGACCAGCTTCAAAATGCCCAGGTTCATTCTACTCTGTCGACATTCCTTGGGGACCGTGGTACCCTATGAAGAAAAAGATGCAGGGGACTCTACCCACCACAGGCCATTCTGGGTGGAGCAAACTGCAGGCAGAAGCATGGAGGTGGGAAAGGAAACGGCAAGGAGTCAGCAGGCATGTTTAGGACATGGAGAGCCACCGGGAACTCTTTTCTAACTGTCCCCTTCCTTTTCCCGCATTCCTACCACCTGTCACCTGCATAGGGTCTTAGGCCGCCACAGCTCCACCTCCTCTCAGTTCCAGCCCTTGCTTGAGTCCCAGAGAGTCTCCCAGAGGAGGGGCTGAAGCAGACCCCAAATACATCGGTGCCTCCAACTGTGCACGGTGTGATCGTGGTCAGGCAGCTGGTCCCCTCCCTCGGCCTTGGCCTTCCTATCGATTAACTGGGGAAACAGTGATCAGAGCAAGTCGGTAGCACAGTAAAAGGTGAGGTTTATGAGCACATTCTCCATGTCAGGCAGTCATCCCTTGAGACAGATAATTTTATTATCCCCGATGTACAGATAAGAGATCTGAGGCTTAGGGAGGTGAAGTCACTGGCCCAGGGCCACACACTAGGAAACGGCTCCCCCGGGGGATTCACACCCAGGTCCATCTGATGCCAGAGCTCTGCTCATAACAAAAACTCATATGAGGCATGAATGCCCTGCCCTTTGACCCAGGCAACACTCAACCCCCAGGACTTCACTTGTAGGAAATAATCCAAGAGAGCCGAAAACCTGTTCACAGCGGGCCTATTTACAATATGGTGGATCACTAGAAGAAATCTGCATGCCCAACGACAGGGCTCTGTTCACTTTAGAAATTAGGCAGCTTCAGATAGATTGTAGCTTGCTGAGCACCAGCTCTTGCCAGTTGCTCCACTGTAACCCCCACTCTAACCCTGCAAAGTGGATGTTGCTTTCTGCATCCTGGGTGAGGCCTCCAAGCTCAGAGTGTGAAGGACTGGCTGAGGGCTCACAGCCAGTGATGGGCCAGGGCGTGAGTGGTATGGCTAGGCCTGTTCACAGCCACACCCCAGGTAGCTCTGTTCTACAAGAAAGGAAGCTAAGGCAAGTAAGTGACCCAGTACCACATAGCTGATAAGCAGAGAACTGGAGTTTGACCACAGGAACGGGGACTCCACACTCTGGGACCGCTTCCCCACACTGCCACCTACTGACTGGGAAACTGCAGGTGAGTCATTTACCATCCCAAGCCTCCTGGGCTCCTCATCTGTAAAATGAGAGTAAGATTGTCTGTTGCACATGGTGTCACCCGTAAGCGATGGTAACTAACAACAGTGGCGACACCGGTAATAATACTAATAGTCGATGCCACCGGGACAGCATTCTGCCGTGAAAGGGAACCGTGCCTGAACGTTAGAAGGACTGGCTGCAAACCTCAGCTAGGATACATCTCAGTTCTCTCTGGGCCTCAGTTTCTCCATCTGTAAAATGGGGGAAGGGCACACCTGAAGATGCTTCCGGTTCTGGTGTCTCTGAGTCCAGGAACTCTACTATCTCGGGTTTTCCCTGTGCAGGAAGCAACCGGGGCTCTGCCTGCTGACTCCTCATCACACACTGGTCCGGGTTGAGGGGGGACGCAGTGGGTCTGGGCTTGAGGACACATGTACTGGAGGAGGACAAGGGACCCTTGGGCAGGGAAACGGAGGTTGAGTCAGGAAGCCCCAACACTCAGTCCCCCAAAACACAGCCCCTGCTCCTGGCCTAAGGCCACTCAGGCAGCATCTGCTCCGGGTCCTCTGTTCCTCTGCATGGGGCCTGCCTCTGCCCCACAGCCTCAGTCTCTCCCCTCCCTACCAGCCCCTCAAGGAGATGCTGAACCTTGGTGAAGAGAAAGCAGAGGAAGGCAAGGAAGGAAAGGCTGGGGGGACCAGGAGAAGAGGAGAAAGCACCCCGAGAAGGAGGGGTGAAGAGTATGGCTTTACATAGTGGATGGTGGGGGTGGGATGAGAACGAGGCTTGGGACAGGGTAGGGAGGAAGCAGAAGAGGTCAACAGAGCGGCTTAGAGGGTCTCTGACATTTTTCAGAGTCCCCTTTACCAACCCTGGTGAGCTTCGGATGCCCCTCTTTATGTCCTGTGACTGGATACCCTGGGAGCCAGGCCTTTCGCAGCGGTCATGCCAGCCCCGAGGGCAGGTCTCCCACACAGCTCCAGCCCCATAGGCGGCCACGCAGAAGGGCCAAGGGATGTTTGCGGGACAGAGGACTTGGTTCACTCTCCCAAAGGCTCTGCGCTGAGAAGAATGGAAGCATCATCCAATCCACCTTTCCTCACCTGCCGCCCACCCCCACCCCCACCACGGAAGGAAGACTTTCTCAGGGTTCCACGGGGGGGATGTCAGGGCCAGAATCGGAACCCAGGGTCCTGTGTCTCGGGCCTTTCTCCAGCCCGGCCCTGGAGGGTCCCAGCAGCAGGAGGAACCCCTGCCTCTGGTTCTGGCTTAATAACCAGCCTCGAGGCGGGGCTCAGGGCCTGCGGCTCAGCTGCTAGTCTCCCCAGGTTGCAAGAGCGTTAAATGGCCTCAGTGAGGCACAGCTTTGACTCCTGAGCAGGTGAGGCTGGAGGCAGAGAATACACTGATGTGGCATCTGGGGGCTCCAGGGAGCCTGAGCCCAGAACAAGCCTCCACCAGGATCTGAGGGACCTCAGGCTCTGCAGAGTCAGTGGCACAGAGGCCCGCAGCATCCTTGGAATTGAGGCCTGGTGTGGCAGAAAGAGGAGAGGCCAGGTGACCCACGGAGATACCCCAGAGGCAGCGAAGCTGAGAGACACAGCCAGCTGCAGGTTAAGAGCTTTCAAAAACTTTCAGCTACAGCCAAAGACAGGAGACCAGTTTGTAAACAGACAACAAAATCCCACAACACCCTCAGACATGTCTTAACACATCTCTCTGATGGGCTCAGAGCTGGAGCTGGCCTGCTCAGATTCCTCATCCCTTTCCAAGAAAGAGGCAGCTTAGCCTTGGACCTGGAGAGTCTAAGGCCTTCCTCAGGCCAGTTCTTCTATTCCTTCCCCATCAAAATGCATCGAGAAATCCCCTCTGGGTTTATTTTCTTCCCTCCTTCCCTGCAGGACTCCAGCCTCATCCCATCAGTTGTACTCACCTTCCTCCCAAACCCTCCCTGGCTCCCCATGTCAACAAGGTGCCATTCAGACTACTTGACTTGACATTCAGCATCTCTGTGATCTGCTCTCTGACCTCAAACATACTGCTCCCCTCTGCCCCAACTGTGACTCTGTCTTGGGATGTTCTTGCCACAGGAACTGCTCATTGCAATCTGGATTTGGTCTGTCAAGCCCAGTTTGGTCATTGCCCTTAGCAATGTGGTCAAGGAAAGAGTTCCAGGCAGTGGGCATGCTTTCCTCTGAATGGCAGGTGACCCATGTGTCTGCCCCAATCAGTGGGGCCATGGTAGAGGGGAATCTCAACCCTACCACTTCCTGGAAGTGTGACCTTGGGGAAGGGAGTCTCAATTTTCTCATCTGTAAAATGGGAATGGTGATCCCTTCACGGGACTCAAAGGTCTGGGCACAGTGCAGATCACAGAGCTATTATTAGCTATTATTTAGCTATTATTGGATTCCCTGATAGCTCAGTTGATAAAGAATCTGCCTGCAATGCAGGAGATCCAAGTTCAATTCCTGGATAAGGAAGATCTTCTGGAGAAGGGATAAGCTACCCACTGCAGTATTCTTGGGCTTCCCTTATGGCTCAGCTGGTAAAGAATCCTCCTGCAATGTGGGAGACCTGGGTTTGATCCCTATTTGGGAAAATCCTCTGGAGAAGGCTACCCACTCCAGTATTCTGGCCTGGAGAATTCCATGGACTGTACAGTTCATGGGGTCGCAAAGAGTCAGACATGACTGAGAGACTTTCACTTTCACTTTAGCTATTATTTATCAGGATCGGTGCTGTTATTACTTCATGCAGTCCCACACAGCAAACATCCTAAGCACCAGGCCACTGGCAGGCTACAAGTCTGTCAAACCAACTTCACAGGATAATATTAGAAACATTCGCCTCCATCTCAACTCACATACAGGAAACTGAGGCCCAGGAGCCCAAAGCCCAGCTAACAGCAGAACAGACCAGAAGCCACATCTCCTGATTTCCAGGCCAGAACTCTTTCCCTACAAGCTGCCACTACTAAAAGCCAAATTCAGATGCCAAACTTTAATTGTGATAGTCTTTGCTCCATATAAGAACCCTTATTATTTATTCTCACTTTTAACGTACCCCCTTGAACACTCCTATGTACCTTCAGAGAACACCACCCCCCTCCTCGTCCTCCTGGGCAAAGCTCACTCCCCCAGCTGCTCTTTCTCCCCACCTCTTTTCTCTCTCCATCCCTGGAGAGGCCTTTATCTGACCTTCCCTGGCAGAGCCAAAGGGCAAATGCTGGCTTGCCTTTTTGCTGCTCAGCTAAAAAGCTGACTGCCTTTTCTCGATTTCTGGATTGTGTTGCTGTTCTTAGCCTCAAGGGTCTACTCTGTAAGAGAAAACCAGAATCTCCCTCTCCAAAGCCTTTATCTATTCCCAGTTCCTCCCATCTTAAAAAACAACCAAGGAGCAGACAAAGTAAACCTTCTTCTACCCTCTTCTCCTTCAATCTGGCCCCGCTCCTTCTAGCCCCGTTTCCTGGTGGTGACCTGTTATCTCCAGGCTCCATCTCCAGGCTCCATCTCCTACTCGCCAACCCACGGGGTTGCCTCTGCTGTGTCTTCTGTCCAGGTCCGCAGTGACTCCATTTCCCCCAGGTCTGCTGGGCTCTGGGTAGCCTTCAATCTGCCTGCTCTGTCTGCCTCAGTTTCCTCTCTGAGCGCACTCTCTTGGGGGTTGTCTGACACTGTCTCCCCACAGCCCTGCCAGTAACTTCTCAATGCCCTTTGTTGGGCTCCTCCTCCATCCAAACCGATGTTCTATCTTGGGTCCTCTTGTCTTCCCATGCTCCTTCCCTTGGCCTTCCTATAGGCTGAAGTTCCATCTCTAGCCAATGATTGCTAGAGTCCACCTCCAGCCCAAACTTGTCTCCTGAGGCCCAGGCCTGGGCACTCTATTGCCTCTAATGGATGTCTCTTGTCTTTTTAATGTTTATTTATTTGTTTATTTGGCTGCACTGGGTCCTAGCTGAGGCATGTGAGCGCTTGGTTTTAGCATGTGGAATCTAGTTCCCTGACCAGGGATCGAACCTGGATTGATTGATTGATCCAGGCATCAATACAGGGATCAAACTCTCCATTGGGAGTGCAGAGTCTTAGTCCCTACTGGGTGTCTCTAAGGCAGCAGCAACCGAGCACATCTCAAGTCATCTCATGATTCTCTTTTGTGAATCCCCTCCCGAGCCCCCAGCTCTACATCCAGCCCCACCACCCACCCTGTCTTTGAAGTTGAACACCTAGGAGTCCCTGGTGCGTCCTCCTTCTCACCCCCACACCCAGTCTGTCACCACGTCCTGCTCAGTCCATCTTCCAGAAGCCTGTACTACCTGTCCAGGCCTCCTGAGTCCACCACCTCGACCTCAATCCAGACACCCCACCTCTCCCCTAGTGGAGAGTCCTAACGGGTCTCTCAAAGCCACACATACCCTGCACTGCATTCTCACAGCAGCCAAGGGGTCTTTCTAGAACACAGATCTTTTTATGTCATTTCCCTACTTAAAACTCATCACTGTCTGCCAAATGTTCTCCAGTGAAACCTCCAGATGTTTGGCGTCTGGTCGCACCCTCTCCACCCACCCCCCACACCCCGCCAGCTCTCTGAGCACAAACCACTCTGGCTTTTCAGCTTTTCTTTCAGTCTGCTGTATTTCTTCCTGCCTCTGAGGCTTTGCTCTTGCTGTTTTCTCTGTCCAGAATGCTTCTCCTTCAGCACCCCCACCAACCCATCCCTAAGAGATGAGGCCAAGGGCTGCTTCCCACCTTTCCCCCAGGGCCTTTAGGATTTCGACAGCTGCCAAGCTGTTTGCGCTCACCCCTGGGTGCTTGTGGTTGCTTGATTCATGTCTGTCTCGACTCCTGGACTGCAAATCATGAAGGCCAGGGGCCATGTCTGTCTTGCTCATCCTAAAGCCACACTGCGCCAGGCCCACAGCATCCCAGAACCCCACCTGCCCAAGCTACCCCAAGTCCACAAAGCCAGCATTGACTGCCCCAGAGACCAACTCCAGGCTGGAATTCAAGGCCTCACCCTTCCAAAACTCTCCATCCTTAACCCCTCACACATACCTTCCCCATCCACACTGGGGAGCCTCCTCTCTCCTCCCTTTGCTCCCCCCATTTTCCCCTCATCCTTTCTCTAATGATATTCATCCAGCGATAGCCACCTCAAGCTCGCCATTCTCCAGTGATGCTTCTGTTCCCTGACCACAAGATGGACCACATCCATCTTCTTTTGGATTGACAGACATCCTCCCTAGCTTCAGGATGAAATGACAAGGCACTTGAGGTTCTCCATAATCTGGCTCAGGCCTATACTCTCGGATCTCTACCACCCACACAAGAGTAATCTGGCACGAGAGGACTTAGCCGTTAAAGGATTCTTGGCCTTTCTGGATTCAAGCTCTGCTAGCACTTCTTACAAACATCAGGATCTTGAGCGAGTACTCTGCTAAACCCCAATTTCCTCACATGTAAGATGGGAACAGTTAAGAGTCTCCACCTCATTGAATTTTGTAGGGATTAAATAAGGAAATCCACGAGAAGTATTTAGCCCAGCACTTGGCACCAGAAGCTCCAAGCTCCTTTCCTCTATCATGGCCCTAATTGCTTAAGAACCTGTCTTCCCATGGGTCCTGTGCTCAAACGGGAGTCTGGATGCCTTTCATTTCTGTTTCCCCTTTGCCTAGCTCAGTGCCTGGTCCCAAGAAAACTCAATAAATGCTTATTAATGCATAGATAGACCACACACTTGGCACAAATCATCTCATTGTTCTTCACTTTCATGTGTATAAATCTTATCTCTCCTAACAGAGTTTGAGCTTCAGGGTATGGGGGAGGTGGTGCTGGGAGAAGGTGGTGAGATGTCTTCATGTCAGAGCATCCAGAACTGGGAGGGATCTCTAAGCTCTTGACATCCCTGTACCCCCCATGGTGCCCAGCCCGGAGCGGGGAGTCATGAAGGCCTTGTTGACAGATGGGCCTGTCATATTCCCCAAGAAGAAGGCACGTCTCCCCCCCCATCCCCCGAGATATCGCCCTAATTACTCCCTGGTCCCTCCCCACCACACACACATCGGCTTTCTTAGGCAAGAGCCTGCTTGACTTACACACATGGAGTTCTTTCAGCTGGTGGTTCTGAGCCAGCTCAGCCAGTTTCTTCAGAAACTACAGCAGAAAGAGAGGGAAAGCTTCTTAAAGCCATAGGGCACAAAACCAGAGTGAGGGGTGGGTCAGTTTCCCCAGCAAAAGGCCAGCAATGGACCAGCATTGGTCAGATCATCTCAGCACTGTTCCAAAGGCATTCCTGACGGCATAGTAGAAGGGTTAAGTGTGTCGGGCTCTGCATGCAGAGACGCTCAGGTTTGTTCCAGGCTTTGGCCCTAACCCACTGGGTGATGCTGCACAATTGGCTTACCCTTTCTAAGCTCAGTTCCCTTGGCTATAGAATGGGGACAAGGTTAGTACTAGGAGGATTTAATCAGATAAGATATTAAAGGGTTGGCTATCACTATGATTCTGATGATTTTGTTGTTATTATTGTAATACCATTGAATATAAGATCCAGAAGGAACTCAAAGGTCATTTGAGAGGAGAGAACACTGCAGCCAGCAGAGGTGGCCTGACTTTGCTAATACAGCAGATCAGTGCTTTTTTCTTGACCTCTTTCCCTGACATCTTTCAGAGAACCAAGGGGAGTTTGCTCACTTACCCCTGACCTTGGAGTTGGTCCCCTACCTTGACTTGAAGAACACAGATTTGGGGGTCTTGAAGCCAACAACGACCAAAAAAATGGACATTGTTTTCATGAATGGGCCCTCGCCCGTTGGAGGTGGCCCAGCCACTGCTGACACCTTGCTGTAGGGCGGAGCATGGCCTCTACTTGCTATCCATCCTTGAGGAAGGGACTGTGGGCTGGGTTCTCTATGGGCACAGCCTGGACTTGGGAGGCAAGGCACTGTCTGCTCCCCCTTCTCCAGCTGAGTTCTGCACCCTGGCCTCTCCTTAGCCTGGCACAGGGGCTCTGCCTGCCCACCTGCCTGCCAAATGGAATGCCTGCTTCCACCCATCCCAGATGCCTCTTCCCCGCTGCCCTCCCTCTCCCTGAGGCTGGGGAAGACCTGGCTGGTCCATCTGGAGGATGAACACTGGGCAGGGGGCAAGGCTTAAGGAGGTGTGGAAGGCCGCTGCACCGGCTCAAGAAGGCAGATCCCCAGCAATCTTCAAGGGAGGTGTGCTCTCAGGGCTGAAGGGGAGCTCAACAGCACTGGGAGAAAAACAGAAAGGCTTGCCATCCAGTGGGCAGCCACTCTCTCCTTGGCTCAAATCACGCGTCATTCCAGTCAATCTTGGCAATAGCTCCGTCTCCCCTGGGTGGTTTGTGAGGATGGAGTGGGAAGCTACATCCACACCAGAGTACCTGGAAAGAAGGAGCTTGTGTTAGGGGTGCACGGGGAGAGAGGCTGCCAGCTAGTTCTCTGTTGAAGTACAAACAGAGGTGCCCCTTAGAACAGACCTTCCTTGTTCAGGTACATCTCCCTTGGCCAGGGTGGAAGAGCACACTCCTCTTAACTCCCCACACACAAAGCCTGGAGTCCCCGTGGCCTGACAAAGGCTTCTGGTACCCCACTGGCTCACAGAGTTGGCCTCAGAAGCATCGGTGGGCACATCTGCATGGGGCCCAAAAAGACTCCATGATCAGGGCCCGCGTGCGGCAGGCGTGCTTAGGCACTTTAGTCGTGTCTGACTCTTTGCGACCCTATGGACTGCAGCCCTCCGGGCTCCTCTGTCCATGGGATTCTCCAGGCAAGAATACTGGAGTGTGCTGCCATGCCCTCCTCCAGGGGATCTTCCCGACCCAGGGGTCAAACCCACGTCTCCTGCTTTGCAGGCAGATTCTTTGCCATCAGGGAAACCCTTCTATGATCAGTACTGTGTCTTAAAAGTTAGGATAACCCATTGTCTAGAAAAGACTCCAAATACCTGACCCCCTCTCCATGAGGGAGGGGAGAGTCTGAAAGGAGGACCAGACTTGGCACAAGGTCTGGGATATTGGTAGGAGAGCTGGTTCTGGCTTCCCAAGTGGCTGAAGTAGAAGCCTCTCCTGGCCTGGCATGGTGGTTTGCTTTGAGGCCAATGGCTAAGAAAGTTCTAACCTTGGACCCAGAGTGTGGAGATTGCAGGAGCACAGGCTCCACTGAAAAGGAGCACGAGGGTCCGTGAAGCTGAGCAGAGCGTGTCTTCCACAGCGCCCCCGTGTGTTAGCAGCAGAAGTTAGCACTGGTGGCCTGCTGAGAGCTAGCTCTCTCTTCCTGACACTGGAAGTCAGAGTCTTCCCTTGGGACAGAGAAACCTTCTGGGTCCTTCTGGACAAGGGCCGGCAATGGCTTCAGTCAGGAGACACTGCACTTCTACTAAGTTGTACGGGCAGATATTTGAGCAATTAACTGGAAAATTAAGAGACATGAGACCAGTCCTCCCAAACTAGTGAATACAGCATAGAACTTGACTATCTCATTGGTTCCCTATATCAGCTCAACAAGCAGGCATAATTACACACACTAAATACATGAGAAAATTGAGGTTCCAAGGCGTCAAAGGCACGTGCAAGTTCACTCGGCTGGGAAGTGTTGGACTCAGGACTGAAATGATCTCTGCTCAGTACCCCACGAGATTGAACGGAAACCTGAGGACACAGGGCCAGCCCTTCTCATACTGACTCTTTCCCGTCCTTCAGATTACAGCTTAGCCATCTCCTCCTCAAAGAGGCCTCTGAGCCCCGGAACCCACAGTGTGTTTCCCCCTCATGACACTATACATTTGGACAATACTTCTTCCTTTCTTAGAATATTGTCATAATGATCATAACCTCATTTTTACTTGTATTTTAAAATTCCTTTGATCTGCTTCTCTCTGGAGAACATTGGCCCCACGAGACAGCACATAATAAGTAATGTGCATCACTGGGCCCCAGGACCCAGCACAGGGCCGAGCATATCGTGGAACCCAATATATTGTTTGAAGGAATGACTGAGTAGATGGTTAGCGGGTACTTGAAAGCATGTCCTCTGGATAGCATGAAAAGTCGAGATGATCATAAGAAAGAGGAGAAAATCCAGGAGAGGCAAGACCCCATCTCCAAATTCTAAAGGGCTGTCCTGTGACTGTAGGAGCAGGTCGGGTGGGAGGCACAAAACTGGGGTTGCTGGAAAGCAGGACTCTCAGAGGTTGGGGAAACTGAGCCCCTTGCGAGGCTCCTGCCCTGTACAAGCACGCCCTGACCATCTACCCCTTCCTGCCCCACCTGGGCAGGACTCCAGCCACAGCTAAAGGAGGCTTGCAGCCCTGAGTGCTGGCTGCTCAGGGACTCAAAGCAAAGCAGGTTGTTG
>SJYT01058269.1:90768-112654 GCA_006410635.1 Cephalophus harveyi | reverse complement strand
CCCAAAGCAGGGCAGGTTGTTGCGGGGTGGGGGTGGGGGGGCTCCAAGGAGGAGGTGAGCTGCAGGGCTTCCTGGGGGATTATCAGGAGCAAGGATCTCTGGGCAGAGACACGGGTCTGTCTGCTGAAACTTGCTCAGAGCAGCTTCTGGGCTTCTGGTCAGATAATTGCAAACAAAATAGACCGGGGACTGGGCAGCAGCTACGAACCCCTCTTCTATAAGAGCAAGGCCTGGGATGGGGCATGCAGGAGCAGGCAGCGGGGCCCTGAGTCATGCAAGGAACCAGTCCCGTTCAGAACAGCTAAGATTCTGGCTTCAGAAGCTTTCTCGGTGATGATGCTGACGGCTTTGCCTTTCTCTGGCCGCAGGCTTCCCATTTGCAAACTGAGGACCCACCGGACATCCACTCTGTACCTGGCCAGCACTGGGGAGAAGGAGGCATTGACACTGCCTCCCAGACACCCAGGAAGGAGGGCACACTCTGTCCCCAGTGGCACCAACTGACACACACTGGTTCAGACCCGGGTCAGGGAAAGACAGTGGAGGTCGGGGGATCAGCAAGTACTTCCAGAGAGAAGGTGGAGGATCCATGCTTTAAGCTCTTTCTCTGCTCCTGTTAAGGAAACTCTGACCACCCAGAAGAGACTGGAAGATGGCCGAGAAGGATCTAGCCACAACTGGCCAGCAGTACCTGGGACTCAGGGGCCTGGGTTTCCTAGGGGAGTGCACATTTATGTCCATTTGTATTATGCTGCAATGTACATATATTTGCAAATCACATTTGTGTGTTTGTGTATGTGAATCTCTATACTCCTATGTGTGTGTTTGCTTCTAACTAGGTTTAATTCCAACTCTATGGGCCCATGCATGTGTGTGTGCCCTTGTGTGTGTGTGTTTCTAGGTATACACAGGAGTCCAAGTGATTACATAAGTTATACAGATTTATTCATTCCAGATATTATAAATATCTATTTATATAGATATAAAGTGCCTATAAAGTGCCTATATAGAGTGCCTATTACATGCTACGTGTTGTTCTAGGGCTGAGAATACAGAGCAAGAAATTCAAGGTCTCTTTCCTCATGTAGTTTACCTGCAGCATAAAAGATAAGCAATAAATGAGGGAATAAACAAATGAATAAATAATCGCAGATTGTGATCACTTACATGAAAGGGAAAAAAAGCAGGATAATTAGAGAGTGACTTGACTTTACATAAAGAGGTTAGGAAAGACTGCTTGGAAATATAGAAACTCAGGCCTCAAACAAGACCTCCTAATTCAGAATCTGCATTTTTAACAAGGTCCTTAGAGGCTCTGCATGCACATCAGAGATTAAGAAACTCTCATTAACATACACATGGCTTGGAGGGACAAAGGGAACAGAGGCAAAGGCCTCAGATCTCCTGCTGCTGCTCGCCGTGAGATAATAGTTGGGATTGATTGATCAGTTTCCTTCTTCCCTGGGTAGAATTCTTTACCCACAAAAATCACCCGAGGATCTGAAACCCTGGAGGCCCCGCCCAACTAAGGCTACCGCAACCTTCAGCTGTTCAGTCGTGTCCGACTCTGTGTGGCCCCATGGACTTCAGTAAGCCAGGCTTACCGTCTTTCACTGTCATCCCTGTCTTTCTCTATCTCCTGGAGTTTGCTCAAACTCATGTCCATTGAATCAGTGATGCAGTCTTCAGTTAACTTTTAGCCTAAGACAGTTTCCACCTCTGCTACTCACTGCCCCCACTGAGAATCAGAAAGCTGATCTCCCCATGACAGATTCAGTAACCCCAGTCACTCCGAAACCCCCTTTTCTACTTGCCTGCCCAAAGACATAAAGAGTTTTCAGTGATCAGCTGGCATTCTTAACTTCCACTCGAATGCAAATATTCTTGCATCCTCTAGTGGAAACATTCCTTCCTTGAGCACCAAAACGTCTGACCCCAAGTCCGAGGGGCAGGTCATTAGGCGGGATTGTGGGCACTGCCACTGCTGTTTCTGCTGCTCGGCCCCTGGCCCTGTATTCTAGCTCTGGGAGAAATAGTACCATGTATAGCCAGCTGATTAAGAGTGAGCATAGCACCTTATAGGATGCCCCCTCCCCACCACCAACATCACAGTGTCTTTTAATTCCCTTTAGCTCTGGAACCAAGATTTTCATTAGGTCATTTCATAATTTTATAGGTCCATTGATTTCTTGGTAATGGGGTACCCATCATGACCAATGGATCCAATTATCTTCAGTCCATTGGCTTACTCTTCTCCCTGTAAAATGGATTTCTTGATCTACAGCAATGTTTTATGGGCTATCAAGACAGTGGATGAGGTATTCACAGAGTCTGCAGATGGTTCTGCTAGAAGAATTATAGCAGGCAGGGGAAGCAAATCCAAATCCAGAGTAAGTAGCTGTTCCAATGGAGAAAAATTGCTGTTCTCCCATGAAGGAAAGAATCTGATGTCATCACCCCACCGCCAGGCGACATGCACAGCTGCTTTGTCACTGAGTCCGTTGAGCAAGCCCTGGGGTGAACAGGAAAAGACACTAACAGGCACCCACCAGGAGGTCACCTTGACCATCGTTTCATAAAGCCCTTTCTTCCAGGGTCTTCAGGCTGCGTTATAGGACACAAGTAAACTCGTGATGTTGGATCCATTCTAAGGGTCCCATCACATGCCTTTTCTCCAAGCTTCTCTTTCACCAACCCTTCAATCCTGTCTCTTCCCAATCCCTGTCCCTCTGACCAAATCATTAGCCACTTCCCATAAATCACTATAAATAATATAAACCTCTGTTCTTCCAGACCAAGACAGTGAGACACACCAAAGTGCTGCTCGCTGGGGGGATTTCTCTAGTCTGTCCTTCAGGGATACCTCTCAACGGGGCTGTAATCACACCGCACCACACTCTACCAGCATAACACGCAGAGCCATTTGTTAACCAGGCTCGGAATGCTTTTCTCCTCCATACATTGGCTATAGGGAATTCCTGTGAGAGCGTAAGTGTCGGCTGAGAAAGATGTAGTATCCAGCAAGTGTGAGCCACCTCTTACGCAACATGCTTGTGCTTTCAGGACCTGCTTGGGTCCAGACCACTTTAGCATCTCCACTGGAGGCGGGAGTACTGTTGGGCGTGCTCAATTTAGTGGGTAGGTGGAGCTGATAACTCGGCAGTTCTCTTGGGCTAAATGATTGCATCATTGTCTATGGTCAGGTGGTTAGCCTCTGTCAGTGCCAAGGGGCAAGCCAAGAGTCGTTTCTCAAGAGGTGAACATCTGCCAGAGAAGGCATGGTCTTGCTCCAAAAGTGAAGCATCTCCAACCATGATGCTGCTCTCTGGTCTTGCCAAAAGACTCCACGCAGCATCTCAATCTGCCGCAAACTTTCAGTACCTTTGAATCTAGTGTATTACAAAAACTTGGGTTGAAGTCTTAACCAGCTCAGATTCCATTTAAAGCCAACAGCTTTTTTGCTCACTCAGGAGCTGGCTTGAAGTAGTAGACACAAGTGTGGTAGATGTTGCCTCTAAAATCCAAAGTAGCCCACCAGGTGCTAAGTCCCTTTCTTAGTGATCTGCGATGTAGGGTGTCACAGCCTATTCTTCACTTTGAAGGGGATATTCTGAATTTCCCAGACTGATATTTTCCCAGAAGCTTAATTGAGTTCCCTGTATTTTCTCAGACTATTTTTCCTTCACCATGCCCCTCCAAATACAATTGTATTTCAAGATACTTGTGATCTTATGATCTCTGTGTCCTGTGAATAAGATATCACCAGGACGTCTCTGGCAGTCCAGTGGTTAAGACTCTGTGCTTCCACTGCAGGGGGGTGTGGGTTCCATCCCTGGTTAGGGAACTAAAATCCCACATGATGCACTGTGCAGCCAAAAAATCACCGATGTTCGAGATGAATGATGGAATGATCAACGTCCCTATGAACTAGCTCGTTAGAGGGCCAGGCATGAGATTAGAGTTGACACAGTCCGTGGCAAAGCGGAAGGGGCACCGCTGTCCTGCCACAAGAAGCCTGCACGCTTCTGATGTCCTCTGACCTCCACAGAGGAGTGCAAGTATTCTCTGAGTGTCAGGTTTGCATTAATTTGTTACAGCCACAAAACCGTATCTGAAGCATCATGGAACTATAATTGGAGTTACCAATATATATTAATGATAACAATCCCACGTTCATTTTTAAGACTTATCTATCTTATGCATTGGTCAAACTAGAAAATTTTGGCCTTAGCTTTAAGCTTTGTGGTCCCACCAAAGAAGTGTCATTGCACTGACTTACTATTTTGATGTTGTTTGAAAATCTACAGAGGCTTTCACTTAGGTTCTGTGGGTCAGGGAGCCAGTGTAGTAAATCTGCCAATTCTGGGGTTATCAGTTCTAACTATACACTTAGAATCTGGGTAAATAACCACAGATAGTACTGCTGTGTGCTATGGAAGAGGCTCAGATCAACATTCCATTTATCATCTGATCCAAATAAATCCCTAATCAGGTCAGTCTCAGGGGTAACTGATTTCTTTAGAAATACTGGAGTGGGTTACCATTTCCTTCTTCAGGCGATCTTCCCGACCCAGGAATCGAACCCAGGTCTCCTGCATTGGAGGCAGAAGCTTTAACCTCTGAGCCACCAGGGAAGCCCCTTCATTCAGGGCTAGTATCTACTAATTCTCAAAATATCTAGGGTCTTTGCCTGTACTCTGTTACCTTGAAACATGACCACGTATCCCTTTGGGGAAGGACAAGAGAAGTTTTAAGGAATTAAATTATTACCCAATGTGTTATTACATAGTGTTTCTTCAAGGGGGTCCCCTCCTCTTTTATACAACAGACTGTTTCTGCTTATTGACTAGGGAAGGTTCTGAAATTTTTTCATTGTGATAGTTCAGCTTATTTTCTACTCATAAGATGGACATCTATTTTATTATATGAATCAATACAGGACTTTTGTGGGCTTTCCACCTCTTCTGGCCTTAAACCCATGATCATTAACCATGTCCAAAAAGCAAAGAGTGCCTCGTTGTTTGAACCACTCTAATTACCACGAGGCTCTGCTCACTATGCCGGTCACCGCACATCCAGTCTCTAACCTCGAAGTTACCACATGGTCTCTGCCATACTACGATCCTCCCATTTCCATTGACACCAGGGGCCCATTCAGCTACGGCAGGCTCTGCCAGGATGCCCAGCTCACAGAGCACAGCCTTTGGAGGGGTTTTCAAACTTCCTTCATCAGTGTCTTTCCCCCAAGGTCTTGCTGACGGGAGTCCTTCTAGGCTTTCTTAAGGGATCAAAGATTAGAGGACTCTTCTTTCTTCTGAATTCCTTACATCAAGAAATTCTATCAGCTCCTAAAACCAGAACATTGAATCCAGAGCTCAGCAACATCAGGAAAATCATCCTCACATATATTCCCTAGAAATTGGCCAAGATAAATTAGCAAAGTCTTATAATTCTGTCAGGAAGTAAACTCTCTTCGCTAAGGTTTGCCTTTGTGATTTGTCCCCAGGAACATACTGGAATCTGATCTAGTCATAAGCCTGGGGGACTGTGAGGAATGTTGGCTTCCCTTTGTAAGGTACACCCTCAGGCAAGGAGTCTTTAACTAAGGCCAGCCAGTCTTGTCTACTGGAGAAGCAGGGCCAATTTGGCCAACATGGTGGACTTCCTGGGGTTCGGGGATCTGGATTGTTGAGTCTGTCATTCTCGGGTTTAGCTCCTTTTTGATTCTCAACTCTCACCTTTTTTGGATTAATTTTTTCAATTTTATGGAAGAACCCTGCAAAGGTTGAGGATTCAACCATTAGACTTCAGCAACTACCAGAACAAGCCTTTCCAGGTGTGTGTATTCTCAGTCACTTTAGCCATGTCCGACTCTCTGCAACCCTGTGGACTGTAGCCCGCCAGACTCCTTTGTCCATGGGATTCTCCAAGCGAGAATACTGGAGTGGGTTCCCATGCCCTCCTCCAGGGGGTCTTCCTGACCCAGAGATTGAACCCACATCTCCTGGGTCTCCTCCATTGCAGGTGGATTCTTTACCTGTTGAGCCACTAGGGAAGCTCCTGGTGTCTCAGAAAGTAAAGAATCTGGCTGTAATGCAGGAAACCCAGGTTGCAGGTCAGGAAGATCCCTTGGAGAAGGGAATGGCTACCCACTCCAGTATTACTGCCCGGAGAATTCCATGGACAGTGGAGCCTGGTGGGCTACAGTCCTTGGGGTCACAAAGAGTCGGACACGACTGAGCAACTAACACTTTTCACTTTGACCAGAACAGACCAGCCCTGCCTCTATAAAAGATGAGACTCTTTCCTAGTCATAGAAAGTGCCTGAATTTCAGTCCATGCCTTCAACCAAGGCTCTAGGGACTTTTGTTCATTATTTTCTTTCCTTAAGCTATCCAATGCCATTAAAAACAAACATTCCACCCACAGTCCTCAAATTCTTCCTGCCCTTTATTCTTCTCTCTGGCAAAGGTCGTCCAAGCCCCTGATGGCTTGCCTTCCATGGGTATTTCATTTTAGATGACCACAAGGGACACTTTAATTAGCGGTTTCAGTACTGGGGACCATGGGCTTCTGGGTCTCCTCCTTTTGTGCTAGCTGTTATCTCCCAGCCTTCAGCCCTAACTAGGGCAGGAGCCAATCCTAGATTCCCAGGATTCCCTCGGGGTCTGTGCCTGCACCCCAATTACAGCACCAAGATTTGTACTAATCAGGGTACTTGTTTGCAAACAACAGAGAGAAATTCTGTTTGACATACACTGAAAATACACTTATCACACAGGCATGAGGATGTTCATCGAACCTGAGCAGAAGCCAGAAGACCTGGCAGGAGGATCCAGAGAGACACAGATGAGGTCTTGCCACAGGAATGATGCCCCAGGAGCTGCTCCGGGGGTGTCGCCGCCAACATCTTGTCCCACCACAATGATCCTCAGTGACCCTGCACCTTAGGCCACTCTTTCTGTTGGGCAGTCGAGTGTGTGTGTGTGTGTGTGTGTGTGTGTGTGTGTGTGTGTGTGCAGGGGCATGCATGCAGGTAGGAAGCAGAGGACCAGAGAGCAGCTCTCTTATGGGATTTGTGGGGTAATTAGCAATAAATTAGACATGACCTATGCCAGGCTGAAATCCCGTCTCTATCATCAAGTTGACCCAGGTGTGTTATCTTGAGCAAATCTCTGACCATCTCTGGATGGGCCTCAGTTTCATCATCTGAAAAATGGGAACAATATCCATTCTTCCAGCCTCACGTGTTGTGCTCCCACACCCTCCTTTTCTCACGGATAGGACTTAGTTCAATGTATAATGAGACATTTATTTGCGAAGGTACCACTAATGTTCCTCCAGTAGATGGTAGGCTCTGTGAAGTCAAGGACTTCATCTACCTGCTTAGTGCTGTTTCCCCAGCACCTAGAAAATTGCATGAAATGTAGCATGGGCCCAAGAAATATTTGAATGAAAGACTAAATAAGGTAAAGGATCAGGAAGGGGCTTTGTAAATCGTCAAGGGCTGCACATGTGTAAGTGCTGGTGCTTTGGAGCCAGAGAGACCTTGAAAGTGAAAGTGAAAGTCACTCAGTCATGTCTGACTCTTTCTGACCCCATGGAATTCTCCAGGCCAGAATACTGGAGTGGGTAGCCTTTCCCTTCTCCAGGAGATCTTCCCAACCCAGGAATCGAACTGGGGTCTCCTGCATTGCAGGCAGATTCTTTACCAGCTGAGCCACAAGGGAACCCCAAGAATACTGGAGTGGGTAGCCTATCCCTTCTCCAGCGGATCTTCCCGACCCAGGAATCGAACTGGGGTCTCCTGCATTGCAGGCAGATTCTTTACCAGCTGAGCCACCAGGGAAGCCCTAGAGAGACTTTAATTATCACTATTATTGTTGTTGTTATAACCCTTGAATTATATATATTCAGGCACACAGAATTATTTTTAGTGCAATAAATGTACCGTTCTCTCTCTGTCCCTGCCTGAGAGGCTCTTTCCCTTTCTCTCCCCCTACGCTTGTGTCTTCTTTTCCCCTACACTTAGGGAAGTGGCCCAGTGTCCCCATGAGCCCGTGCCATCGCCTGCACACCAGCCTCAGCAGGAGCCCACTGCACGAAGGCTGTCTGGGAGTCACCTGCCCCACCCCCTGCCTCCAGCTACTCCGGGACTTACTCCAGGGCTGCAGTTACACCTCCTCGTCTGGAACCTCGGGACCTGACCCAGGACCCAGCCTATAGTTGAGGTTTAGGAAACAAATGGATAAACGAATGACTATCTGTTTTCAAAATTATAAAACCAATCTCTGTCTTTGCTTGAGGACAGAGTCTGAAGAATGACCTAAACCCACAGAAAGAGGCACTAAATTTAGACCCTAACAGAAACTTCCCCAGTCGTGTTATTTACTAAGCCCTACAGGGGAGAGACAGAGACGAGGGAGGCTTTCCTTCCTCCTGGGGAAAAGCGAGGGGCTAGGGAGGAGAAGTGAGACCCTTGGGAAAGTATAGCTCCATTGACAGGGAGCTCATTACTTGTTGAAACAGCCTCCTCCATTACCAGCTTCCTTCAGCAACCAGAGTCCACTCGGTCCTCATGCTTCTGATTCCCACCCCTCACCTCTCCCCCACCCCCTCTCTCAGGAGGGTGTGATTTTGCAGAGCTGGCAGTCAGGAAGACTGCCACCACTCCCAAAAGAAGACAGACCTTCCTAATGGCAGTGGAGCAGGCTAACTCAGTAGGTAATCAACTCCTCGATGGTGGAAATGGGCACAGACCTGACAGAGGTCTGTCTTTGTAACACAACTGCATTTACGGGAGCATTTTGAGGTGAACCTTCTCTCTTGTCCATTTGCGCTGGGTTTTGAAGCCATTTTTCCAGGTAAAAGCTGAAGGAAGGGCATTCAAGACAGAAGGAATGGCAAGTATGGAAGCATAGAGATGGAAAACAGCCCCCATGTTTGCAAAAAAAGACAAATCAGCTTGACTTTCAAGGCCGGAACGTGGGGCCCCGATATTTACTGAGCACAGACTCTGCACAAACGTGGGGGGTAGGACCTGGAGAGATACTGCAAATAAGACACACACACTGTCTCCACCCTCACGGAATTTATAATCTAGTAGGGGAGCAGACAAGAAACAGACAAATAAGTGTGGGAAGTCTTTTCAGACGGTTCCACATGCTGTTAAGAAAAACCAGGTGACACAGCGGAGAACAACTGGTGATTGCGGAGCACCTCTCCGAGCAAGTGACATGTGAGCTGAGATCTGAAAGTGGCAAAGAGATAGTCATGCAAAGAGCAGGCTGAAGAAGGTCCTAGCTAGAGGCCAGCAAGTGCAAAGGCCCTGAGGCAGGGACAAACTTGGAATTACAGAGAAACACAGGAGGCCTCTGTGGCTGAAGAGTAGGGGGAGAGTGCCTGGTACTCTGCTGGTCTCACCTGCCCCGATCTCTCCCTTCTGCTTGGACACTGGGCCTCCGAGGCCAGCTGAGTGTTCAGAGTGAGATACTCACTGCCTGCCCCCCAGTCCCCACTGCTTCAGGATCCTGGTTCATTCTAGCAGCAATAAACTTGGAATTACAGAGAAACACAGGAGGCCTCTGTGGCTGAAGAGTAGGGGGAGAGTGCCTGGTACTCTGCTGGTCTCACCTGCCCCGATCTCTCCCTTCTGCTTGGACACTGGGCCTCCGAGGCCAGCTGAGTGTTCAGAGTGAGATACTCACTGCCTGCCCCCCAGTCCCCACTGCTTCAGGATCCTGGTTCATTCTGGCAGCAAGTCTCTGCCCATCTCAGTCAGCTCTGCAAACTCAGCCTGCTGCATCCTGCATAAGCAGCCCAGCGTCTCAGCCCCCCCCCTCCCCCAGCCAAGACCCCAGCACCCACTCCAACCTCAACCCAGAAGCCAGGGTTCTAGCCTGGTCCAAAAGGGCTCCAGTCACCAAGCTAGACAGCCCTTTAGACCCAAACCAACCGAGGAGCCAGCTCTGGGGGACAGTGCGTGGGGCGGGGGGGTGTCAGGAGCGGCACATGGCTCGGAGATGGCAGAGCCAGACACGAGATCCCAGACTAGATAGAGCTGGGAATGAGGAGGGGGGCTGGGCTCAGCGTTCCTGGGTGGTGATGCCATCTCCCCGGCAATGGAGGGCGGCAGGCAGGAGCCTCCCATTCCCCCAGAGGACTCGTCCTCCCTGCTATCTGATGAGGGAGCTGTCGGTTACAGGAAGGCAAGACTGTTCTCAGGACAGCTCCAGGGAGCAGGAAATTAACCCACCAGCCAGAGACAGGGGGAGGGGGGGCCGGGTGGGGCAGGTAATTAAGGGGCCCTGCAATTACTGTGCCTTCAATCTGGGCCAGAGTTCTCAGGAAGGGGATGGAGATGCTGCTCAGTCGGAGGCCCCAGCTGACTCTGGCAGGGGGTATCAGCCCTGTCTCGCACTCTTCCTTCCGTTCCCACTCCTGTCTCCCCTGGGCCCCATCCCTACCTCTGTTCAACCACAAGTGATTCACTCATTCTCATCTTTGCACAACTGTTCCTCCTACTCTGAAGGCCTTTCCCACTCACTCGATCCTGCCCTTCCATCGGCCCCTGCAAAGGACTGCTCTCCAAGAAGTCTTCCTGGACCAGTCATGTCAGAAGGGATTGCCCTGAGCTCACATAACACAGCCCCTTTGTGTTACAGTAAGGGAACAGACTCAGAGAGGGCAACGATTGGTCCAGGGCCACACAGCAGAATCAGGACTAGAACTTGAGACTCCTGCATCTAGTACTGGGTTTTTTAACACCACCCTGTGAGCTCACTAACCAATAACCAGCCCAGGCATCATCACATACCAAACCAAGGACACAGACAGGGCCACAGAAGGGTCAAGGACCCCATCGCTTGTATCCAGCATCTACTTGCTCTGGATTGCGGCTGGGGACTGGGAATGCTGTGACCAGCAGACACAGACACAGCCCTGCCTTCAGGGAGTTTAAGGACCCGCCACAGGATCACCCAGAGGTATGTTCCAAGATAAACCAAGAAGAACCTTCAAAAAGGAGGCCCCAGGCTGGTGAAACCTTGTGACAAAGACATTTAACCCAACCTGGGGCCCGGGACAGGCCTCTCTGGAGACGCTGGGCCTGGGCTGCAATCTGGAGAGTGGGAGACAGCACCTAGATGAAGTGGAGCAGGGAAGAACGTTCCAGACAGGGTGCCTGGCATGGTAACAGTCCAGCGGAGGAAGTCCAGAATGGTTGGAGCTCTGAGTGAGGAGGCAGCCTGAGATCCAGCAGGGAGGCCCCAGGGCCCCAGGGATGCAGGACCTCTGGCTTGGGCATTTGATCTTCATCCTAAAAGCACTGCAAAGCCACTGCAGAGTTTTCAGCAGGGGAACTGTGTCCATATGCAATATGAGGAAAGGATTGGAAGGGAGCCAGTGAAAGCGGGGCCTGCCGAGAGGCTCCGCTACAGTCCAGGTGGTGGCAGCCGGGACCAGCACTGTCCCAGCGGGCAGTCAAGGAAGGAGAGTTGAGAAAGGAATGTGTTCAGGATGGACTCTCCTGGGGCAGGGTTAGGACAGGTGGAGGACAAGCTGGGGACGGAGTGGAGGGAGAGGAAGGAGTCAAGGTAACCCCCGCCAGGCTTCTGGTTTGTGCAATGAGATGGGGGTTAACCACCAAGCTGGGGGCAGTGTGGGAGGAGGGGGAAAGGCTGAGCTGCAGATGCTTCTGAGAGACTGGAGTCCATTGGAGCTAGAGCCCAGAGGTGAGGGGGTAATGAGACGCCACCTGGATCGTGTGGCGAGTGCAGGCTTGAGGCAGCCACTCTGAGCCACAGCTTCTCTGTAGCTCCTTTAACACGACAGGCACCACTGCTCCCACTTTCCAGAAGAGGAAACTGAGGCTCAGACTGGAAAACTGGTTACAGAGTTCCACGGTGAGGACCGGGCAGAACCAAGATCTGCCCTCCCTGAGTTTTTCTCACTTCAAGCTGCCCCAGGATGCCTCTCTGGCTCGAACCTGGCCCAGAGGAGAAAGCAGAGCCACCCACATACACAGCTGGGAGTACACGGAGCTTTAAGCATCTGACAGGCCCTTGGTGGGAAGCTTCCCGTGCAGAGGAGAAAAGGGCTAGGAAGGCAGCCTGGAGATGAGCAAGGGCCCCACCTCCCCACGGTCAGGGCCACTAATCTCACGCTCCTTCTTTGCATTATACAAACTTACTCTGCTGGGCCTTTCATACCCAAGAAGAATGCTGTTGTTGTTAAGTTGCTCAGTCTGAACTGAGACCCCATGGACTGCAGTATGCCAGGCTTCCCTGTCCTTTACTATCTCCCAGAGTTTGCTCAAGTTCATGTCCATTGCATTGGTGATGCTATCCAACCATCTCATCCTCTACCACCCTCTTCTTTTGCCTCCAATCTTTCCAAGCATCAGGGCCTTTTCCAATGAATCGGGGCTTCACATCACGTGGCCAAAGTATTGCTACTGCCCCCATTTTATAGCTTGGGAAAGAGAGGCCCAGAGAGAGGATAGTCAAGGTGAGTTCATGGCCAAATGCAGAAAGCCAGGGATGTCTGGCTCCAGGTTCCCAGCTCACTCTCTCCAAGGACTGGAGGGGTTTAGTGAGCAGCCAGGGGAGGCAGAGAGTGAGAAGCTCTGGGCTCAAGGCTACCCAGTCCTTCCTATCCCCCATCAACCCCTCTCAGTGGGCCCTGGGACCTCTGGGGTGCAGACCCGAGGGGATGGGGAGAAGGGATGGGATTGAGTCTGCCAGGAAGCTTCTGAGAGCCTTTGTGGCCACCTGAGCATCCCCACTGGCATCTCTTCACTCTCCCAACTGCCCTCACCCCCAGAGCCAGGCAGCCTCTTGAGCCCAAGCAGGGGAAGGGAGAAAGCTGACAGAGGTCTTTCCCTGCCCCCACCACGCCTGCCCATTCAGCTGTCCTCCTGTCGGGGCCTTTGGGGGTAGTCCCGTCGGTGCTGGACCCTCTGGTCCCTTTGCTCAGAAGAGACCTCAGCAAAGGGGACCGAGACCAAGAAGCAGCAGCCAGTCCCGGCGGGGAGGGAACAGGAACCCTGTGGCCCACGGGAGGGTGCCTGCTGGCCCGGCCTGGAGAAACCACGCCCTGGAGAAGGCCAGCCCTGTCCTGGGAACCTTGGGATTTGGAGGTGTGGTGGGAAGGCCCAACTGCACAGAAGCGGTTGCTTCCCTGCAGACCCCAGGGGATGGCAAGGAGTGGGCAGAGCTTCGAGGGTCAAATATGTGTGTGGGGATGCTGGGGACAAGGACGAAGCAGAAGGGGTCCTGGCCAGCAGGGGTCACCGGTGCAACAGAAATCCCAGCAGGTGGTTTGCAAGGAGCCTGCAGGCCTCGACGCAAGTCTGGAGGTTACCAGGGCTAGAACATGATGCTGGAGCAGGGAATGAAGAGGCACCACTTATCAGACCTGGCTGTTGAAGCATGACCCCAGCATAAGGGGCCCAGGATGGTGTCATAAATAAAAGCCCAGCCTTCAGAATCTGCAAGGACAGATCAGTTGGAATCCTGGTTGCTGCTGTGTGGCCTTGGGCAAGTCTTTTCCTCTCTGATCTTCAGTCTACTTCCATAACATGAAGATGCTCATCGCACCTCCAGCCTGGTGACCTGGCGTGCAGTAAGTCCCCAGCAAATGGACAAAGTCCTTCATAAGAAACAAAGAACGCATTCAGACATCAGGACTGGCTGGAGGATGCCCACACCCACCCTCCCCCCAACCCCCAGCCACTGACCCAGAGTCCTTTACCTTCCCATACAGGTTGGGGTGGGTACCCACTTCCTTCAGAGCCAGAGGGGGTTCAGTGCAGGAAGAAGGGGCCTCAGGGACAGAATGCCAGGCAACGCACCAGGGATGGAGCTGGGACCTTGGCCACTTGCCAGGTTTGCTTCATTTGCTCAACAAATTGATCAAGCGTTCACCAAGCGCCTGCCCCCGGGCAGGCTCTGTACCAGGCACGGAAGTGTCAGGAGAGAAGGCACACAGGCCCAGGCAGTGACACCTCCTGCTGGCCCCAGGCCCAGGGTGGGGCCGGGTTCTGCCCGGCCTGGGTTGCACTAGTTGGACACATCCTGGTGCCACTTGAGCCACAAGGCCCCGCTACCACCACAGGTAAGATGACCTGTGACTCAGCAGTTAAAGGCTCTTGAAGGCTGAAGGTCAGGGAGTGGGTTGGCGGCAGAGGAGGGCATCTCCCGCTCTTGTGCGCTTCCCTGCAAAGGCCACTGCTCGCAGAGACTCTGGAGCTGACAAGGCTTGGTTCACATCCAGGCTTTCTACTTAATTCCCAGGGACCCTGAGGAAGTCACTTTCCACCCTCTCAGGCCCAGATGCCTCACTTATAAAACGGACCCCTTGGGCCTGCTGGGAGAATACAGGAAACACTTTAAATGATTTACTCTATGATTTCTCTTTCTCTTTCATAAAGAAAGCTCTTCTGCTACAAACTAACCCTGTGAGGTTGATATTGGTACCCAGCTTGTACTTGCACAAGATCACATAATATAAATCAGGTCCATCAAACTCCAAAGCCTATATTCTTTCTAGAGCACGGACTAGCTCAGGGCAGATTGATTGTTCCTTCTTGATAATGGGCTCATCTGAGATCAAAGAGTCCTCAGTTCACAGAAAGCTGTCAGTGATGAAGGGCCCTTCTGCGGTCCTGATCCCAACCATCAGAAGCCTAATGTCTTGGTTGATAACCCTGGCACTGCTGCAGACTGGATGACCTCAGGCAAGGTCAAGGTCCAAGGCTCATACCAAGCTCCCTCTCCTAAAACGGGGTGGGGTGGGGGAGGAGTTAAGCATCGGACACAGCATTCTGGGCCTTTCTCTGCTTCTCACCTCCACCTGCTCCATCACAGAGACTGCCCCCCAGGCTTCCCTCTCCAGGGAATCCATGAGACTAGCCCACACAAACATGGCAAGAAGCTGCTATGCTGAAGGGTGCTGCAACTTCTCAGAAGCATAGCCCCTGCCCGGGCCTGAGGCTGCAGGAGCTCAGCTGAGATGCCCTCCTGATGCATCTTGAGTTTCCCCTGATGATTTCCTGCAGGTCCTTAAAGCAGACCTTCCAGCTGAGGAAGCTCTGCATCTGGGAACACAAGAGACCCTGCGTCTGTCTGGGCAGAGAGACGCAGCGGGCTGAAGTCTTCCCTGGCCTGTTCTGGGCTTGTGTCTCGGTCTATGGCACTGCTGGATTCCCCTGGCCACAGGGAGGTCAGAGGCTCAGCTGAAATTGGAAGGGACTCCCAGACCTGAGGTGCCCAAATTATAATTAAATTCCCTGCTCAAGCCATCAGATAGACTGGATCGCCTTCACAAGAGCACAGAATCAGCCAGCTATAATGCCAGACCCATGGCTCCCCTTCCCCAGCCTGCAGGATGATCCAGCAGGGGGGAAGGTACTGTCATTAAAAAGGACTTTGGGGAGAGAACAGGAAGAGTCAGATGCAGAAGAGAACTGCCAGGATGCCCCACAGCCAAGCCTGAGGTAAGGCCGCAAGTGCCGGGGAAGGAATTCCCGGCAAGCCTATGTCTTCATGTTTCACCAAGACGTCCAGTGTGCCTCAGAGAAGGACAAGATCAGTGACTAAACATCTCTTTGCCTGGTGGGATCTGGCAGCTGGAAAACCTGTGCTGTCGCCAGAGGTTCTTGCTTGCATCCAGAGCAGTTTTAGTTGCATAAAAAGGGAGGGGTGTGTGTGTGTGTGTGTGTGTGTGTGTGTGTGTGTAGAGGGTGTATTTCCCCCTCAGTATAACATTATTGCTGGTTAACATAATAAATTGGGAAAATGCAACTACAAAGCGAAACCACACAGCCCTGTCTCCCCCAACACTTTCAGCCTTCCAGTGACTTCCTTTTGTCCTCGGACTTTAGAACCACTCTGCTGTCTCCCTAAGCACAGTTAAGATTCCGTGAGCATCTTCCTCTCGCTCTGAGTCCTTCCTCTGCCCAAAGGCCGCTCACTGGTTCACAGCCTTAAGGTCGTTTCCATCTTCTGCTATTCTGAATACACCCGCCGGGAGTGCCTGCGTGTGTGCCGGAAGCTTTTCCCACGTTCTGAACTATCCCCTTTGGACGAAGGCTCTCCATCCGCAGATCCTCTTTACAGGATGATTCTTGGAGCCTGTGAGAGCTGGGGACCACGCCTCTCATCCTAGGAGCCCTCCACGTTCTTTGTCCCCAAAATGGCCAGAGGACATACCCGCGAGACTTTCCCTTCTGCTCAAGGCCCACAAGGATGCGGGCGTCGCCCCAGTGGCCCTGGAAAGAGGACTGGGGCTCCTGGGGAGACGGAGGCTCACGTTTGCTTCATGGATGAAGAGCAGCCCATCAGCTGGAGATGTCTCTTTGGGGTTCTCGGTCTGACACACAGGGGTCTTGTCTCTGTCACTGACTAGCTGTGTGACTTTGGGCAAGTTACTTCCCCTCTCTGAGCCTGGATTCTCATCTGGAGAGTGGAGATGATAATGGCACCTGCTTTCCCCGAGTGGCTGTACACACGAAGTGAAATGATGTAGGTAAGGCCTTCTGCCCAGAGTTGGCCACAGCGCTGTAAGTGGTTAACACATTGGAACCATCGTTGTTATTCAGTCGCTGAATAAGCCGTGTCTGACTCTTTGTGACCCCGTGAACTGTTGGCTGGAGCCACAAATGGCTACTTTAGCTGCATAGCCCTTTCAGTCCAAAAGGTGTCCTCTGACTTCTCTGGGTGTTCATTTCTCCAGGGCTAAATGGGACTGAGGATGATTTCTGCCTCCCAGAGTTGCCAGGGAGCAAAGGAGCCCGCTGGGATAAGAAGGAACTCTTTGTCAACTGCAGAGGGCATGGCGGTCATTTACTTTGCACGTTGTTGGAATCTTCTGGAACTCACTATCTATGGATGGGGCCCCAGGGGCAGCTCTGGGTAATACAGCCTCCTCCAGGAAGACAAAGCTTGTCTCTAGCTCTACACAACACACTGGTTCCAACTTCCGCAGAAACCTCCCATCCCAACCCCCAGGATCGGGGTTCACGCTGCACTGAGGTCCAGCCCTGGAGTCATCACTCCCATCTGTGCGTCCACGGCCACTGGCCATTCTGTCCCTCAGGCTTCTCTCGGTAAAGTGGGGGCTCCCATTCTGCCTTGTGGGCTTGTTAGACAGAGCAGGTGAGCTCACAGTGCACCCAGTGGGTGCTCATTCTACATAAGTTTCCTTTTCCCTGCAGATCCATAGGCCAGAGGGCCCCTTCTCCCAGCTGCCTGGGTGCATCTAAAATCTCCAGGCACCTTCCTGGCGCTCTGCCCGCCATGCCTGATGTGACGAGTGGGGGCCAGGCTGGTCTGTGAAGGTCAGAGGTGTGGATGGGCGCGGGGTCCACAGATGGGGAGAGCAAATGGGAACCCAGACATGCCGGTTTGTCCAAGCCCTTCCCCAAGGTGAAGGTGTAGCCTGGGATGAGAGAGCTCTTAGGGGGGCGGGCAGGAGGCGGGATACACAGCCCTGCCCTGTACAAGAGCTCTCATAGTGGAGAGTTGTGGTGTGTGTGTGGGTGTGTGTGTGTGTGTGAGTGTGTGTGCACCCAGTTCAGTTGCTCAGTTGTGAGCGCTCTGACTCTTTGTGACCCCATGGACTGCAGCATGCCAGGCCTCCCTGTCCATCACCAATTCCCTGAGTTCACCCAAACTCATGTCCATTGAGTCGGTGATGCCATCCAACCATCTCATTCTCTGTCATCCCCTTCTCCTCCTACCTTCAATCTTTCCCAGCATCAAGGTCTTTTCCAATGAGTCACCCACCTGCAATTATAAAACCAGATGCAGCCAGGAATGTTTCAGGGGACAGGTGTGGACAGTTGCCCCTGGGGTCAGGGTGTGGAGGCAGAGGTGGGCTTCTGGAGGAGGGCATACCTCTCTATGGGAGCGGGTGTCTTCCAGGGCCCCGAGAAGCCCCTCCCGACACTCCCTTTGGTGGTGGCTGCACAGCTCCCTTCCAGGAGCCAAAAACTGACCAGAAGGGCTTAAGGCAGCCTAGACTCCCTCCCAAGGAGCCCGACTTGGCCTGCTCCTGCCTCCTGACCCTACCCCTATCACCTTACCAGAGCCTGGGGGCCCCTGGGAGTGTGGTCAGAGAGCTATCCCCACACCCCATGGCCAGGGACCACAGGGAGACCCCAGGCAAGACCCAAGCAGGCAGGCATGGGTGAAAGTCAGAAGCCCCAGGACCCAGGCTGCTCTTCGTGAGCACCTCCTCCAGACCTGGCAGCCTCTATGCCTGAAGCCTCACAGCATCACCTTCCAAGGGCGGTGTTGTCATCACCCCCATTTTACAGAGGAAGAAACTGAGGCCCGCGAAAGTGCCAGAGCCATTCTCCCAGGCCAGCGCTGAGCCTCGAGCCCCGTCTGTGACAGAGTGCGGCATGCAGAGCCCCTCGCCACGGCGCTGCTGTGCACCAGCTTGCGGGTCGGTGTGCCCACCCCTCCCCGGCCCCGTAAGGCAGGCGGCTTCAGCTCCCACTAAACAAACAGGAGCAAGACCCCCCCAGGTGCACTCCCCTCTCGGAGTGGAGCTGGCTGTGGCAAGTGAGGACTCAGGGCTTTTATCGCCATTTCAGACACACAGGAAGGTCGAAGCAGACAGATGGGATGGCCGCAGAGGGGCCTGAGGTCTCCCCACTGGGATGCCTCAGCTTTGACCCCACCCATAAGGAGAGCCATGTGCCCCTTCTCAACCAGGAGGGCTGGTGTGGGAGGCCTCCAGGACATGAGATGGGTCAGCAGACACCGCCTGGCCTGATGAGCAGGTCCATCCAGGGTGACCTCGGCCTGGCAGTCACAGCCCAGTGCCAAGAGGAAGGCCTGGGCTTGCTGGCATTTCCAGAACTGCCAGGCACCAGGGTGGGGGCCAAGGGTTGGTACCCATCACAGCTCTCAGCCAATGGCTGAGATGTCAATCCACCCTCCAAAGTCGGTCCAAAATAACTTAATTAGCCTGAAAGAGCTGCTGGCAGCCTGCCGGGGTGGGGTGGGGGAAGGGTAGCAGGAGGGGGGTCCCCCCCAACACGCAGGGAAGAACCTTGACAGGAAGACAAGAGCACCCCCATTCTGTGGACTGTACCCCTTCCCCAGCACAGGGACTCGACCCACCATGGCTCTGCCAGGTCCGGCCATCTGAGCCCCCGGACAGATGAGGAAACTGAGGCTCAGAGGGGGCCATGATGTGCTGTGCTGTATTCATGGCAGATGGGCACTTTGAAAGTGGGGTGATGCTAGTTGGGGGCGGGGAGAGTTCAGCCCTAGAAAAGCTGGTGGGGTCTACTAGGGAGAGAGATTAAGGTGCCAGCAACGTACCATCTAGCCAGAGGGATCCCAGGTTGACATCGGAAGGGACTCGAGGCTGCAGGAAAAGACCTGAGTCTAACCTGGAAGAAAAGAGTGGGTGGCATGAGGCATAGAGGTATCTACCTTGAGAGTCCCAGCGCTGTGGGTCTTTGACCCTCTGGCAGAGGGACTTGGCCAGAGCCAAGTCTCTGATAGGGTGGCACCTAGGATCCCCTGCTCCTGGCAGCCCCCAGGGCACTGGGAGCCCACGCATGGCGGTGATAGGGGGTGATCAGGGTAAGGCAGGCACATAGCCACTGCCCTCCAGACCCTGATGCTGCCCTGTCAGTGCCAGGCTGGGCACTGCCCCAGGAACACAGGCAAGGGATGGCTGTGTGTGCGGCAGCCCAAAGAGGGACACGGGGCTGCCAATGAGCTGGAGCCCTGCCCCATGTGTCTGCCCCAAGGCTGAGCTCACCACCAGTCCCACCGGCTTGCTCCTCCCACCTCAGAGAATACGCTCCATCAACCACCCAGGTTCCCAAGTCAGACACTGGCTGCCTCCCCTGCTCATCCCCCCCAGTCCTGCCCAAGTTACCTCCCGAACCTTTGTAATCTATCTATCCCGCACCCTGCCCCCCATCCCACTCAATCCAGGCCACCACTGCCCCTCTGGATCGCTGCCAAGTCCTTGTCACCCATTCCTCTGGTCTGCACACCACTCTCTGTCTCTCTCTCTCTCTCTCTCTCTCTCTCTCACACACACACACACACACGCGTGTGACCCATGAATTATCAAGGGAATCGTTCCAAAACTCAAGTTCGACCAGGTCAGCCCCATTGCCCTCCCCAACCTGGCCTTGGAGACCGGGGGGATTTTCCCACTCACCTCACTGAGGTTGGAACAGAGCAACTTAAACCCTGGGCTCCAGATCAGCCAGGTCTGGGTCTGCATCCTAGGTGGGCCGTTTGGTGACTGTGTGATCTTGGATGAGTCACACCACCTCCCTGAGCTCTTTCCTCACCTAGGAAGCAAGGCTGCCACGACCTTCATCAAGAAGACCCCATGGGGCACCAGGGCGGGGCCATGCTGAGCGTCCGGCTCAGGGCAGCCACAGCACATGGCACCGCTGGGCACGGGCCAGCTCCCGGCTGCCCCTCAGCACCCGCCTCACATGCTGCAGGCTGCCTGACCCGGCAGCTGGTCCTCCCTCTGGCTCCAAGAGCCCCGTCACACTTGCTCTCCGCCTGTCGGTTCTCTGGCCTGTCTCCGCCTGTGAGCAGGGGTAGAGCCTGGGACAGGCTCGATTGACATTTGGTGAATGAATGAATGCAGTCCGAGTGTCCACAGAGGGACCCGGCCACGCAGAGAAGCACACAACACACGCAGCCACCTGCGGCTCTGGCGGGCTGGGGGCCAGAAGGGGGCCCCTAGGTTGGTCCATTACTACACACCCCTCGGGGCAGCCCGGCTCAGTTTGAGCCTAAGAAGAAAGCTCGGGACCCGTTTTCTGAGGTTCCAAGAGGGCGTGTGCCCTGCCTGCATCATGAGGCATCTGAGCCTGACACACTCGGGACTGCAAGGAGCAGCCCAGGGGGCCACGGCACCCCACTGGGCAGGGCTGCCTAAAGTGGGGGTGCGGGGTGGAGTGGTGGCCGCTAGCTGGCGAGCGCCTGGGCCTGGCAGAGCCGTCGATCGCCCACTCGCACCAGCTGTTAGTTTCCAGGGCCTGCCCACCAGCTAGCCGGGATGCTGGGCCCGGGCTGCCCTGGGGTGTCCTGCCAGGAAGAGGCAGCCTCTAGGAGGGTGGTCTGAGCAGAGAAGAACACAGAGGGGCAGGAGGGTGAGGGTGCCAGGCTGGAGGAGGCCAGGGCCAGCCTCCGCTCACAGTGGGGCCGGAACAGGCTGCGGCACTTCCAGGGCCTCCGGCGCCTCTTCTGGGCAGTCCATGCGGGGCGGGAGGTGGGGATGGCGCCCAGGGCTCCTCCCTCCGCTCAAAACACCCGGCAGCAAGGATTCTGGACCCTCGGGAGGGGCGGTGCGCCGAGGTCTGCGGCCACAAGAGGGCGCCCGAGCCTCACCTTCCAGCGAGCCAAGGCCTGAGGCCCGCGGCGGAGCTGTGCCTGGGAGAGGGCCTGGAAGCTGGGACTGACTCCCCGGGCGTGGGATGCAGCTACCTGCGTCCACCCCCAGGCAAAGCCCCATCCGCACTTTAGCTCTTTGTTCATCTGACGGCAACACTACCTGCTTCAGTATACATCTGCAGAGTAAGCGCAGGAACACACTAATTGAATGATAATGGTGATGTATTTCGCTTTGGCTCCATCCCTTCATTCTTTCTGGACTTATTGCTCCACTGATCTCCAGTAGCATATTGGGCACCTAATGACCTGGGGAGTTCCTCTTTTGATATCCTATCATTTTGCCTGTTCATACTGTTCATGGGGTTCTCAAGGCAAGAATACTGAAGTGGCTTGCCATTCCCTTCTCCAGTGGACCAAGTTCTGTCAGCCCTCTCCACCATGACCCGCCTGCCTTGGGTTGCCCTGCAGGCATGGCTTGGTTTCATTGAGTTAGA
>SJYT01058269.1:18152-90548 GCA_006410635.1 Cephalophus harveyi | reverse complement strand
GATCCAACCAGTCCATTCTGAAGGAGATCAACCCTGGGATTTCTTTGGAAGGAATGATGCTAAAGCTGAAACTCCAGTACTTTGGCCACCTCATGCGAAGAGTTGACTCATTGGAAAAGACTCTGATGCTGGGAAGGATTGGGGGCAGGAGGAGAAGGGGACGACCGAGGATGAGATGGCTGGATGGCATCACTGACTCGATGGATGTGAGTCTGAGTGAACTCCGAGAGATGGTGATGAACAGGGAGGCCTGGCGTGCTGCGATTCATGGGGTCGCAAAGAGTCGGACACGACTGAGCGACTGAACTGAACTGGTGATGTATTTTACCAATGAAGAGAATGGACTCAGAGAGGTTTAGTGATTTGCCTAAGTCACACAGCAGTAGGCATGGAGCAAGTTACTCCCTCTGGTGCTGGGTGCTGGCAGAGCTTTGGAGAGAGTCCTGGCACCAACTCACAGCGGGGAGCAGCACTCAAGTCCGCAGGGCAGGGACCAAGCCTGACTCTGGCTCCCCCAGGTCACCCTGCGCCACAAAGACCAGACCTTCTCTGGGCAATCACAGTAAGGAATAAGAGGTCCCAGCTGTGCGCCCTTTACACACCCATGAGGCATCCTCATCCTCTGACTCACAGATGAAGGAGGAAGGCATGAGAGAGGTTAAGAACTTGCCAGAGGCCCCAAAGCTTAGTTCCAGTACTTTGGCCCCAGAATCCACCCCTCCCCTCACCATGCTGTGTCCTGGGGAAACTGTTTTTCCCAAAGGAGCTTCTGGCCACCTCCGTCCCTCTCCTGTTCACCCAACAGCTTTCCCACCTGTGCAGCTGGGGCACAGGCGAACACCAGGCCCGGCCCCATGGACTGACCACCACCCAAGGGGAGACAGACAAGGTGCCCATGACTCATGCAGGGCCGGGGGCCCCTAACCAATCGGGGATGTCAGGGTCTTCTGGGGGGAGGTAACCAATGAGCTGAGTCACAAGGAAAAATGTAGCACAGTGGCCCTTGCTGGCCTCCCATTCTGGGCCCAGGGGGAGCTCGTGAGTTGGGAGAAACTGGCCCCATGTGAGTAGGAGGAGTGGGCAACCCAAGGGCGAGCCCAGGCCGGTTCCCAGCACCCTCCAGCACCCGGTCATCACAAAGTCATGGTGGGCTCATCAAGGAATCACCACTGGGTTGTAATTGGTTATGGGTGTTCATGGAGCCAAGCCCTCCACCAGCCTTCCCGCCCTTTCTCTCAGAATGGGTACCCCCGAGGGCTTCCTCGATTCTATGGGGACCAGAGATGGCAGGGTCACCACCCTCTGGGTGCACCGGGCACAGACCACTGGGCCACCGACGCAGCACCTGGAGCCCAGAGCTCAGAGACTGAGCACAGGCTGGCTGGAGGGAGTGGGGCACCAGCCAGGGTCCCCTCCTGCTGCCTTTGGCATCGCCAGCCTGGAGCCCAGCCCAGGGCTGGCACCTGTGCCTCAGGGCACCTCGAGGACCTGACTGCGCCCCCCTGAGACCCTCTTCCCCTAATGGGGCAGCGAGAGGCCAGCCCCAGTGCTCCCTGACCCTCCTGGCCTCTCAGGGCCTCTTGCGCGGTTCTAGAAGCAGGTCAGGCTGTGGCAGCCACCTCTCTCCACCAGCAGCCACTGACAGTGGGGTGCAGGGGGAGCCCGGGGGCCGTGGAGGAGGCTTCCCCCCTCACTCGTGCCAGTAGTGGTGAGAGTCAGACTGCCCCGTTCAAGGACCCCCAAGCGACGTTCTTCGTACCCCTGTGACCCAGCCACCCCTGCCCCCCAGTTCTGGGGTCCGTCAGCACCAACAGCCCTCTCCCCCTCTGCACTCTCCCAGCCATCCCCACCCCGGACACTGCCTGCCCCCAGAACCGCCCCCTGATATTTCCCCCCTCCCACCCAGGACTGGCTTCTCTGTCCACCATCCTCCACCCTTCCCGGTTGGGCTGGCTTCACTCTCCTGACCCCGTTCTCTGACCTCATCTCACCCCCTTCTCCTCCTTCTGGACTCCCTCCCTATCCAGCCTACACCCCGAGGGATCTTTCTGCATCCACAGTCTTTAGCGCGCCGGCCCTCAAAAATCTCCCACCCCATTCTGCAAAGGCCCAGCCTGGGGCAGACCCACAGCGCTCCTCCTAGAGGATCCCCGCTGTCCCCAGGCCCCAGGGTCTGTCTTCTGGGGGGAGGTAACCAATGAGCTGAGTCACAAGGAAAAATGTAGCACAGTGGCCCTTGCTGGCCTCCCATTCTGGGCCCAGGGGGAGCTCGTGAGTTGGGAGAAACTGGCCCCATGTGAGTAGGAGGAGTGGGCAACCCAAGGGCGAGCCCAGGCCGGTTCCCAGCACCCTCCAGCACCCGGTCATCACAAAGTCATGGTGGGCTCATCAAGGAATCACCACTGGGTTGTAATTGGTTATGGGTGTTCATGGAGCCAAGCCCTCCACCAGCCTTCCCGCCCTTTCTCTCAGAATGGGTACCCCCGAGGGCTTCCTCGATTCTATGGGGACCAGAGATGGCAGGGTCACCACCCTCTGGGTGCACCGGGCACAGACCACTGGGCCACCGACGCAGCACCTGGAGCCCAGAGCTCAGAGACTGAGCACAGGCTGGCTGGAGGGAGTGGGGCACCAGCCAGGGTCCCCTCCTGCTGCCTTTGGCATCGCCAGCCTGGAGCCCAGCCCAGGGCTGGCACCTGTGCCTCAGGGCACCTCGAGGACCTGACTGCGCCCCCCTGAGACCCTCTTCCCCTAATGGGGCAGCGAGAGGCCAGCCCCAGTGCTCCCTGACCCTCCTGGCCTCTCAGGGCCTCTTGCGCGGTTCTAGAAGCAGGTCAGGCTGTGGCAGCCACCTCTCTCCACCAGCAGCCACTGACAGTGGGGTGCAGGGGGAGCCCGGGGGCCGTGGAGGAGGCTTCCCCCCTCACTCGTGCCAGTAGTGGTGAGAGTCAGACTGCCCCGTTCAAGGACCCCCAAGCGACGTTCTTCGTACCCCTGTGACCCAGCCACCCCTGCCCCCCAGTTCTGGGGTCCGTCAGCACCAACAGCCCTCTCCCCCTCTGCACTCTCCCAGCCATCCCCACCCCGGACACTGCCTGCCCCCACACCCGCCCCCTGATATTTCCCCCCTCCCACCCAGGACTGGCTTCTCTGTCCACCATCCTCCACCCTTCCCGGTTGGGCTGGCTTCACTCTCCTGACCCCGTTCTCTGACCTCATCTCACCCCCTTCTCCTCCTTCTGGACTCCCTCCCTATCCAGCCTACACCCCGAGGGATCTTTCTGCATCCACAGTCTTTAGCGCGCCGGCCCTCAAAAATCTCCCACCCCATTCTGCAAAGGCCCAGCCTGGGGCAGACCCACAGCGCTCCTCCTAGAGGATCCCCGCTGTCCCCAGGCCCCAGGGTCCCCCTCCCTTGCCTCGTCTCTCCCCACTTCTTCCTTTCATCAACAAACACACTCACCTCTTGATAATGATCTTTCAAGCTACTCTCTTAACCCTGCACATGGCTCCAGCTGGGCCCCATTCCTTCTCCCCAGCCTGGTGGAGCTCTTCAAGCATTACTTGTCTGTCCATCTCTGCCTCCTCAGCCCCCTGCCCTCTGCACCACAGTCCACCGAAACTCTTCTCATCCATCACTCATGCTACATCCTGAGAGTGTTGGGTTCCCAGCCCAGGCTGGGGCCAGACAGCTGCGCCCTGCTCTCCCGCTCTTCCCTGCCCACTGCTCGGCTCCACGGCCCCACCTAGTGAAGGTCCTCCTGGCTGAACCGTACTCCCCCGGTAGGTCCCTCTGCCATCCTGTCCCGCAGAGGACGGAGCTCTCTTCCAGCCCCACGTGATCATCCCACACCACCACCCCCCTACCCCGGTACCAGTGTTCCCAAACTCACCAAGGCCGGTCTCCACGCCCAGGGATCCAACTGCCTCTTCAGTGTGGGTCAACCCCATCCAAGTCACTTAATCATGACACAGTAACTTCATGAAGGAAGTACTATTATTATCCCCATTTTGCAGATGGGGGCACCAAGGCACAGAGAGAGTTGCCCAGGGTGAACAGCTGATCAGCCCCTGAGCCAAGGTCTCCCTTCTGGAGATCCCACAAGAGCCTCAAATTCACCATAAACAGACCAAGCTCATGGGCTCTGCCCGGAATGTCTTCTTCCTGGCCAAGCTGGCCTTTGGACCGGATGGTGCACAGAGAGAGTTGCCCAGGGTGAACAGCTGATCAGCCCCTGAGCCAAGGTCTCCCTTCTGGAGATCCCACAAGAGCCTCAAATTCACCATAAACAGACCAAGCTCATGGGCTCTGCCCGGAATGTCTTCTTCCTGGCCAAGCTGGCCTTTGGACTGGATGGTGACAAGCATCTAGACCGTGGGCAGTTTTACTTTCTGTCTGCAAAATACTTAACCCAGAGCTCAACCACAGTAAGTGGCAGTACAGGCCAGCTCCTGTTGTCACCATGGCCCTCTCCGAACCTCAGCTACTTCTTCTAGAAGATGGGGCTCTTGGGGGAAGGTCCGAGCCCAGGGCCTGGCCACAGGGGCATCGCTACAGCCCTGGCCACTCAGCACGAGAGCCTTTCTGCAGTAAGTCAAAGCAGCATCAGTCTATAGCTGCACGTTTGGCATAAATGCACTATTTTTCTTAAGCCAAAATAAAGCTACAATAAGCTGTAAAAGCCCTGGAGTTGGGAGGATTCTCTGCAGGGTCAATTAGGGTGAGTTAGAACCTGCAGCTGTGAACTCCTCAGCCACACATGGCAACCTGGGTGGGTACATCCCAGAATGCTAATGAAGGCAGCTGCTCAGGGTGGGGGAGCCAGCTTTGCCCTCGCTTCAGGCTCCAGAGAGAGGGAAAGCCGTGTGGGGTGAGACAGGACGGGACCTCGGCCACCCTCAGCCAAGCCCGGGCCCCACTCTAAGCTGCAACTTCTTCCGACGGGCTTCCGAAGCATGACTCAGAAGAGGGAAGTTCAGGGCCTGGGGTGGGGACTTCGAATGATGTGTGCGGGCATTTTCATTCCTTGGGCAGAGATCTCAGGATTTGTAATAGTGTTGTAGGAAAAGCGGGATTAAATTCGCCAATATTTGCTTATGTACGCAACCATTTCCATAAAGCAGGATTGTGCCCCATCTCAATGGAAGCAACTCCAAAGTCCTTGTTTTGGGCAGGCGAGCATGTGGGAGGCTGGATTTGATCCCAAGCTCTGCCCTTTACCAATCACGGCCTCTCCAAGGGAGGGTTCCCCCTTGCCCGTTCCACAGGTGAGGAGACTCAGGCCTGACTCCAAAACGCAGCATCTTAACTTGTGTTTATGCATGTGACCCAAGTCCCAGTCTCGCTGACCTCTGACTTGGTGAGGTCACCACGGCCTCTGCCCGTGGCCCTGCACCCTCCCCCAATTCCCTGGTGCCTGGCAAAGAACACAGATCTTGAAACTCCAGAGCTCAGCTCTGTACAAATAGGTGCACGATCAGGAACAAGTAGGTGCCCTCTCTCTGGGCCTCCGTTTCCTCCTCTGAGCCTCAGCAAAATGAGGGTGATGATGATAGCTACCCCAAACAGTTAAGATAATTCATGCAACACACCCGTGCGGTGCCTGGCACAGGATAAGTGCTCAGCCAGCATTCAATCCATTCAGGAGATAGATCTATGACTTGCACTCTGAAGATAAGTAAACAGAAAATCCGAGAGGTTTGGCCACTTGTCCAAGGTCACAGAGCTCAGGAGCTGTGATGCCAGGGGGAGGGTGTGAGCGGGGCACGAGCTGAGGCTCAAACCAGGTCTCCTTGTCCCCATCGGTCCGAATGGAAGGGGAGCCAAAGCCCCCAGGGCAGGGACAGGGAGAGAAGGGAAGGAGGAGAGAAAGGGGAAGGCTACTGGGACAGAGACAGGACCAGGAGCAAGCTACTGCCTGGGGCAGCAGGCCCGAGCCTGCAGGGGTCAGTGGGCATGGTGCCCGGGCTGGCAGTGGGCACTCTCACCTTCACCCTGTTCTCTGGTGGCTGGAGACCTTGACAGCTCAACCTGCATCACTCACATCCTAGTGAGGCCCTGAAGGCAGACGTTTTGGGGGTGGCCCTCGGGTCCGAATGGAAGGGGAGCCAAAGCCCCCAGGGCAGGGACAGGGAGAGAAGGGAAGGAGGAGAGAAAGGGGAAGGCTACTGGGACAGAGACAGGACCAGGAGCAAGCTACTGCCTGGGGCAGCAGGCCCGAGCCTGCAGGGGTCAGTGGGCATGGTGCCCGGGCTGGCAGTGGGCACTCTCACCTTCACCCTGTTCTCTGGTGGCTGGAGACCTTGACAGCTCAACCTGCATCACTCACATCCTAGTGAGGCCCTGAAGGCAGACGTTTTGGGGGTGGCCCATCTACATGACAGCCTCCCACACCTTGGGCCAAGCCAGAGCTCCCTCCCCTGGAGTTCAGGAGCACCCTGCCCACCCAGGGGCTCCCATTCTGGGCTGCAGGGGCAGGAGGTGAGCTGGAGCCCACCTAGCTGAGGTGACCTCCAACCAACCTCAAGACCTAGGGCACCTGGAGGGTGGGGGGAGCCTCCACCCACAGCTGCCAGCCTCCCTGTGCCCACCCGCAGGCCTCACCCATCTCTCCCGAGGCCCCTGACAGCTGAGAATTCCTGCCACATGACCCAGCCAGCCTCTCAGGCCTGGGATCCTGGCCCAGCCGCCCAGACACGGTTACGGCTCAGGCCGCGAGCTGCCTGTGAGGCCAGGGCAAGTGATTCCCATCTCTGGGACTCGGCTTCTCCAGGTCAGAGGAGGGATGAGCTGCGAGCTGAAACAATTCTTCACACCCAGAGGATCTCAGGATCTGGAATCCCAGAAGCCAAGTGTTGGGAGAAAACTTCAGGCTGTGATTTCCTAACACTGGCCTGCAGCCTGACAAAGTCAGGGTCCCCAGGGAGTCCTGTGAACATGTACATGCGGGGCTCCCTTCCACCCCCAGCAGATCAGCAGATGGGGAGCCAGGCACTCTGCAGATTTAGCTAGTGCCCTGGGTCTGTGCCTTCCTACCTCTGCTGACTTCTGAGGGGTGGGGGGAAGGAAGGTGACTCTCAAGAGTCCTCTCCAGCACCACAGTTCGAAAGCATCAGTTCTTTGCTGTTCAGCGCTCTCTGTGGTCCAGTTCTCACAACCATACGTGACGACTGGAAAAACCATAGCTTTGACTAGACAGACCTTTGTGGTGTGCTTTATTGCCATCCTTATACCCAGCATCCAGCCACTGACAAACCTGGCCTCTTTTATCTGCTGCCCATCTCTAGAATCCTCCCTCTCTTTACCAAGCCCAGGTGCCCTGCCCCAGCTCAGGCCACACCCTCTCTTGCCAGATCAGCGGCTCCTCTCTGGTCTCCCCGCCTCCATCCTTGCTGCTCCTACCACCCATCCATCCTTCACACTGGCCGCTAGAGGGAGTGAAAGTGAAAGTGAGTGAAGTCGTTCAGTCGTGTCCGACTCTTTGCAACCCGTGGACTGTAGCCCACCAAGCTCCTCCGTCCATGGGATTCTCCAGGCAAGAATACTGGAGTGGGTTGCCATTTCCTTCTCCAGAGGATCTTCCCGACCCAGGGATCGAACCCAGGTCTCCCACATTGCAGGCAGACGCTTTAACCTCTGCACCACCAGGAGGAGGGACTTCCTAAAACATAGATCTGATCATGATGTTCACTTGCTCATTAATCTCCCATGGCTCCCCTGTTGCCTAAAGCCCAAACTCCTTGGCCTGGTTTTGAAGGCCTTTTTTCATCTGTCCCTACCCCTTACCAGAGAAGGCAATGGCACTCCACTCCAGTTCTCTTGCCTGGAGAATCCCATGGACAGAGGAGCCTCTGTCTCTTATACACATCTAGATGTGTATAAGAGACAGCTTTACTGCTTCCTCCCTTGAGTGTCTTCAGAACCCCTCCCTGCCGCCACCCAGGGCTGGAATCCAGCCTTCGCTCCCATCAGCAACTCCTCCGTAGAATTCTCCACCAGCTTCTCCCCATCCTGGTCCTCTTCAGCCAGGAGAGGCCACAGCTGCCAGCCCCTCCAGCTTCCCCCCACTCAGAACGGGGGCCTGCTTTGTGTTTTCTTCCTCTCAAGCCTGCATAAAGAGCACTGGATTGAGTGAACAGCTCTGTGCACAGGCCCTGTGTGGACCCCGTGTAACTGCCACCCTGTTGAGCTCTAACACATTTCCTTCACCTCAAAGAGCCCCTGAGCAGCCCCCTACCCGCTGCACCTCCCCGGCCCCCCTCAGCAGACCTCTAGCCCCACAGATTAGAAGGGAGAGGCCTCTTTCTAAGCAGCTCTTCTGTGCTCATCAGGTTGGACTGAAACCCCTGAGGACAGCAGCTGGGCTGTCCTGCTGGCTGGCAGCGCCTGGCACAGAGCAGACGTTCGGGAAGGGCTGTGGGAGGAAGGACAAGGTGGCTGCAGGCTGCACCCTGCTCCAGCTGCTGCCGGGATGAGGCTCCTTGGCTCGTCATTCCAGCTTCCTTCAGTGTCTTCCACACTCTCAGCCCCCAGCCCTCTGCAGGACGCCTGACACATGGGCACGCAGATGCAACACCCCCACCTGCCCCAGCCAGGCCTCTGTCAGTGCTCAGACGCCTCTTGCCCGCAGGGCTCCTGCCCCACCCCCAAGCCTTGGCTCCCAGAATCCTGGGATCACAGGCACACAGAATTCCCAGATCTGTACTCTCTACCCGGTGCCTCCAGCCCCTACCCACTGTGGCCTCCTGGCCTTCTGTCCCTGTCCCAGCACCGTCTCAGCCCCGACAGCAACCCAGAGCCTCCACACTGAGCTATTAGCAGGAGGTCAGCTCTCCCTCACGCGCACAGGCTCCCGCATGTGACCTGTGACGAGCACCCTCCCCTCTCCAAGACTCAGCTCCTCCGTCTGTAAGACAGCCCCATCAGGCTATGTGGGTTCACTGGACTCTCCTGGCTCTGATGTTTCCTGCAGATCACTGCCTACGGTTAGTGTAAATAAAAATTCATTAGATAAATAACTAGCCCCAAAAAATGAGTCATCATTGATGGTGGAAAGGTAGACATCAGCTGCAGGCCACTTAGAGGCAGAATTCCAAGAGTGGATTCAGACTGCCGAGTTGGAAACCCTGGTTCACGACTTCCTCATCTGTAAGATGGAGATCACAGTAGGGCAGGGTGAGGATGAAGTGAGATAGGGTACAGAAGCAGCCGGAAGAGCGCCTGGCACTTAACCAGCGCTCAGGAGAACTTAGCTCCGATTGGTACCCCCAGCGCCACTGTCCCTCAGCAAGGCTCGGGAGTCCACATCCCGACCTGCGGGTGGAGCCAAGCGTAGCAGCAGTGCCTGACGAGGGCCACCAGAGGGCACCATGACGCAGCCAAAGCCGCCCAGCTGAGCCGAGGGCTCCCTGATTGAGCGGCAGTGCCAGCCAGAAGCCTGCCAGCTAGGAGGGCGAGGGTGGGGCCTGGACACCCTGGATACCTGCAGTTCTTCCTGCAGGAGATGCCCGCACCACCTTGGCTTGATATTCTGCCCATTCCTAGCACAGTCTGTGACCAACAACAACCCAAAGTTCCCTAATCCTTCCCTCCAGTGCCGTCAGACCCATTTAACAGATGGGGAAACTGAGGCCTGAGAGCCGCCAGCTCCAGGTCATGAGGTGAACTCTGGCCTTCCTGCTCAGACTGACCTCCCAGTACACCCCACTAAACACTGGGTGTGGCACCCACCCCCACAACCAAGGCTGGGAGCCAGCACCCCTGCCCACCTGACCCTCCTTGGGCAGAGGAGAGACCCCAGGGGAAGAAGCACATGTAATGGTGGGGAGACCTCAGGACGGAGGGCCTGGAGAAAGTGCTGGAGGGGAGAGGACGCGACCAAGAACCATGAGGCGAAACGGGGGGTGGGCGTGGAAGACAGGAGCTGCAGGAGGGGCATTCGAGAAAGTGAACGAGTGGAAAAAGACAGACGGGGAAGAGGCACAGAGACAGGGAATCCCGAGGGAGAAGGGAAGGAGAGAAGCGGAGGCAGAAGGATGGAGACCGAGGCAGAGAGAGCGACGGAGGAAAAGAGATGGAGACGGGGTCACGGTGGCAGAGAGAGGCGCGAGGCAGACCCAGCCACAAGGGCCTGCGGGCAGGGGAGCAGACAGCCGCCCTCCTGCAGGGCCACGAGGCGGCGCACTCTGGTCTGGAGCGCCCATCCCCTCCTCCCAGGCACTCAGCCAGAGCTCTCGCCCTTGCATTTCTGTCACACCCCCAGCAGGGCTTGCCAGACAGACACCCCCTCTTGGGGGCGGTGGTTGAGCCGGGTTCCCTAGGGCACCTAAGGCAGACAGGCAGGGCCCCTGGGGCCGTGTTGCTAGGAGATCCAGCCCAGGGCCCCAGCCTGTCCCCTGAGCCTCTCTGAGGGCAAGGCTCAACCCTCACCTGGGGGCTCACCTGGGACCTGGATTCCCCCCAGCTTTCACCCCGCCTGGCCCTGGGCAGCCTCTGCCCCGCATCCTCTTGGCAGAGGGCAGGCACACCTGGTGACCCAGCCAGTTGCCAGGCCTCCCTGGCTCCTGCCCCAGGCCCCAGGGCCTGCCGTGTTCCTGAGACGCACTGGATTCCCAGGCTTGGGTGCAGGTGGCAGGCAGGTTGTTCAAATCTCAGCCTGCCTCTTCCCAGCTGTGTGTCCCTGGGCAAGTCACTCTCCCCCTCTGAGTCTCATCTTCAAACAAGGATAATAACAGTCTCCATTTCATAGGGTCTAGAGGAGGAAGAGCCATACAGAGGGCACGGCGGCCGGGATGGGAGGCTGGTTTTAAGCGCCATCCCTGAGCCACCTGGGCTGCAGCTGGGAGCGGTCCCTGCAGTCCCTGGCTCCCCTTTGCACCTCCTTGAGCAGGCTAGAGTCTGATTCACAGCAGCCTCAGGGGAAGGGGCTGCCCAGAGCCCTCCCAGGGAACTCAGATACCAGGAGACATGAACACTAGGGGCCCAGGCAAAACCACACCCACATGGTTGTTCGGGCCTGTGAGCTGCTTTGGGGCCTTAGATAAAAGCAACTTCAGGGCTTCCCAGTGGTGCTGGTGGTGAAGAACCCGCCTGCCAGTGCAGGAGACATAAGAGACGTGCGTTTGATCCCTGGGTTGGGAGGATCCCCTGGAGGAGGGCACGGCAACCCACTCAAGTATTCTTGCCTGGAAAGTCCCATGGACAGAGAAGCCTGGCAGGCTACGCATAGGGTCGCAAAGAGTCAGACAGGACTGAAGCACCTTAGCAGGCATGCATGTAAAAGCAACTTAGCTACCAGGCCCAGCTGGCCCATGGGCAGGTCTGACCATTGTCTCCATTTTACATATGAAGAAACAGAGGCAAGAGTTGTGCCTTTGCCCAAGTTTTCACCAACAGGTCTGATGCAGCTGATGCAGGTAGGTGGTTTCCAGAACCCAGCTCTTAACTTGCAGCCCTGGTGTCAGGCTCCCCACAGGGAGAGGGAAGGCAGAGGGCTTGGGCTCACCCCTCATGCCCCCATCCCAGCTCCGGGGCCAGGCCAGTGAGGAAGCCCGGAAGGCTGCAGGCAGAGCCAGCTCAAGGCCAGGCTGCAGCCTGGGCCTCCCAGCTTTGATTTACCGTCTGCCTCCAGGCTACGGCTCACCTCAGTCATAAATCTGAGGCTGCAGTGCTGGCCAGGCCCCTGGCAGGCGGCAGGGGGCAGCTCCAGGGAGCACTGGAGCACACCAGCAAGAGGAGTCCCTTCCCCAGCCAGCTGGAGCTCCCACTTGGGGGGGTACCTAAGAACTGGGCCCCCAGCTAAGGCGGGGCTTCACCAGGATACTCTGGGATTCCAGGACCTACACACCGGGCATTCAGCCCAGAGTCCGTGACCTGGGGCCTGTTCTCTGCCTGTGTCACTTCGTTGCCTTGGACCTCAGCAGTGTCAGGCCGAGGCGGTGTGTGGGTTGGAGGGGGTGGGAGCATTTCTGGCTTCATGCCTTCCAAGTCAGGCCCATGGTTTTATGGAAATAGATGCTTGAGGTCGAGGCCAGCCCTCTCCCACCCTGGCCCCCTGAACCCTACAAACTCCTTGACCTTTCACTTAAAAATGTAATGAGATTAAAGAGGCCAGCACCATGCCAGGCTGCCAGCATGAGCCCATCCACAGATGCCAGCTCCCTTCCATTCCCTCTTCCCTGCCATGGGCACTGGGCACAGAGTCAGGTTGGTCAGGAGCCTTCTGGATACTTTTCCAGAGACACTGGGCCCTTGGCCAGAAGTGCTTTGCCTGGGCCTCAGGAGATGGGTCCTAGCAGCTGAAAAGAGAACCAGAGGGGACATTGGGTGGGATGGGGACGGGGGGCCACCTGGAGTAGGGGGACACATGTGTCAGCCACGTGTCTGGATGGCTTCCTGGGTGAACTTTCAACCAGCATCGCCCACCCTCCCGCTGTCTGGCACATGGGTCTCAGGGGGTTCCTGATGCACCTCCCACTGCCTTGCCTCCCTGCCCCCAGACAGCCACACCCTCCAAAGTGAGCTCAAAGCCTGGCTCCAGCTCTTTCTAGCTATTCAACATTGTGCAAGTCACAGGGCTGTGCATGGGGCTGATGTAAGACAAAGGGGGGCATCTGAGATGCAGGTGTGATCTGGAGACTGGCCCTAGGTCTCAGGCTGTCTGTGCGAGGCCATGGAAGAGTGTGGGAGGCCATGGGCAGGCCAGCTGGGGGAAGAGGGACGTGAGCATGCAAGTGTGTGTGCATGTTCTCACGTGTGTCTCTGCACACATGTGTGTGGTGTGCTTGTGTCGTGTGCATTGCTCACATGTGTGCATGTGCACACACATGTGTTACGTCCGTGTGTACACACACATACGTGTGTGGGCACATAGCATGTGTCCATGCGCTTGTGTCCATGTCATATGAGTACGCTATGGGTGTGCTCTGTGCACACGTGTGTGAGTGCAAGCATATACATGTGTGCGTGCAGGAACGTGTTGGGGGCACAGCAGGTGGGGCTTCCTGGCTCCCCTGCGTCCTTCCCGCTTTGATTCCTTGCCTCCTCCCTCCCTCTGTCTTCCTCAGCCCCCACCGCTCCCTGCTTCCTTCCTTCCAGGAGGCCCAGCTGAGTGGGAGCTGATCACACTGTGCACTCATGAGGACCCTCTAATCCTCTTAGCTCCCACTGAACCCCCCGGCCCCCGGGTGGAGGCAGCCCCTGCCCACACTCAGCTGGCCTGGGGGCACCACAGCAGAGGCTCATGGGCTCCCAAGCTGGCCCTCAGCAGGTTAATTAGTAACAGTGAACCCCAAATCCTCACTGGGGCTTGAGAGGGATACTTCTCCATCAATAAGGCCCTTTCCTGGCTGTGATCCCTTTTGGTCCCAACAGTCTCTTTTGAGGTGGGGATTTGAATTGCATGTTTGATCGTGAAGGGCATTGAGGCCTTGGAGAGGGAGGGGGCCTTTCTGGAGATCACACGGCAGGTCAGTGGCAGAATTCACTCAACTCAGGCCACTCCCACACCTAAGGCTCCAACCCCCCAAGGGGGTCCCGGCTCTTTGCCTCCTGCCTCCACCCACCATCCCAGGTTTCCTGGAATCTGACTCTTCAGAGACCTCCCTTGCCTCCGTCCATCCCCTGGGGCCAGGGGTGCTGCTCAGAACCACCTGGGTGACAACGCAGCCTGCCTGCCCGTCCCACGTGCTACCCTTCCGGAACCCCAGTGGCTCGGTGGTCACAGCAGTCAGACCTGTCAGCCTGCTCTTGTAGTGGGAGCACAGAGAGCTGGCATCACCCCCACGCTCCCCCGCCCTCCCTGTCCACATCAGCACCTTCTGCCTTCTCCTCACTCATGGCACCCAGACCACTCTGGTTTCTTTCTGCCTTCTCATCACTCCCACGGTCTTCTTCTTGTAGATTTTGCACCCTCAGATCCCTGGGCCTGCAATGTCTCCTCCAGAAACTCTTAGTCTGCCTGACCCCTCAGTGCTGGACCTCAGTGCCCCTGCCCCAGAGAACCTTCCCCGACTCCCAGTCTAGACTAAGCATCCCTACTATTCGTCTCCCAGGCACGTTTCCCAGTTTGCCTGAATACATCCCTTTACGTCTTTCTTTGCCTCATATAAGTCTCCCCACTAGAGTATAAGCTTCTTGCCTGAGGTCACGGGAACTCATGTCCCTTATGTCCAACACGGGTCGGAGAGACGCTGGGCACCTAGTAGAGTGTGAGTAACTCCTCGGTGAATAAATGAAGAGTGGAGAGATGAACAGGCAGGATGTTCCGCCTGCATGAACGAAGAGCTATGGGGTAGAGAGAGTCGGGAGAGCTGCCGGGTCTGGCAGAAGCAGCCCTGGTTTATTGCTCATCCTCCAGGGGGAGGTGGGGAATGGGGGTTCACACACACCCCCAGCCAGCTCTCAGAGAGGTCGCTTGGCCTCACGTCCCTACCCTCTGCCCCCGGCTCTGGGCTGGATGCCTGGTCTCTGCCTCCCAAGGGCTCTCCTCCTTCCTCTGGGCACCCCCAGGGAACAAGGCCCCTTTCCTCTGGGCCCATGTAGACTCTGATTCTATCCCAGGCTGGGGTCCTTACTTGCTGTGTGGCCCCAGGCAAGTCCGTGCCCATCTCCACCTCAGCTTCCTCACCTCCACTGCAGAGGAGTTGAAAAGGATGATCTCTGTCTGTCTAGCTTCCAAGGAGGCCTCTGAGTGTCACCTCCTGGTATTCACACCCTCTAATCATTGAAGAGACGGAATCAGTGTAACAGATGGAGCGGCATGAATGTGAGTAGGGCTCCTGGAGCATAGGACAGGGAGGCTGCTGCTGCTCCTCTGATCAGTCTCTGGGGAACCCAGTCGCCATGTGGTAGGGACACTCAAGCTGCCCAGTGCAGAGGAACGGAGCCTTCCCACCAACAAACAGTGCCAACCAGCCAGGTGAGGGAGTTAGTCACCTTAGAAGCAGATTCTTCATCCCCGGGCAAATCTGCAGACGACCCCAGCCCCTGACCCCAGCCCCAGCCGAGATCTTGGCTACATGAGAGACCCTGAGCCAGAACCAATCAGCTAAGCCAATCCCAGACTCCTGATCCCTAAAAGCTCTGTGAGATAATAAATGTTGATTGTTCAAGGCCACAAAGTTTTAAGGTTACTGGCTACACAAAATAAGGTAACGAATATGCTTCCACCTTCTGCTGCCTACCCTAAAGTTCTGGTCTGAATCACTGGTCTTTCAGAGAAGCCCCAGATTGGTGTCACCAATGTCAAACTCAACTAAGTTCAGGGAGGAGCTCACCATATTCCCCCCATCTATCTCCACAATTAGCCATCGCCAACTGGCTTCCTCTAGAATCAAAGACAGATACGCGGTGTGCATTGCTGTTCAGTCGCTAAGTCATGTTCAACTCTGCAAGCCCATAGACTGCAGCATGCCACGGCTCCCTGTCCTTCACCAACTCCCGGAGCTTGCTCAAACTCACGTCCATTGAGTCAGTGATGCCATCCAACCATCTCATCCTCTATCACCCCCTTCTCCTCTTGCCCTCAATCTTTCCCAGCATTAAGGTCTTTTCTAATGAATCAGCTCTTCGCTTCAGGTGGCCAAAGGATTGGAGCTTCAGCTTCAGCATCAGTCCTTCCAATAAATATTCAGGGTTGATTTCCTTTAGGATTGACTGGTTGGATCTCCTGGCTGTCCAAGGGACTCTCAAGAGTCCTCTCCAGCACCACAGTTCGAAAGCATCAGTTCTTTGCTGTTCAGCGCTCTCTGTGGTCCAGTTCTCACAACCATACGTGACGACTGGAAAAACCATAGCTTTGACTAGACAGACCTTTGTGGTGTGCTTTATTGCCATCCTTATACCCAGCATCCAGCCACTGACAAACCTGGCCTCTTTTATCTGCTGCCCATCTCTAGAATCCTCCCTCTCTTTACCAAGCCCAGGTGCCCTGCCCCAGCTCAGGCCACACCCTCTCTTGCCAGATCAGCGGCTCCTCTCTGGTCTCCCCGCCTCCATCCTTGCTGCTCCTACCACCCATCCATCCTTCACACTGGCCGCTAGAGGGAGTGAAAGTGAAAGTGAGTGAAGTCGTTCAGTCGTGTCCGACTCTTTGCAACCCGTGGACTGTAGCCCACCAAGCTCCTCCGTCCATGGGATTCTCCAGGCAAGAATACTGGAGTGGGTTGCCATTTCCTTCTCCAGAGGATCTTCCCGACCCAGGGATCGAACCCAGGTCTCCCACATTGCAGGCAGACGCTTTAACCTCTGCACCACCAGGAGGAGGGACTTCCTAAAACATAGATCTGATCATGATGTTCACTTGCTCATTAATCTCCCATGGCTCCCCTGTTGCCTAAAGCCCAAACTCCTTGGCCTGGTTTTGAAGGCCTTTTTTCATCTGTCCCTACCCCTTACCAGAGAAGGCAATGGCACTCCACTCCAGTTCTCTTGCCTGGAGAATCCCATGGACAGAGGAGCCTGGTGGGCTGCAGTCCATGGGGTCGCTAAGAGTCGGACACGACTGAGCGACTTCACTTTCCCTTTTCACTTTCATGCATTGGAGAAGGAAATGGCAACCCACTCCAGTGTTCTTGCCTGGAGAATCCCAGGGACGGGGGAGCCTGGTGGGCTGCCATCTATGGGGTTGCACAGAGTCGGAGACGACTGAAGCGACTTAGCAGCTACCCTTACCTCTCCAGCCTCATCTCTAGTTTTTCTTTGTCTCACTGTTCCACTGATGCTGAGCCACCTGCAATTCTTGGAAGACAAGAGTTTCATGCTTCCACACCTTTGCTCACACAGTTCTCTCCACCTGGATTCCCCTCCCCTTCTTCACCTGGAAAATTCCTACTGATCTGTCAAGCCCTAGGCGTCTGATTCTCCTGAGGAGCTGGTCTCTCACTGCATCTTACTGGACTACAACAAACTGTTTACGTGTCTATTCGCCCACAAAGTGACAAACTCGAAAGCAGGATGTGTCTTTTTCATCTCTATATTCCTAGTACCTTGCTCAGTCCCAGCATACAGAATCCATAAATTTCTTAAAATGGGAGACCTTTAGATTGAACTTTAAGGTCAACTCATTTAAAACCCACTTTGGATGGGAATACCTCTAAAAGGTATTACAGACTCTCCTACCTTTTTAAACTAGTTTATGGGACATGTTTGAACCTTGCTCCAGTGTATGGTTTGTGTCAATACAGACCCAGGATTTTTCAGAAGGAGCCTTGGAGGCCATCCAATAGAGGAGGGACCTCAGGTCTGGAAAGATCAAGGGACTTGCCCAAGCACTTTGCATGACGAACGTTAATGAACATCTGGGCTGCAAGACGGTGACCTCCTTGCTTTGCTCAAGGATTTCAAGCCCTTGCCTTGCCACGGCACTAAATGGCCCCTCTAGTCAATGTCGTTTAAGGTTTCTGTATGTTTTATAATCATCCCATTTCAGCACTAGGCCCGTGTACCTGTCCCCCACTTTACCCCTCTAGGTTGTTACTTCTGGTCCACTGGAGGCAGGAGGATCAGGTGACCAAACTTGACGGAATCGCACGGAAAGGAAGAGCTACAGCCCTGGCCCGAGACCCGGGAGCACTGCTCCTCGGGGAGTGTGGCGGGGCGACGGGACTTCGTGGCCCTCCTGCCTCTGCTGTGCCCCAGGTATGACAGTTGTCATGAGGAGAGACTGAAGGGTTGGGGTGGTTCTGGCCGAGGGAAGTGTCAGCATAACCAAGAGATCCTGCAGGCAATTCACGCCCAGGCAGATGACTCCACAGGGGAGGACGAAGAGGCAGCTCCGGACCCTGGGCTCCGCAAGCTCCCTTCCCACACTCCCTCATCAGAGACAAAGTGCGTGGTGCAAGAGGCAAAAGGAAGCAGGGCCTCTGCGGTGGGGTGGGGAGAGGGGGACTGGATAGATGGGAATAGCTCTGTTTATCTTATCCAGCAAGCAAACAGATGAGGGTGGAACGGGCAGCAGTGAACTAAGAGATGAGGATTCTAGTCCAGCTTCCACTACTAACTGGATGCATGTCAAGGGGCAACTCAACTAGTCAATCTAGGCGTCAGTTTCAGAATCTGTGAAATGGGGATGTGTGTGAAAGTTTTAATTGTTTAGTCATGTCCAACTCTATGCCACCCCATGGACTGTAGCCTGCCAGGCTCCTCTGTCCATGGAATTCTCCAGACAAGAATACTAGAGGGGGTAGCCATTCCCTTCTCCAGGGATCATACCCACATCTCCCACACTGCAGGCAGATTCTTTAACATCTGAGCCACTAGGGAAGCCCTGAAATGGGGATAATCCCTACATCATGGGGTTGTAGTAGGATTAACAAAAATAGTGTAAAAAAAGAACTTAGTTCTAAAGTGCTGCCCAAGGGAGCATGGCCTTCATTCACTCATTGCACAAACACTCACTGATTGCCTACTACATGCCAGCTCTTCCAGGACCTGGGGCTGTGGCCAGGAACATGGCAAAGCTCAGGTCCCACGGAGCTGACTTTCCGGGGCGGGAGACACATAAATGAATAATAATGTACTAAGCAGCATCTCAGTCAGAAGGCGCACAATTATTGCTGCCATCAGTGATTCTTAAAGCCACTCAGAGTCATTTCCCACTCACACTGTATGTTCTTGGAGAAAATCCCTGTAAGCCCATTTCAAGCTGTCCCCATCTGGGGAGCCAGGCTGAAGGAGGCTCCATCCTGAACTTCCACAAAAGGGCACGTGGCAAATGGCACCAAAGTCCAAAAGCCCCAAACCTAGCCCTGCAAGTACACAGGACACAACTATGCCATTTCACTGCCCACCAACTAGTAACATGGTTATGTTCATCTTCTGCAAGAGGTGGGACAATGCTGTCCTACTCTGTACCCAGAAGATGTATGTAAGTGCAGTGTTTTTGGTAGAAAACACTAATGCCCGTTGTAGATAGTCTTGGCTAAGCACCATGGAAAAAAAAAATAGTGTAAAGAGATGTGTGGTTGAGTATGAGGGTGTCTGGGAAAGGCCTCTCGAAGAGGTCAGTTCTGTTCAGTTCAGTCGCTCAGTCATATCCGACTCTTTGCAACCCCATGAATCTCAGCACGCCAGGCCGAGGAGGTCACGTTCCAACAAATATGTAAACAAAATCTAGAGCAATCCCAGAGGAAGAGAACAGGAACACAAGGGAGGAGCTAATGTCCTGGGGCAGGTGGAGAGCAAGGAGCCCAGTGCGCTGGGGCAATGAGCCAGGGGCAGCATTGGAAAGAGAGAGGCATTCAGAGAAGGAAGCAGACCATACGGCCACTCTGTCAGCCAGGGCTTGGTCTTTCCTGAGTGAGACAGGATGTTGTTACAGGGGGCTGCAGATGAGCAGTACTTTTAGTAGATAAAAGACAAACAGTCCCTTGTGTCAGAATGCCTGCAGCCAAAGCCCAGCTCCATCCCCTACTAGCACAAGGCCTTGGGCAAGTTACTTGATCTCTCTGACGCTCAGCTTCCTCCCATAATAGTAGAGGTTAATGCAAAGACCTACCTCCCAGGGTTATTGTGATGGTAAAATGCTTAAAACAGGGCCAGTGACAGGAACAGAGACTCACCAGGACAGCAGACTTATGGACACGGGTGGGGTGGGGCAGGGGGAGGGTGGGACAGAACTGAGAGAGTAGCATTGAAATATATACATTCAGTTCAGTCCAGTTCAGTCGCTCAGTCGTGTCCGACTCTTTGCGACCCCATGAATCGCAGCACGCCAGGCCTCCCTGTCCATCACCAGCTCCCGGAGTTCACTCAGACTCACGTCCATTGAGTCCGTGATGCCATCCAGCCATCTCATCCTCGGTCGTCCCCTTCTCCTCCTGTAGGGAGGCCTGGCGTTCTGCAATTCATGGGGTCGCAAAGAGTTGGACACGACTGAGTGACTGAACTGAACTGAACTGAACAGCAGAATAGCAACAGTTTTTAAATTTAGAAATATCACCTTGTTGACAACACTCTTTGTTGTTTTTCAGTCGCTCAGTCGTGTCCAACTCTGTGACCCCATGGACTGCAGCAAATCAGGTTTCCTTGTCCTTCACCAACTCCCAGAGCTTGCTCAAATTCACGTCCATTGAGTCAGTGATGCCATCCAGCCTCTCGTCCTGTCATACCCTCTCCTCCTGCCTTCAATCTTTCCCAGCATCAGGGTCTTTTCCAATGTCAGTTCTTCGCATCAGGTGGCCAAAGTATTGGAGCTTCGGCTTCAGCATCAGTCCTTCCAAGGAATATTCAGGATTGATTTCCTTTTTGGATTGATTGGTTTGATCTCCTTGTAGTCCAAGGGACTACCTAGAGTCTTCTCCAACATTCCAGTTCAAAAGCATCAATTATTTGGCATTCAGCTCTCTCTCCAACTCTCTTATCCATACATGAGTACTGGAAAGATCATAGCTTTGACTTGATGGACCTTTGTCGGCAAAGTAATGTCTCTGCTTTTTAATAAGCTGTCTAGGTTGGCCATAAGTGTTCTTCCAAGGAGCAAGTTTCTTTCCATTGAATAGCTGCAGTTACCACCTGCACTGATTTTCGAGCCCAAAAAATAAAGTCTGTCACTGTTTCCATTGTTTCCCCGTCTATTTGCCATGAAGTGATGGGACTGGATGCCATGATCTTAGTTCTTTGAATGTTGAGTTTTCAGCCAACTTTTTCACTCTCCTCTTTCATCTTCATTAAGACGTTCTTTATTTCCTCTTCACTTTTTGCCTTATGGATGGTGTTATCTGCATGTCTGAGGTTATTGATATTTCTCCTGACAATCTTGATCCCAGCTTGTGCTTCATCCAGCCTGGCATGTCTCATGATGCAATCAGCATATAAATTAACTAAGCAGGGTGACAGTATACAGCTTTGATATACTCCTTTCCCAATTATGAACCAGTCTGTTGTTCCATGTCCGGTGCTAGCTGTTCCTACTTGACCAGCATACACATTTCTCAGGAGGCAGATAAGGTACTCTGGTTTTCCCGTCTCTTGAAGAATTTTCTACAATTTGTTGTGATCCACATTCAAAAGCTTTAGCGTAGTCAATGAAATAGAAGTAGATGTTTTTCTGGAGTCNTGTTCCTACTTGACCAGCATACACATTTCTCAGGAGGCAGATAAGGTACTCTGGTTTTCCCATCTCTTGAAGAATTTTCTACAATTTGTTGTGATCCACATTCAAAAGCTTTAGCGTAGTCAATGAAATAGAAGTAGATGTTTTTCTGGAGTCTCTTGCTTTTTCTATGATCCAATGGATGTTGGCGATTTGATTTCTGGTTCTCTGCCTTTTCTAAATCCAGCTTGAACATCTAGAATTTTTTGGTTCACATAATGCTGAGATCTAGCTTGGAGAATTTTGAGCATTACTTTGCTAGCATGTGAGATGAGTGCAATCATCCAATAGTTTGAGCATTCTTTGGCATTGCCTTTCCTTGGGATTGGAATGAAAACTGAATTTTTCTAGTCTGTGGTCACTGCTGAGTTTTCTAAATTTGTTGGCATATTGAGTGAAGCACTTTCACAGCAACATCTTTTAGGATTTGAAATAGCTCAACTAGAATTCTATCACCTCCACTAGCTTTGTTCACAGTGAGGCTTCCTAAGGCCCACTTGTCTTCACATTCCAGGATGTCTGGCTCTAGGTGAGTAATCACACTATAGTGGTTATTTGGATCATTAAGATCCTTTTTATATAGTTCTCATGTGTATTCTTGCCCCACCTCTTCTAATAACTTCTGTTTCTATTAGGTCCATACTGTTTCCATCCTTATTATACCCATTTTGCATGAAAAGTTCCCTTGGTTATCTTTAATTTTCTTGAAAATCAGGTATTAGGTTGAGAACTTTTGAAACAAATATTAATTAGGAGACTTGCAATAATCTACCCAATCATTACTGAAAGACTAAACAACTAGTACAGATGTGGATAAAATGGAGACATTTTTAAGAGATAATTAAATAGCATTCTAATCTTGATAACAAATTGTCTGCTTAAGGCATTAGGAAAACTACACCAAGTGAAAACATTTGGGCCTTGAAAATTGATGCTTACTCACAGAGGAAATAAATGAATAATAAGTTTAGATGAGATAGTGGTAATTTGGCTTATTTTGAATTTAAGATGGAATTCAAGGGATTATGTATGGTAAATTTATCAAACTCTGTGTGTGTGTGTGTGTGTGTGTGTGTGTTAGTCCTGTGGCCACTGCTGAGTTTTCCAAATTTGCTGGCATATTGAGTGCAGCACTTTCACAGCATCATCTTTCAGGACTTGAAACAGCTCAACTGGAATTCCATCACCTCCACTAGCTTTGTTCGTAGTGATGCTTTCTAAGGCCCACTTGACTTCACATTCCAGGATGTCTGGCTCTAGGTGAGTGATCACACGATCGTGATTATCTGGGTCATGAAGATCTTTTTTGTACAGTTCTTCCGTGTATTCTTGCCACCTCTTCTTAATATCTTCTGCTTCTGTTAGGTCCAAACCATTTCTGTCCTTTATCGAGCCCATCTTTGCATGAAATGTTCCCTTGGTATCTCTAATTTTCTTGAAGAGATCTCTAGTCATTCCCATTCTGTTGTTTTCCTCTATTTCTTTGCATAGATTGCTGAAGAAGGCTTTCTTATCTCTTCTTGCTATTCTTTGGAACTCTGCATTCAAAGGCTTATATCTTTCCTTTTCTCCTTTGCTTTTCACCTCTCTTCTTTCCACAGCTATTTGTAAGGCCTCCCCAGATGGCTATTTTGCTTTTTTGCATTTCTTTTCCATGGGGATGGTCTTGATCCCTGTGTCCCGTACAATGAAAATGAAAGATGCCAAGGGAACATTTCATGCAAAGATAGGCAAATAAAGGACAGGAATGGTATAGACCTAACAGAAGCAGAAGATATTAAGAAGAGGTGGCAAGAATACACAGAAGAACCATACAAAAAAAGATTTTAATGACCCAGATAACCACAATCATCATGTGATCAGTCACTTAGAGCGAGACATGCTGGAGTGCGAAGTCAAGTGGGCTTTAGGAAGCATCACTTCGAACAAAGCTAGTGGAGGTGATGGAATTTGAGCTGAGCTATTTCAAATCTTAAAAGATGATGCTGTGAAAGTGCTGCACTCAACATGCCAACATATTTGAAAATCTAAGCAGTGGCTATAGGACTGGGAAAGGTCAGTTTTCATTCCAATCCCTAAGAAGGGCAATGCCAAAGAATGTTCAAACCACCACACAATTGCACTCATCTCACACTCTAGCAAAGTAATGCTAAAAATTCTCCAAGCCAGGCTTCAACAGTACGTGAACTATGAACTTCCAAATGTTCAAGCTAGATTTAGAAAATACATAGAAACCAGAGATCAAATTGCCAACATCTGTTGAATCATAGAATATGCAAGAGAATTCCAGAAGAACATCTACTTCTGCTTTATTGACTACTCCAAAGCCTTTGTCTATGTGGATCACAACAAACTGTGGAAAATTCTTCACGGGATGAGAATACCAGACCACCTGACCTGCCTCCTGAGAAATCTGTATGCAGGTCAAGAAGCAACAGTTAGAACTGGACATGGAACAATAGACTGGTTCCAAATTGGGAAAGAAGTACTTTCACCCTGCTTATTTAACTTACATGCAGAGTACATCATGTGAAATGCCAGGCTGGATGAAGCACAAACTGGAATCAAGATTGCTGGGAGAAATATCAATAACCTCATATACACTGATGACACCACCCTTAGGGCTGAAATCAAGGAAGAACTAAAGAGCCTCTTGATGAAAGTGAAAGAGGAGAGGGGAAAAGTTGGCTTAAAACTCAACATTCAGAACACTAAGATCATGGCGTACAGTCCCATCACTTCATGGCAAATAGATGGGGAAACAATGGAAACAGTGACAGACTTTATTTTCTTGGGCTCCAAAATCACTGCAGATAATGACTGCAGCCATGAAATTAAAAGACGTTTGCTCCTTGGAAGAAAAACTATGACCAACCTAAAGCAGAGACATTACTTTGCTGACAAAGGTCCATCTAGTCAAAGCTCTGGTTTTTCCAGCAGCCATGTATGGATGTGAGAGGTGGACTCTAAAGAAACCTGAGCGCCAGAGAATTGATGCTTTTGAACTGTGGTGTTGAAGAAGACTCTTGAGAGTCCCTTGGACCACAAGGAGATCCAACCAGTCAATCCTAAAGGAAATCAATCCTGAATATTCAGTGGAAGGACTGATGTTGAAGCTGAAGCTCCAATACTTTGGGCACCTGATGTGACACATTGGAAAACCAACACATTGGAAAAGACCCTGATGCTGGGAAAGATTGAAGGCAGGAGGAGAAGGGGACGACAGAGGATGAGATGGTTGGATGGCATCACTGACTCTATGGATGTGAGTTTGAGCAAACTCTGGGAGACGGTGAAGGACAGGGAACCCTGGCATGCTGCAGTTTATGGGGTCACAAAGAGTCTGACACGACTGAACGGCTGAACTGATATGCAAAATGAAAGTTGCTGTATAACACAAGGAGCTGTGCCTGTTGCTCTGTGACAATCTAGAGGCGTGGGAAAGGGGAGGGAGGTTCTAGAGGGAGGGAACATATGCATGTGCTGTGCTGTGCGTAGTCGTTCAAACGTGTCTGATTCCTCGTTACCCCAGGGACTGTATGTAGCCCAGCAGGCTTCTCTGTCCATTAAATTTTCCAAGCAAGAATACTGGAGTGGGTTGCCACTTCCTCCTCCAGTGGATCTTCCCAACCCAGGGATCCAACTCGCATCTCCAACTCTGCATTTGCAGGTGGATTCTTTAGCACAGCGCCTCTTGGAAAGGGCCACCACCAGGATCCAACTCGAACAGAGATTTCATCCTCCCTCTCTCGAGGCCCAGAGCCTGCCAGACATGAGTCTTTTCCCACCTCTCCTCAGCCTCCACACCTGCTAGGAGGGACCAACCCTCCCCAGCTGTCTAGGCAATGGAGCCCAGAGCTCCCTGGTGAGCACAGTCTCTCCCCCTGCCCTGTGCAGCAGGTGGGTGCTCCCACACTGCGGGACAGATTCCTAATTGCCTGCACTTTCTGCCCTCTATCCCAGGGCGGGGGGCTGGGGAAGCTCTGGGTCCCTCCCCTACAGTCACCCCCCAGCTTCGTTCTGGCAGCCAAGCTCTCTCTCGGGCAGGAGCTGGCACCTCACCCAGGAGGGGAGAACAGCTGCGGAGATGGTGGGAGAATTCCTCCCGCTGCTGGATTTGTAAAACAATTGATTAAAGACAATGCAATTAATTATTCCTTGATGAAATAGTGGAAATTACCCCAAGAAAATGAAGATTTCAGCAGCAGAACATTAAATCCCTCTAATTATGTCATTTCTAAAAAAAGGGGGAGGGGGATAAAAAGGGTTGAAATGGTGGGCCGGAGGGAGGAAAAAAGTATAAAAATAGATGGGGTGACTCAGGGGCTCCTGCAGGGTGAGCAGGGGCGATAGAAGGGGCCACTGCCCTGGCCTGGACCACATTGTTCGAGGGGAAAGTCTGAGGTGACAGAGCTCTCGGTGGGGGATGGCAAGCAGCCTGGCAGGCCAGACACTGGGATACGTGCCTTGGGTGCATTAGCAAATTATCCTCACTCTGAATCCCGGTGCCTTATTCCCGTTGTACATAAGAGAGAGTGAGGCTCAGAAGGGACTTGTCCAAAGATGAACTACTAATTAGTAGAGACAGGCCATGAACTTAGGTTTAACTCCAGAGCCGGTGCTTTTTCAGCCCACCTGCTGCAGTCTGCTGCAGATGCCCTCGGCAGAAGTGGCCTGTGGCCACTAGCTCCCTGAGGGCCTCAGTGGCTCACTGAACGGCTGGGTGTGGCAGGGAGGGTAGCTGCCAGTGCTGACACCTCTGCCAATCGGAATTGGGCTTGAGCTCCCCTGGGAAGGAATCATCCTAGCCCTTCATCCTCTCTGACCCCCCTGGGTACACTTTTGGAAGCCAGGGAGGGGTGGCAAGTGGGACCTGCCAGGAGCCTGGCCTGGCCTGGTTCTCTCTCCCTGGGAGACCCAGATGCTCCACTAGGGCGCTGATGGCCTAGATTCCAATCTGGCCTTGCTGGGGTTGCCATGTGGCCTCGGGTAAGTTGCCTTGCTTTCCTGGACCTCAGTTTTCCTATCTATATTAGGGGATACAAGATCAGTGGATGTAGGGGTCCATTTGAGTGTACCGGATCCAGCCCTTCCTCATCTCAGTTTCAAGAAGTCAGAATCAGCTCTAGAGTGGGCAAGGGGAGGAAAGAGACAGGGGGAGTTTGAGAGCCAGCAGAAGAGGCACTGTGGGTTCTAGCTTCTGGGGCTGGGCTAACAGGAACCAGCAGGAGGTTTGCAAGGGGGCAGGGGGTGGGAGGCTGTCCCAGGAGAGAAGAGTGATCTGAGTGGGAGGAGAGAAGAAGAGGGGCCTGGATTGAAGTTAGACCACCACCCCCCATTCCTGCCTCACGACACCAATCAAAGGGATCCGTTGCCTGGAATGGCGGGGCCTGGCAGGGCCTAAAGCAGAGGATAATTGATTCTCAGCATTGCTGAGGTTCTTTTTAGAGCTTGCTTTGTTGTTTCCCTCCTCTTGGACCATATCTGAGCATATCCCATAATTTTTCTGGACACTCTCAGGCACTATCAGTCTCATTTTTATGAGTTAAAATTTCCAATCTAATCTAGCATCAAAACTTCAATTTCTCACTCAATCTAGAGATTTGCTCTTTCCCTCTCTAGCTCAGGCCCAACCCAGGCTAAGAAGCATTCAAAAGGGATGGAAGGCCTGGTCCTCCAGGATATTGGGGCTACCAGATCCTCTCTGTGGGGCATTTTTGGCGGGACTTTGGAGTCCCCCTCACTGGGATCCTTCAGCTAGTAATTCCCTGACATGTGCAACGATGCTCCTGCTTCTGGGGCTCATCCCACTCAGTCTCCAAGAGGTCACCTGGCCTTGACGGGTAGACCCTTCCTGCAGCATGCCTTGCTGTGGCCGCTCCGACCCACAGAAGAGCCTGGGCTTGCCAGACTCTCGCCGACCATCCTAGACAGCTTCAAGTCACCACCTGCTTCTAGACTCTTTACAAGCCAGAGTCAGGCCTTGGCCACTGTGCCAACCCAATGCTTGGGGATACACGTCACCGTTTCCAGATGTTTCCCCTGAAGCTCCCACTGCTCACCCAATCAAAGTGAGGGTAGCAGGGCACACTCCTCACTGCCCATCTCCCCCTGCCTCACCCCCTCACTCTCACTTCCCTTTATGTAGCCTGGAAGTGAGGACTGAGGGTCACAGAACCAACTTGGGGACACCAACCTTGCAAGGCTTGAAGAGACCTACTGCTAAGTCACTTTAGTCATGTCTGACTCTGTGTGACCCCATAGATGGCAGCCCGCCAGGCTCCCCCGTCCCTGGGATTCTCCAGGCAAGAACACTGGAGTGGGTTGCCATTTCCTTCTCCAGGGCATGAAAGTGAAAAGTGAAAGTGAAGTTGCTCAGTCGTGTCTGACTCTTCGTGACCCCATGGACTGCAGCCTACCAGGCTCCTCCGTCCATGGGATTTTCCAGGCAAGCGTACTGGAGTGGGGTGCCATTGCCTTCTCCGGAAGAGATCTACATCCCCATTTAAAATGTGGGAGTTCTGGGCACTAGTTACTCTCCAAGCACTCCAAGTACGTCGTGTCCCATTCGGACAGCCTATTATGAAAGCAAGCCCCTGCTTCTCCAGCTGGCTCTGACTCCTTCTTTGGCCTCACCCCTGTCCTTGTCACTGCCCCAGGCCCCAACCCTCTCTCGTGGCAGGACCCTACAGCCTCATGTCCACTGTTGAGAAGCACATTCGCTCCAGCCATCCTGCAGTACCTGGGTGGAGACTGTGGCCCCAAGCAGGCTGGCTGCAAAGCCAGGCCTCAAACCTGGGTGCCAACTCACAGGCCAATGCTTCTTCCACCAGCTCAACCTTTGGCCATCCTCTCTCCAGGAGGGATGAGCTGACTGATGGAGCGGCTGGGGCAGGGAAGAATCTTTTCCCCTCTTGACAGCAGCCGTGGTTCCTTTGTCTGACTCTGTGTGACCCCATAGATGGCAGCCCGCCAGGCTCCCCCGTCCCTGGGATTCTCCAGGCAAGAACACTGGAGTGGGTTGCCATTTCCTTCTCCAGGGCATGAAAGTGAAAAGTGAAAGTGAAGTTGCTCAGTCGTGTCTGACTCTTCGTGACCCCATGGACTGCAGCCTACCAGGCTCCTCCGTCCATGGGATTTTCCAGGCAAGCGTACTGGAGTGGGGTGCCATTGCCTTCTCCGGAAGAGATCTACATCCCCATTTAAAATGTGGGAGTTCTGGGCACTAGTTACTCTCCAAGCACTCCAAGTACGTCGTGTCCCATTCGGACAGCCTATTATGAAAGCAAGCCCCTGCTTCTCCAGCTGGCTCTGACTCCTTCTTTGGCCTCACCCCTGTCCTTGTCACTGCCCCAGGCCCCAACCCTCTCTCTGTGGCAGGACCCTACAGCCTCATGTCCACTGTTGAGAAGCACATTCGCTCCAGCCATCCTGCAGTACCTGGGTGGAGACTGTGGCCCCAAGCAGGCTGGCTGCAAAGCCAGGCCTCAAACCTGGGTGCCAACTCACAGGCCAATGCTTCTTCCACCAGCTCAACCTTTGGCCATCCTCTCTCCAGGAGGGATGAGCTGACTGATGGAGCGGCTGGGGCAGGGAAGAATCTTTTCCCCTCTTGACAGCAGCCGTGGTTCCTACAAGAGCAAAGTTTGGAGTTTGAATCCTGGTGCTCCTACTCTCCAGCTGATCAGAGGCAAGTTGCCTCATATTTCTGCAACTCAGTTTTCCCCCTGTAAAATGGTTATGATAATACTGAACCCAGAGGGTTGCCAGGAAGGGTAAGGGAGACGAGGTCCGAGTCAGGCACTGGCACAAAGCCGGTCAGTCCCCTTAGGACCCCTCCCTTGCAGTCAGGACACCAGGGTTCCATTCCTAACCCAGAGACTAATTTTCTGGCAGAAATGGGTCTTGAACTTCCCATTTGTGTCCAGGAAAGAAAGGCCACAGAGTGGTGAGGCAGAGGTGGGAGTCTGAGGGGTTAAGGAGGGGACTCTGGAAGAGAGTCTTTAGTGTTAGGGGTGGTAGGGGCACAGCTCAGATGGGAAGGGCGGTTCCTCCCACCCATCTGCTCTCAGACCCCTCCCACCAGAGATGGCATTCTAACCCCTCCCCCAGCTCCAGCACAGATGGCAGGAAGGAAATGCCAAGGCATGGAGGTAGGGAGGGGCCACCCAGCCCCCGGAGGCTCCAGCCCTTGCCAAGTTTCCCACAGGAGGAGGATGCAAAAGCCCCCTCCCTTGCTATGGCACTGCCCTCCAAGAGCCACAGCCCACTGATGCCCTGGTGCCTTGTATCCCGTTGTCATGGTAACCAGGACTAGCTGACGTGCCGACAGGCAGACCAGGAGCCGCTGCCACATGAATCACTTGAACTTGATGTGACAGACCCAGGCGGGTGGCCTGCACAGAGGCAGAGGGATGTGGTGCCCTGTGGGCAGGGACAGCTCAGGCTGAATCTCTCCAACTGTGACAGGTTTAGGGGCTCCAGAAGCTCATGAAACCCTAAAGGTCCCCAGTGAAGGTGAGGCTGGCCCTTGAACCAGCCATGAGTCCTCTCCAAGCCCCTATTGCCTCATTTACAAAACTGGGAGAATAGATTGGATGATAAAGATCAAATAAAATAATGAGCAGGGGCTTGCTTTGTAAATTCAAACCTGACACAAACAGATGTTTGGGAGAGCTTAAAGGCTCAGTTCTCGTGCAGACCCGGGCTCCAGTCCCTCCTGGGCTATATGTTGGCTCCATTCCAGCACCAATTTTCTGTTCTGTACAGTGGGGATAATAGTGCCTCCCCCACTGCATTCAGCTCTTCACTTAGCCATTTAATGTTTATCAACTCCATTTATGTGCCAAGCACAGAGTTCGGTCCTAGGGACACAAGTGTAAATGAGGCAGACTCATTTCCTGCCCTCACTGAGCTTATGTTCTATTGGGAAAAACAGACCCAAAACAAGTACCCAGACCAGCAAAATACCTCAGGTTGTGATGAGGCTCTGAAGAACACAGACAAGGAACTAGGCTGCAGAACAACTGGGCCAAGGGCTTATTTTAGGAAGGATGGTCAGAATGGATTTTCTGAGAAGATGACATCTCAGCTGAGACCTAAGTGATGAGCAAGGGCTGAACTCTCAAATGAAAGAAAGAGAGTTCCAGGCCAGGGACAGCAAAAGGAGAATCCTGAGATGTGGCTGAAGCGCAGGAGGAGGCCCACTGTGAAGACAGTCGGGCAGGCAGGTTAAGTGGGAACGGTGATTTTATCCCAAATGCAGTGAGCAGTGGAGAGTCAAGGAACTTTGAGTAAAGAAGCACCGTGATTTGATTTCCAGGTACATGCTACAAAAGCTCTAGCTGCCAAGTGGAGAACGGGCCTTCTGCAGCCAGCCCAGGAAGAAGCTCGCTGCAGAAGTCCAGACCACGGAGGAAGATGCTGTGAACCCATGGGCAATAACAGAGAAGGAGAGAAATAGCCATCTTCAAGAAAATTATTGGAGATAGAAACTCCAGGACTTGTTTCTGGTCCATATAAGAGAGGTAAGGGAAAGGAGAGAAAGAAAGATAACATGTGGGCCTCTGGTTTGAGTTTATGGGTTGTTTGCTGTTGTTCAGTGGCTAAGCTGTATCTGATTCTTTGTGACCCCATGGGCAGCACACCAGGCCTCCCTTATCCTTCACTATCTTCTGGAGTTTGCTCAAGCTCATGTGCATTGAGTCAATGAGGCCATCTAACCATCTCACCCTCTGTCACCCCCTTCTCCTCCTGCCTTCAATCTTTCCCAGCATCAGGATCTTTTCGAATGAGTTGCCTCTTCCCATCAGGTGTCCAAAGTGGGTGGTTAGTGGTATCAATTTCTAAAATCAGAACTGATTAGTTTGTAGATCATCTGTAAAGACAGGGCTTATGTCCATGAGACAAGTCCGCTGGGCTAAAGTCCTCTCTCCAGGGTGGAAACCACACTCCTAACAGAGAAACCTTCAGGATGGGCCACTTCCTCTCCACTGTCCCCAGGCAGCGCTCCAGCCTTTTCGGAAGAAGTGTTTGGAGAGGCTACATGGCCACCGTCCTCGGTGAGAACTCTGTTTTGAAAGTGACAGAAACATAACTCTGAATTTCATAGGCACAAAGGAGGATTTAGTGGCTTGCAGAATGCAAGGAATTAACCCATGGGAATGGACCAGAGAGCAGCTGGGCCTGTTCTCCTCTCTGCCTCTTCCTACATGCCAGCTCTTCCATTGCAACCACAAACCAACTTCTTCCCCAAGGCAGGAAGCACTGAATCCTCAGGATTTTTAACAAAGAGGAATCAACTTTTTTCAAAATTGTTTTTCTCAATAGACCACCTTTGGTCTAAAAATATTAAGAAACATGACAATGAAGTTTGTGAATGAAACTACTACACAAATGGAAGAGTTTGTTTACTATTCCAAAAGCACATTAGTAAAAACTTCCACTCTTCTAAAAATGATTCACATACAAAAGTAGTAAAATCAGTCTAAAACAGGAAAAATACAATGTGAAAAAATTTATAAAAGCATCCTCTCAGTTTTTACATTCTGTAACTTCCAATGACTCTCATTTCCTGTTGTAAAGCTTAGAGAATTTTAATTGGCTAGGGTTGAATTATATGCCACTGTTGGGCCAATCAGCTATGCCAGGGGTGGGGTTTCTATAAGAATATAACAACTCACACTATGTCCACAGCTCATACTAAGGAAGGGCTATGATGCCCAAGAGACAGAGATGATTAGACAATGCTCTTTTACATGATATGGGCCAGCAGAATTCCCAGCCAGAGAGATGAAAGGGAACCATGAGAACAAGGAAAAATTTGCAAATTTTGGAGAACTGAGCAGTTGTTACTTGGAGTTCCAGGAAGGACAGCCAGAGAAATCCCCACGGCCCTCAAAGCTATCTACTGAGAGCAGAAGATAAAAATCACTGTCCTGATGGAGTTTGTCTGTGTGCGTGAGAAGCCAGAGGAGCAGTGTCCAGACTTGAACTGGTTGAGTAGGGTTCTAATGATGCACAACTGTAATATCTGGCAAACCCTTATCTCCCCCCAGAGACTGGCGTTGCCAGTCAAAGAGCTTGCAGATGGAACCTGAACTGGCAAAGCAGACAAAAGTGGAAGGTAGTCAATAGCCTTCTAATGAGTGGGAGGCTCTCGAGCCCCTCACTAGCCATGCAGCCTTGGATAAGTTAGATTTCACATCTCTGAGCCTCGGTTTGCTCTGATTTTAAATGGTGAATGTGCACAAATTAAAATACAGAAAATGGTGAAAGTGTAAAATTAGATAATGTATAAAGGAGAGTGCCTCTCTCATAAGGTCAAGTGAAGAGATGATGATATAATGCAAGGAAAATACCTGCTACAGAGCCTGGCGCATGGTATGTGCCCAATAATATCATCTAATGCTTTCATCACTGCTACAGAGGAGGTGTGTGAAGTGGGTAAGTCTGAGAGCTTTCCGTTAACTTTTTAAAATATTTATTTGTTGCTGTGGGTGAGCTTTCTCTAGTTGAAACGAGCGTGGGCTCCTCTCTAGTTGTGGTGTGCCGGCTCCTCTCATTGCAGAGCGAGGACTCTAGAGCACACTGGCTTCCGTAGCTGCGGCCCACAGGCTTAGTTGCCTCGAGGCATATGGAATCTTCCCTGACCAGGAATTGAACCCCTGTCTCCTGCACTGGCAGGCAGATTACCAGGGAAGTCCTTCCATTAACTTTTGACTGCCTCCTAGAGGACAGTTGCAATACAGGAGGCTTTCATTTCTGGCATTGATTCCACCCCAGGCAACTGTAATAGCAACTTTACCGTCTGATTCACCTGCTAAGTGCCAGGCATTGGGCTAGGTACTTTACCTCTATTATCTCATTCTTGAGCATTATCAGCGATGACTTGAGACAGTGTATCTGTTAGCTTCTGCTGCATAATAAACGGCCCCCACACTCACAGCTTGTAACAGTAGCCCCTTACAAAGCTCATGGTTTTACGGTTGGGACCTTCTAGGCTCCTCTGGTCTTGGGGGGCCTGCTCATACATCTGCAGTCAGCTGCTAGTTAAGTGGCTCCACTTCTGGGAGTTGCCTGGCTGTCATCTGGGTAATGGAGATGATTGAGCCATGTGCCTTTTTTCATCCAGCAGAGTAGCCCGAGCTTTTTCACAGAGCAGCTGGGCAGGGTTCCAAGAGAACATATGAAAGTGTGCAAGACCTCTTGAGGCTTGGGTTCCGAACTGGTACTGGCGCTTCTACCACATCAGTTGGCCAGAACAGGTCATAGGGACATCCCAGATTCAAGCCAGTGGGGAGAAGCTTCAAGGTTAGATTGCATCAGGTGGGCTCAGAAAGGGGTGGAGAAATGTGGCTGATCTTGCAGTATCAGGCTTCCCTTGTGACTCAGCTGGTAAAGAATCTGCCTGCAATGCGGGAGATCTGGGTTCGATCCCTGGGTTGGGAAGGTCTCCTGGAGACGCAAAAGGCTACCCACTCTAGTATTCTGGCCTGAAGAATTCCAAGGGCTGTTTAGTCCATGGGGTCACAAAGAGCCAGACACGACTGAGCAACTTGCACTTTCCTTCCTTTGCAGTATACCACTGGTATAATACCAGATAGGCACCGGTATTACTGCTACTTCACACGTGAGAAAATTGACACTCAAAGGGGTAAAAATGTCCTGCCCCAGTGATGCTGCTAGTAAGCATGGCAGAAGCAGGATTCGAACCTGGGGGGTCTCCACACTCGACTGCATTGGGACATGCAAACTCGATGCTCTCAGTGGAAGGGCCCTTGTCTGGCACAGTCCACAAGGGCCCAATCTAACAGGCACCAGAGGACTTGACTGAGATGAGGGTGGGGCGGGAGCAAATAAAGAGATGAATTGGAAGAAAGACAGGAGCAAGGGATTCAGACAGAGCCTGTGGCCATGCCAAGGATGCCAGCTTGGCGACATGGACTTCAGCCTGCCTCGTGAAGCCACAGAACCGGCCAGGCCAGGCCAGGGCTGACCTTCTTCCAGGCAGAAGCCCTGCCTGCACCTCACGCTGACGGGGCCCCGCGGTGAGCCCGCGGTGGGGGAGCTGCCTCTGCTGCCCTGGGTGGCGACAGGGCTGGCCAGAAGATCAAAGGAGTGCCACAGGTGAAAGCCGAGACCTGTCCTCCTGCGAGCACTCGGAGCGCTCGGAGCTGGTCTCTGTGTCTGCACCGAGGGCGAGCGGAGGGGCCCTGGGCTGGCCGCAAGGCGCCCCACCTCCTCACCTCCCCTGTGGCCGGCCCCTCCCCCACAGAGAAACCCACGCCAGGAGCACAGCTGTGCCCAGCCAAGCTGCCGGGTGCCAAGCCGGGCCTGGCGGGCTCCCTCTCATCTGTCTCTCTTTAGCAGGAACAAATGGGAATGAGGGAATCAATTAACAAGGCTCCTTAGCCAAATGACTGCTGCTCCCTCCTTCCCCAGCCTGTTAACCCTTCGCTGCCAGGGCCGGGAAGGGCTGCCCCGCTGGCCGACCGCACTCAGCCCTCGGGCCCCCAGCTGAATGCCGTGCTCCTGCCTTGTCTGTGCCAAGTGCTGGCAGCAGCTGCCAAGCTGAGGAACCAGAGCCAGAAACACAGACACCTCCATTCAACCTCAGTGGAATCTGGGGTCAGGCTCAAAGGATCTTCAGGGCCTCCGGCCTGGCCCTTTCTTTTCTCTCCAGAGACCCAGGGCCCCTCCTGAGTCAAAAACCACTGAGAAGAAGGTTCAGGCCAGGAGAGTGGGTCACGGCCAAGCCTCACCTCGGGCCCCCACTGGGTCTAGGAAAGGGTAGGGGCCCAGGGGACAGGGCAGGACGCCTTGGGCCACGCTCAGGAAGCCCTGACACCTCAAATGTCAGGAGCAAATGGTCAGTCTAAGAATCTTCTCCGAGGAGTTTGGACAGGCAGCTGTGGGGGCCTGGTTTTCAGGAGGCCTGAGTTCAAGTTCTGGCTTAACAGCTGACATGGGGCCTGATGATATTTTGAATGATTACTCAATAGGCCACTCTCTCCCACCCACTCTCACCAAAAGTCTTCACTTGTCCTCCAAGGGTCTTTCATCTTTCCCCATGCTCCCTGCTTCCTTCCCCGCCCCAGCCCCACCCGCCTGCCCTGCCTCAGCAGTCAGGCTTTGGTCTGAGCTGCTGCTTTACGGGACTCGGGACTGCCATGCACAGCCTGATCCACCACATGCTATGGCACTGGGGTCGCAGAGAAACAGGTGTGTGCTCTCGGCCTTTTTTATATTCAAAAGATACTCAGGTTCTAAGTTGAGACCAAAAAACTCAGATGCAGCTCACATGGAGAGAGCCACCTGCACCCACTCCCTGGATTGGATAAAAGACTCCAAAGGCGGGAAGAAGGTGGCGAAAGGGACCAGAGAGGACAAGTCAGCAGGGAGGACTGCCTGCCCAGCCCGGACACTGGAGAGTGAGCTCTGGGCCCAGCAAGGCCTGAGACACATTCACCCATCCATTCATTCGTTTCACAAATGGACAGTGACTGCTTTCTGTATGACAGACACTGTTCTGGGCACAGTGGATGAGCGACAAGGACTCTGGCCTTGGGCAGGGTGAGGCTGAGGACGTGAGAGCCACTCAGTGATGGCCCTCAGCCATTTATCCAGCAATTGTCCAGCAGGAGGGAGGCTGTTGGTGCCCTGAGTTTTGCCTCAGCAGCACCCTAGGTCACCCAATGGACATGGCACCATCCTGCCCGGCTTCTATCCCCAGGACACTTGTGAGCCCCCTGGATGAAGATGGGCCCGAGACAAGCAGCGGATGATAGAGGAAGGGAGGAGAGGCCTGAGAGGAGACTGCCAGCAAGCCAAGGTCATGCTGAAGCCGCAGGGCTGCCCCTCCTTGCCCCTAACACATTGGCCAGTCTCCTCTCTAAAACTCACCTTGGACCCAAGTTCAAAACTCCAGCCAGGACCCCAGCTGGCCTGGTGTGAATCAGAAGTCCATCTCTAAGCCAATCAGCACTGCCCAGGAGTAGGGATCTATAAACAATGGCAGCTCGGATTCCCAGAGCAGGGTGAGCACAGGGGGGAAATGGTTCCCTGAAGACAAAACCACCAAAGTCCGCAACACTGACCTTGGCTGGGCAGGTGGAGATAGGCTGAGCCTCACTTCTCTGACCTGTAAAATGAAGCTAACGAGAGTGCCAGCCCCACTGGGCTGTCTTGAGGATTCAAGGAGCCCATTCAGACGAGAGCGCTTTGCACACAACAGGTACAGAAGGAATGAGAGTCAATTCTCTGTCCTCAGTCACTCCCTCTCTAAAATGGGTGGGTGTCCTGGTTCGTCCCCCCAGCCCTGATGTCCCAGGATCCCACGGCCCCGAGCCTGCACGACAGGCATGAGCAACCACAGACCCTCCTCTCAGAGGTCTGTTCCTCAGGACTGGGAAAATCCTCCGGCTGCTCTTCACCTTCCCCACTTCAGTCTCCCCAGCCCCTGGGACTGTCCCCCCCACCCCCCAACCCTCTGAGTCTCTGCCTGGAGAAAAGGATGTGCCGCTGTGCAGAGCCTGAACCAGAGTTCAGATCCCAGTTCTGCTGCTGCCTTCAAGGCTGGATGATCTTGGTCAGGCTCCTTCACTCCTCCGTGCCTCTGCTTCCTCCTCTGTAACAGAGAGCTTAATTACAAGAGAAACTGACCCGTGGGGGCGCTGTTTCTGTGTCGGGCCCTATGCACACGTGCTAAGTCACTTCAGTCATGTCCAATTCTTTGCTACCCTATGGACCGTAGCCCGCCAGGCTTCTCTGTCCATGGGATTCTCCAGGCAAGAATACTGGAGTGGGTTGCCATGTTCTCCTTCAGGGGATCTTCCCGACCCAGGGATCGAACCAGCGTCTCTTATGTCTCCTGCACTGGCAGGCAGGTTCTTTACTGCTAGCATTACCTGGGAAGCCTAGGGCCCTATAAGTATCAGCTATTCAGGTTCTCATCTCTGTTGGCTCCTGGACCACCCCATTGGGAAGCAGCTTGGATGGTAGGAGTGAGCCAAGCACTGGGGACAGAGGGGTGCCCCAGACTGACTGCTGCCACCCTGGCCTCCTTGAGTTCACTCCCTGGTGGAGGCATTCGCATCAGCAGGCAATCTCAGTGCAGAGAGACCAGGGCCACTCTCTAGGGAAGCCTGGGGACAAGTGTGCGCAGGATTGGCCCAACCCAAGGAGGGAAACCAAGGCCTGCTGCTGGGGCCGGTGACAACTGGAAGTTAGTACAAGTGGGCTGGGTGAAGGGGGTTCAGGGTAGGGGTCCAAGCAGAGGGGCCAACTGTATAAGAAACTCAGCCATGAGGGTGGGCCGGGAGGCAGCAGGGAGCCCCCGGGGTTGGCGGCTGCATTCCAGGGCAGACTGTGGAGCCTCAGGGCCTGCCTCGCACAGGACTCTGTGTCTGGGTGTGACTTTGTGTAATCAACTGGGCTGTGTGTCTATGTGTGTGGCTGTGTGGTGGATGGTGTGTTTGTGGATTTGTTTCTGTGAGGGACTGTGTGTGACAGTGTGAAATAGTGTATTTCGAAGAGGGCGGAGCTTGGCATGCCTATCTGAGACGGTTTAGGGGGCGACCACTGCGGCTGAAGTTGTATGTGTGTGAATGTGTGTCCATGGGTATCCCTAAGGTGTAGATAAGTAGCCAGCTGGCTGTGAGCAGGAGTATATGCATATATTTTGCCATGTTCTCCTTCAGGGGATCTTCCCGACCCAGGGATCGAACCAGCGTCTCTTATGTCTCCTGCACTGGCAGGCAGGTTCTTTACTGCTAGCATTACCTGGGAAGCCTAGGGCCCTATAAGTATCAGCTATTCAGGTTCTCATCTCTGTTGGCTCCTGGACCACCCCATTGGGAAGCAGCTTGGATGGTAGGAGTGAGCCAAGCACTGGGGACAGAGGGGTGCCCCAGACTGACTGCTGCCACCCTGGCCTCCTTGAGTTCACTCCCTGGTGGAGGCATTCGCATCAGCAGGCAATCTCAGTGCAGAGAGACCAGGGCCACTCTCTAGGGAAGCCTGGGGACAAGTGTGCGCAGGATTGGCCCAACCCAAGGAGGGAAACCAAGGCCTGCTGCTGGGGCCGGTGACAACTGGAAGTTAGTACAAGTGGGCTGGGTGAAGGGGGTTCAGGGTAGGGGTCCAAGCAGAGGGGCCAACTGTATAAGAAACTCAGCCATGAGGGTGGGCCGGGAGGCAGCAGGGAGCCCCCGGGGTTGGCGGCTGCATTCCAGGGCAGACTGTGGAGCCTCAGGGCCTGCCTCGCACAGGACTCTGTGTCTGGGTGTGACTTTGTGTAATCAACTGGGCTGTGTGTCTATGTGTGTGGCTGTGTGGTGGATGGTGTGTTTGTGGATTTGTTTCTGTGAGGGACTGTGTGTGACAGTGTGAAATAGTGTATTTCGAAGAGGGCGGAGCTTGGCATGCCTATCTGAGACGGTTTAGGGGGCGACCACTGCGGCTGAAGTTGTATGTGTGTGAATGTGTGTCCATGGGTATCCCTAAGGTGTAGATAAGTAGCCAGCTGGCTGTGAGCAGGAGTATATGCATATATGGTATGTATAGGTATATACATGTAAGTTGCATGTGTGCGTATCTTTGTGTAGATACGTGTGTGTGTGTGTGTGTGTGTGTGGAGACAAACGTGTACTGCTGTCTGTGGAGTCCAGGGCAATGAGAGCTGCTCCTCCTTCTTCCAGCCCGGCTGCATAAGACACACGCGCGCGCGCGCGCACACACACACACACACACTCACGGGGCTGGGAGGGGTGGCTGCCCGTTGCTGCCACAGCCAGTCAGAACTTGCTAATTTGCATGTTAATGAAGCTCGGGAGCTCTCCAGCTCGAGACTGACAGGAGCCCCCAGCGCCCCCCCACATCCTTCCCTGACGGGCCTGGGAGGGGGGAGTGGGGAGGGCTGAGAACCGGCGGAGGGAAGAAGAGGCGGAGGAGGCTCTCACTGAAGCTTCCCTTTCTCTCTCCCTTTCTCTCTCTCCCACCCCTGTGCCGGCCCCAGGCCCTACCACGTGTCTGCCTGCCCCTCAGCCCCCCTTCACTCTCCCTCCCGGCCCAGCACAGGGAGAGGGGGCTGCGGCAAAGCCCCCGGGGCAACGGCAGAGGAGGCTGCCAAGGTCCCGTGAGGTGAGGCTGGGTTGCCTACCCCTGCCTCCCAGGGAGCACCCAGCAAACCAGCCATAGGCACCCACCCAGGAGCAGACGCCCTGGGACATCTGAGAGTGGGTGGTGCCAACACAGCCAACAAGCTGCCCTCCTGTCCCCACCCCCCGGCAGGCTTCAGTGTGGCCAAGGTGGGTCACCATGAGCTCTTCCGCCTGCACCCCCGGGAAAGGGCCAGTCCATGCGGGATCAGGGCTCCCGCCCAGGGCGGGGTGGGGGTGGCAGGGATGGCATGAGGACTCTGAAGATAGGGCGTGGGGCTGGAGGGGCTGGGGTACACGTGGAGGGTGCCTCCCTCCCCCAGGGCTGTGCTCTCAGGGAAGGAAGGCTGTGTGGGGTGGTGGGTAGGAGATGGGAGCCCTCACGGCTTTGATCAACAGGTCAGTCCTGGCTGCGCGGCGTCTCCTGCTCAGTCAGTTCCCTACCGCGTTCTTGTCTGGTCCCGGTCCTTCACCCTTCCCATCCCCCTACCACTCCTGCCCCATCCCCTCCTTCCTTTCTTAATCAGCCACATCCCACAGGAGGCTGAGCTCTCTGGGGAGCCCTTGGCAGCCGCCTCCTAGAAACACTGTCTGGTTTTGTCTCAGAGGTGTGTCCCCTGCCTTGACAGAGAGCTGGTCTGGGCTGGGGGTCCTGGCTCCTGCCCTCTCAGCCTGGCTCCCAGTGGGCATTTTCTCCTTCCTCTGCCTTCCCTTCCCCCACACTGCTCTGGGCACTGGGTCTGGCTCCCTGCCCCTGTCTCTCTCTGAGCCCAGGTCTCTGTCTAGAAGAGGCGGAGGAGGCTCTCACTGAAGCTTCCCTTTCTCTCTCCCTTTCTCTCTCTCCCACCCCTGTGCCGGCCCCAGGCCCTACCACGTGTCTGCCTGCCCCTCAGCCCCCCTTCACTCTCCCTCCCGGCCCAGCACAGGGAGAGGGGGCTGCGGCAAAGCCCCCGGGGCAACGGCAGAGGAGGCTGCCAAGGTCCCGTGAGGTGAGGCTGGGTTGCCTACCCCTGCCTCCCAGGGAGCACCCAGCAAACCAGCCATAGGCACCCACCCAGGAGCAGACGCCCTGGGACATCTGAGAGTGGGTGGTGCCAACACAGCCAACAAGCTGCCCTCCTGTCCCCACCCCCCGGCAGGCTTCAGTGTGGCCAAGGTGGGTCACCATGAGCTCTTCCGCCTGCACCCCCGGGAAAGGGCCAGTCCATGCGGGATCAGGGCTCCCGCCCAGGGCGGGGTGGGGGTGGCAGGGATGGCATGAGGACTCTGAAGATAGGGCGTGGGGCTGGAGGGGCTGGGGTACACGTGGAGGGTGCCTCCCTCCCCCAGGGCTGTGCTCTCAGGGAAGGAAGGCTGTGTGGGGTGGTGGGTAGGAGATGGGAGCCCTCACGGCTTTGATCAACAGGTCAGTCCTGGCTGCGCGGCGTCTCCTGCTCAGTCAGTTCCCTACCGCGTTCTTGTCTGGTCCCGGTCCTTCACCCTTCCCATCCCCCTACCACTCCTGCCCCATCCCCTCCTTCCTTTCTTAATCAGCCACATCCCACAGGAGGCTGAGCTCTCTGGGGAGCCCTTGGCAGCCGCCTCCTAGAAACACTGTCTGGTTTTGTCTCAGAGGTGTGTCCCCTGCCTTGACAGAGAGCTGGTCTGGGCTGGGGGTCCTGGCTCCTGCCCTCTCAGCCTGGCTCCCAGTGGGCATTTTCTCCTTCCTCTGCCTTCCCTTCCCCCACACTGCTCTGGGCACTGGGTCTGGCTCCCTGCCCCTGTCTCTCTCTGAGCCCAGGTCTCTGTCTCTCTCTCCTTTTCCCCAGATGCTCAAATATTCAGCTTCTCTCCCCACCCCCAGTCTCTCTTTCTGCCTTGCCCTGTAGGTCTACCCACCCCTGCCCCTACTCCCGTCTCCCCCTGCCCCCCACCCCCTGGTGGCGGGCCTGGCTCCCAGGTGCGTCTTTGCCAGAGATGGGAGGCCGAGAGGTGAGGCCCCCTCAGGCCCTGAATCTCTGCAGGTGAGAGGGGAGCTGGGCAGTTGCTGGTGTTAATTGCAGGGAGGATGTCTGGCAGAAATAAGGTGGTTTTTCTGCTTCAGTGACGACTGTTACAATCAAATTGTCCACAGACAATTAGCGGAGTGGGAGAAATAAGAATTAGATTTCTAATTATTTTCCCAGTAAAAGCCGCCCTGGACCCCGTGGGTGAGGGGGAAGGGCTTCTCAGTGGAGCCAACAGGCACTTTTGTGGGCCCTGCTCCTTGGGGTGGGGGAGCCTCACGGGAGCTCCCCAGGCAGGCAGGAAGGGGCTGGAAAGGGCAGAGAATCCGGACACTTGGATCTCAGAACCAGCAGCCCATGGGACTTGCTGGCACTTCCCGTTTTTTGAGCCTTAGTTTTCTCTTTCCAGAATGGGGGAATAACCATCCCTAAGTAGCAGAATTGTGAGGAGTCAAGGAGGTGAAACAGCCCCCAGTACAGCTCACGACTCACACATGCCTCTGTGGACTTGCAAGCTCACACACTCACACACTCACACACTGGGGAAGTCTCTCCTTCCGCCCCCTCTGCTGCTCTGGGTCTGTGTGTGTGACACAGGGCGGGGACTCAGGGAAAGGGGGCCTGAACCCAAGTAGAGCCTCACTCAACAGCGTGTGCCTCCCTGATCCATGAGCCTCCATCTCCACATCTCTCAAATGAGGTTACCCATGGTGCCTTCCGCCTGGGCTGAAACGAAGGTTCAGTGACACCCACGTTGGGGGCTAGCCTCAGACCTGGCCCCACGGCAAGTGCTCAATAAAGTGAAAGTACTATCCAAGGAGGCCAGCCTGGGCCTGCAGGGCTGGACACAGGGCTCTGTGCAGAGTGTTCTGGGCCCACCAGGCCCAACCTTCCTCTGGGGCCTAATCACTCAGAGAAGTGGACAGAAAACCAGGCAGAGAAGGACCCACCCTACGGATCAGATAGTTCTGGGTTGTGTCTGGGCTGTGCACTTTCTAGCTAGTCAGGCAGTGCTTACAGCCCCTCTCTGAACCTCAGTTTTCTCTTCTGTAAAGTGGGACGACAGCAGCGGCTTCCTCTAGGAGTTGTTCCGAGGCTGTGACATTAATTTACTCCTGGTAGGTGTTTTAGGAGCGGGAGGGGCTAAGGCACAATCGCCCTGACTGGAACACCATCCCCCACCCCCCACCCCCCACCCTTGTCCTGCACAGAGTCAGGGACCAAGGGTGGGAGCCTCCGGGTTGCCCTAGGCCTTTAGGACCTATTCCCCGTGGAGCAGAGGGAACACCCAGCTCACTAATGTCCTCAGGGCCCAGGCCTAGTGACAGTCAACACACCTGCACACACAAGCGCCCATGCAGGTGCCACACCTGATCACACTCTTGCTGTCCCGTTTGTACGTGCATCTCACATGCTCACACGCGCACACACACACCCCGATGCAGCCAGAATGTCCCCATGTGAACCAAGGGGAAGCTCCTGGCCACACCCACTGGGGAGGAGCTGGGGGAGGCAGCTGCAGGCCAGCTGTGGGGTCTGGAGTGGGCGAGGGGAGCTGCTTGGAGACCCAGCTGGGAGTCGGGCAGGAGGGCTTCTCAGCTGTCTCTTGGCTCCAGGGCCCCTTCTACCTCTGGGGGCCAGCTGGCACAGCTGGGCAGGGTGGAGGTCACCTGCCTAGAGGGGGCCAGAGCCTCTACCCGTTTCTCTCCGCCCCCCGCTGCCCTTCCTTCAGCAACAATGCCTGGGACCCCGCCCACCTTCTGTGCCATCTGCACCCCCCCCCGCCCCCCTTCCAGCCTCTCTGTCTCTCTGACTCCCTCTGCCTCTCCCTGGGTCCCTGGATCTTTCTCTCTGGGCCTGGGTCTCCCCGCCCCGGTGCTGGGCTATGTAAATGTGGTATTTCCCGGGTCTCATCAGCAGCACCGCCTGCTTGGCTCACATTTAATTTGATCCGTGGCGGCGCCTCTGCGGAGCCACTCATCAAAGCGGGAAGACAATTAGGTGAATGTCAGGGTGGCCTAGGCCCCACGGGGTGACCAGGGCCTGGGGCTGGGGCCGTGAAGGGTGAGGGGCAGGGGCCTGGCTGCCACCTTCATCTCTCTCGGGGCCTGTCCAGACTTGGCCCAACGTCTGCAGGCTGGCCAGCCGCCTGGATGGCCCCCGTGAAGACCAAGCTCCTCTCTGCCCAGGACCTGTAGCACGGAGGAGCTGAGGGGCATGGCTGGCGCTCCTGGACTTGGCAGAACCCCCTCCCCACCCCCAAGGGGAGGCAGCTGTGTGGCCACAGTCGGGTGGACTCCTGGGCTGGGCCCTCGTCAGGCCTGGTAGAGGGTCCGAGCTCTGAGCTAGCTCAGGGTCCCCTGAGAAGGGAATACATTCTTTCCGCCGGCCCCGCCCGGCGCGCCCATGCTGGCTCCAAGCCAGCCGTCCTCTCCTGAGCCTCGGCCTGGCCTTTCCTCCTCCCTCCTCCGATTGCTTCCTCTCCTTCTTTCTTTCTCTGGCTGTTTTTGTGTCTCTTCCCCCTCCCTACCTCTTTCCTCAGTCTCATTCCTTTATTCCCAAGCTCTCCTTTTCCGTATCTTAGCCCCACCCACCCCCATCATGTCCTTGGTCTCCTGGGACCCTCTAGCCTCAGCTGCTCATCTGTAATTCCCCATCCCTGTCCCTGCCTGGTCCTGCCCCACCGGGCCACCTGAGGCTGACCTGCTAGGTAAATCGAACTCCCTGCCCCAGCCTGGCTTCCTCCTCACGGCTCCCGACCCTCAGGGATCCCTGAATCTCTGACATCTCCCTCCCTATTGGCTTCTTCATGTTAGCTGTCAACACATTCAAGTCTCTCCTGTTTTAAAAAGGATAATAATAATAAAATGCCTTTTAAAGACATACTCTCCTTCATGGCCCCACTGCTTCTACCACTGCCCCTTTCTCTCCTCATCCTCTAGGGAAGCTTCTGGGAGAGCAATCTACTCTTGCTTCTTAACCCCTCCAAGCTGGCTTCAGTACCACCCCTCAGGCCCTAGAAACAGCCCTCAGGACGGTCACCAGCAACCTTCTCACCACTCAGCCCCCTTGATCACACCTCACTTGGGTGCCCGGACAGCGTCTGAACAATTGACTTCTCCTCTCTTCTTGATTCTCCCTATTTGCACGATGCCTCCGGGTTTTGCCTCCACCACTTTGGCCTGCCCCTTCCTGGATCCCACCTCTGCCCTGGCCTCACAGTTGCACACTCCAGAGCCGGCCCAGCTCCTCTTCTCCGTTCACTCTCTGTGCAGCTCTTCTTCTCCGTTCACCCTCTGTGCAGCTCCTTAAGTAATTTAATCCATGCCCTGCTCCCCTGACCCAGGCTTCAGTCATACATGTGTCTACACCTCTGGCCTTCTGCTCTAGCCCAGCCCTTTCTCCTGCTCTTAGGACGCAACTATTCACGGCCTCCTGGCCCCTCCCTGCATGTTCCACGGCCCTCCCGAACCCAGAGCAGCCCAAACCCTGACCTTTCAAGCCTGTTTCTCCTTTTGGGTTCCCCAATTGGATGACTGGCACTTTCATCTCCCAGTTTCCCAAATCAGAAACCTGGAGGTAAAACCAGAGCCCTTGCCCCCACCACTTCCACACAGCGAGTGATAACAGACGACAGTCTGCCTCCAAAATATTTCTCTTCTATAAAGCCTTGAAAGTCCACCCTCACTTTCCCCATCCTCTCTAGGCAGATCTGCCCAAGCCAAGATGTTCTCATTGTTCCCTTGGAGGCATCTTAATGCTTTTCCACCTGCAAGTGTTTACTACTCTTTATGCCCACATGGAATGCTCACTTTCTCTTCTTTGCCTAACCCATGTCAAATCCATCTTGCCCCTCTTCTTAAAAGCCTAGCTCCAGCCCCCTGCAAGGAAGTCTCTTCCCTCTGCCCCAGTTGGCAGAACCTTCTCCCACCCTAAGCTCATGGACCCTTCTTGTCTGGTGCCTGGACACACAGGATCATCTCCACTCGTCCTCCTATATAAATGGTCACCTACATTTCCCAGGCTTCTTGGTAAGTGGGCCATGTGACTGCTCCTGGCCAATGAGCTACAGATAAAGGTGAAATGGTCACTTCCCGGCCAAAGCATACAAGAGCTAGTGTGCAATCTTCTAGCTGCCACAGCAACCAAACTCTTGAGATGGTGGAGCCTCAAGACCAAAGCAGCATGGAAAGCTGAGTCCCCTCACGAAGGACAAGAGCCCTCAGATGCCTGGTCCTGCAGCAGACTTTGTATAAGCAAGAAAAAAACTTTTGTTGTGTTCATCCACTGTGATTGAGGGGTTGTTGGTTACCGCAGCATAGCCTTTCCTATCCTGACTAATACAGCCCTTTTGGAGTGTTATTGTCCCATCTCTTGTCTGAGGATAACCTTCTGCTCCTTAGAAGGTGGTAGTGAGAACTGAAGTATTAAAACATCCACATTCAGCTTCTGAGTGCCTGCTGCATATCAGACTCAGTATAAGTACCTGACTATGAGATCTCCTAGCTGAAAAAGTATTATGAACTGAATGCTTGTGTCCTGACCCCCCTCCCCCCCCCACAAGTTCATATATTGAGATTCACTACTATGGTGTTTGAAGGTGGTGGGCCTTTGGGAGATAATTAGGCTTATATGAGGTCATAAGCGTGGAACCCTCCATGATGGTATTAGTGTCCTCATGAGAAAAGGAAACCTTAAGGAAGCCATTGCAAGCCAGGAAGTGTTCGCACCAAAAATCAAATTTGTAAGCACCTTGATCTTGGACTTCCCAGCCTCCAGGTGTGTGAGAAATAAATGTTTGTTGTTTGAGACACCCAGTCTATGGTATTTTGTTACAGCAGCCCAAGCAGACTAAGACAGCAGGGCTCCATTTATCAGAGAGAAGAGAACATAGCTGCATTCAGCTGCTCAGGTTGGGTACTGAACAATCCTAGCGGGGAGGAGCACTGGCAAAGGTTATAAAGTGGAAGTCACTCCCTGGAGCTGTGGACTCTAGCAACCCTGTTGTATTCCTAGTTACAGTGTTGTTTTAAATCACTGATAAACATTGACACTAATTTTGTAGTTATAAAGAGGAAGAGTTGGGGGTGGGGAGGGGGCTTGAAAAAGGCACAGGGGAAACAGGAACAATGCTTATAATTTCATAGTAATAATAAAAAATAATAATGTCAGGAAATTTTCACATCGTGCTGCTACGTGCTAGGTACTACTCCAAGCCTTTCATTTACATTTACTCATTCATTTCTCACAGCAGCCCTATGAGATAAACATCATCATCCCCCATCTTACAGATGAGGAAATTGAGTCAGAGATAAATTACCCAACATCATGTGGGTTATAAATAGCAAAGCTAGGATTTGAACTGGGGCTTCCGAGGTGGTGCTAGTGGTAAAGAACCCACCTGCCAATGCAGGAGACACAAGAGACGTGGATTCAGTCCCTGGGTCGGGAAGATTCCTTGGAGGAGATCATGGCAACCCACTCCAGTATTCTTGCCTGGAGAATCCCATGGACAGAGGAGCTTGGTGAGCTGTAGTCCACTGGGTCACAGAGTTGGACATGACTGCTAAGTGACTTAGCACACATCTACAGGATTTCAATCTGGGTTTGTTGATTTCAGAATTGCTCTTAACCCCTCTCCTGTTTGGGCTTCTAAAATGAGGATAATGTGCAGTTCCTCCGCCACCTAGGACCTGGCCTGGATTTGAGTTTCCAGGGTTAGGATGAGGGCAAACGCTAAAGAAACTGATTTTATGGGGGTGTCTGAGAGGACATGTGCACAGCTCTCTGGGGCCCAGGGCACAAGGCACAGAGCCAAGCCCCTGCTTAGCCCCCTTCACCACTTCCATTCCTATAACCCCCACTTCCTGCTACCTTGGCCTCGGTACAGACCCCAGAAGCACTGTGGCATCCAAAGGGCAGGGCATTTGAAATATTCAGGGGCCACCCTTTGGCCTGGCATTGATAGGAGAGACAGAAGGGAAGATTCTCCACACCTGTTGAAGGGTGGCAGATGGGCATAAACAGGAGTTTGGGCAGGACAAATTCTGAGCCTGAATCCTTTGAGCACAATAATAAATGCAAATGTGACCTCTCACATTCTCAAAGGTCCTTCAGCTTGTGACATATCATGCTACAGACAGGAACTCATTTAGTTCTTATATCAACCCATTTCACAGATGAAGAAACCAAGCATCAGAGAACTTGAATGCCCAGAGTCATTTGGCCATTAGGTAGCAGAGTCTGGCAGAACCAGGGTTCACACAATGTCCACATCTCCAGCTGCCCCCAGAAGTGCCAATCCTCTTGAGAGAATTCCCCATGTCCCCAAGGGTACCTCCTACTGGGAACCAGGGTATCCAGGTCTCCTGCAGCCTGGCAGGGGTCTATCTACTAGGGTGAGCCTCTGCTTCACCCGCCCACCCGTGTGCTAGGGACAGAAGGGGGACTTTATGTGCAATCTGCCTGACTCTCCAGAAAGCACTTAGGTTTACGATGTGCATGAAATTGATCGCCAGTTGGCGCAGCCCCCGCGTGCTCAGTGCCAGCCCAGCGCTGGCAGGAGGCTGCCCCCCCACCCCCTGCTTTCAAGGAGCATCAAAGCCGCCTGCCAAGGCCCCTCGTGAGGGTCCTTCTCCACTAACAAGTGCTGAGTGGAGGGGGGAGCTGTGCCCAAAGACGTTTCCACAGCACACATACCCCAGCCCCCCAGTAGTTAAATAGCTCCATGTCTTATGCCAATTCCTGCCTCTTCTGCTTCCTCTCTGATGAGCTGATGCTTTCAAAGGCCCCACTAATTGGTGTTTGCACCTCACACACCAAGACACTTTGATAGTCACTTAGGACATGGGTCCATCCATCACACCCTTGGTTCAGAGGGTGGCTCACCTCCCTGCAGCAAGGTGCCCAGCCTGGGTGCTCCTGCTCCTGTGTACACATGGAAGAGGGCCCACGTGTCTTGTTATATGTGGAGGACATGTCTGCACATATATGTGCACATGGGTATAAAAACTCCTTTGGAATATCTCTTGTGTATCTTCTTGCTTGTATGTCAGTGCACGTGCATGGGTGAACACTGCCATCTGTGCATGTGGGAGTATGCCCTGTGCGCCTGTACATTTCCTTGGGCGTGTTTGTGTACCCACGTGATAGAGCTTGTATGTGTTTATGCATACACTCGTATGCTTTGCATGTTTGTGTGTGGATATCTGCTTCCAGGCAGGCCGGTACGTGCGAATTTTTGCAAGCTGATTAACAAGGTTCATGTTCATGTACCCATGGGTGCATGGGTTTGCATGCCTAAATGCAGGGGAGGGTAGACACATGCGTCTGTGTTCATGGAGGGATGAGGGAATCTCTGGTTGGGCGATCTACATGGCATGCATGTACTTGGGCATATGCTGTGTGAAGGAAAGGTGTAATACAATAGTCAAGGGCTCACAGGCTTTGGGTTTAAGACCTGGCTCTGCCACTTTCTAGCTGTGTGACTTTGCGATGACCACTGAACCTCTCTAATCACCAGTCTGCTCATCTGTAAAATGGGGATGATAAAAACATCTATCTCATATTGCTGTTCTGAGAATCAAATGAGATAATACACGTAGAGGGCTAGTCCGATCTTTCTCTCACTGCTGGGAACACCCACAGTGTATAGACATACACACAACCCTGTCTGGCCTCAACAGGAGAGACCCTGGGCACTTGGGGAGAGAAATGGCCAGGCCCAGACCACACAGTAACAGCTACAACCTCTGAGATCTTCGTCACATCCAAAGTGATTTCACACTTTTATTACCTACCTTTGAATAGGTGGGCAACTGAGGTGCAGAAGTAGGTGGGAGTTGGTGGCAGAGCAGGAACTTGCTGTCAGAAGACAGCCTACAGCTGAGCTGCAGGAAGCTGGGGCGTCCCTCATTTCCAAGGGAGAGGGGGCAGCTTCAGAAGGATGGAGTAACGCACACATCCATGCATCCTGTGCACCAACACACGACTCAGAGCAAAGGGGTTTCCTTACCTGTCACAGCCTGGGGTGCCTGCCTCGGGGGAGCATCCCTGCTGGGGACTCAGGCTGAGTACTGCCACCCCCAAGGTGCCCACCCATGTCCCTTCTGTAAACCCAGCTCTAGCTGTGTTTGATCCGTGTCATCTTCTCACCGAGACACTGAGGCACAGAGAGGGGAAGAAGCTTGCTCAAGGACATGGGACAGAAAAGAGCAGAAGCCCCCAGCAGGCAGGCCAGGATTCTCATCTCTTGCCCTCCTCCTTCACCACACGGCCTTCACTGGCACCGACCAGGCTGGTGAATCAGGGGTCGGGGCAAAGTCCTCCCCACGGGCAGGTCATAGGGCCTTCAAACCCACCCAGAGGTCAGCCCCTGGGTCACAGTGTCCCCATTTTGGGAAACATCCCCTCTAGATCTGGGCTCCTGCAACCACTATGTATTATTTTTTCCCCCTCATATTTTTCAGGGTGATTCTTTTATGCTACTTTTTAATAAAATTTTAGAAACATGAAAACTTAAAAAAAAAAAAAAAATCACAACCAGTAGCAGCAGCAGCCCTGCTCCCTTGCCAGTCAACATTGCCTCTGTCATTAACACTGCCTTGCCCCAGAGCCACCACCATCTCCAGCATCAGTCTGACTGTGCCCCCACCACCAACTCCCACCCCTTAAACTGTGGTTACCCCCAGCCCTTCATTAGTGTCTCGAACTTGGCCCCCAAACCAAGCAGAAATGGTCTTCTGCCACCCTTTGGATTTCATTTCTCCTCCCACCCTCGGGGCTTATTCCAGGATCATCTGACCTGAAGCCCTTCCCAGATCTGTAAGCCTCCCTGCTCCCCTGAGCCCCTGGCCTCGCCTGTCCTGCAGAAACTTCGGGCTGGGCTTTGGCCCTGAAGGCCTCACTGGGGGCTGGCCGCCAACAAGGGAGCCGGGAGGGGCAGGAGGGCCAGGCGGCCCCCTCCCCAGGCCTGGCGCCCCTCCCACCCAGCCGGCGGCCAGTCTGCCTTCCTGAGCTCATTAACTGCAGGTCACCGTTCAGCAGGAAAGACAAGGCGTGGGTTCTGCGGGCGTTCATTAGCCGTGAGAGGAACAGTGTGTGTGAAATTAGCAGTCACCTGAGGACCTCGATAATTTCATAATTAGGAGGCCTAATGGCTCCAGCTCTGGATGCCAAATGACTTAACCCCTTGCCTGCTGGGCGCCTAACCCCCAGTCCAAGGCTGCAGTCCCCTCCCCCTGTGCCTCAATCCTGTTCATTTCTGCCACCACAGTGCCCAGCACCAGAGTTGGCACAAAGGGGCTGTGAGAGCAAAGTTGATGGAGCAAATGAATAAATGAATGAAGAAGTATCTGAATGGGAAAAGAGCTTCAGCCCCCACTGCAGGTGATCAGGGGAGGAATGACTCTCCATCTGCAGGCACAGATGTGTGGTTGTGTGTGTGACTGTGTGTTTGTGTGCACGCATGCACGCACGTGTGGGCATAAGGGCACACACACATGTGGGTCTGTGCTGTCTGCTTCTTTGTGTGTGTCTGGGTGCACACTCACAGCTATGACACTCATTCTGCTGCCTCCTGTGCTCTGCAGGTGCTCTGCGATGAGGCCCCACGTGCCTCCTTGAAGCCAGCCTCCCTTGGCACCGCCTAAATACTGGGGACTGCATAATTTCTATATGGGGCATTTGGTAGGAAAAGCAGGCCTCGGGAGCTTAACTTGAACCTGCATTTGCATAGCCAGTACACCATTTTTATTTAGACTGAATGTTCATTTGGGGGGCTGGTGTTAATAAAGACAGGGGGCTAAAGCCATATCGTTTAGTATGGGGAGCTATCCTGACAGCCTTCAAAAACCCCCAGCCTCTCTCAGCCTGCTCTTCTTCCTCCCAACCTTTCCGTGACCCTGAAGAGGTGGGGGCTGAGGTGGAAGGCAGGTCACACTGGGGTCCAAAGGCTGGATCAGGCTCTGCCTAATCTGGGAACCACAGATTCTGAGGCTCTGGTGACCCTGCCTCCCTCCGCAAACGGTGGAGTGGTGGTTGGAGAAGAGGTGAGTGTGGTGAAAGAGGAGGGGAATGAGAAGAGGGAGAGGAAGCGGTGTGGGAAGAGCAAGAAAGGGATGGAGAACAGAAGGGGAAGAGGGCGGAAAGGATGGGAAGTCCCAAAGAGGTGAGAGAGAAGAGAGGAGAGAGAAGAGAGGAGGGGAGGGGCGAGGAGGAGAGGCAAGGAGGCTGAGAGCATTATCAGCACTTAAAAAGCGAGCAGCTCAGTTCTTCTTTGGCACAAATAATGGCTTTTTATGAATAAATCATGTGTCAGACGCCTCCCAGGGAGTGGGCACGGAGGGGGGCGCGTCTGCTGGGCTCCGAGGCTGGCGGGGAAGGGCCGGTTGCAGACCCCCGGCTACAGGGGTACTGCCCGCTTTCTCCTCATGGGGCCCAGCAGGACAGAGCTGTCTCTGGAATTACCACTGGCCTGAGCCAGGAGATCAGCCCTTCCTCTGAGGTGGTCCCGCTGCTCCCTGTGCAGGAGTCCAGCCTATCCCAGGGCTGGGAGTGTCCCTCTGCTCCGCTCCCCTCCCACCATAGAGCCGTCCAGAAGACACTCCTGGCAGGGGGACACCAGCTCTCATCCACCCGGAGAGACGGAGAGACGGGGTGCGCCAAGACAGGAAGACACACCCAGCGAGGGAGGCGGGCAGCGCACACAACTCACACAGGCTTGGTCTCTACCACCCGGGGCGCACATGTGGGCACACTCGGAGACGGAAACACTGCCATTCCTACCACACACACACACATGCATGCGCGCACCCATACAAATCCTCAGACGTGTGCACACTCAGACAGGGAGACCCCAACCATCACTCAGCCCACCCCCTCTCCCAGCACACTTACACTTACACACACACACACACAGGCCCACACAGACAGATGCATATGGTGCTTCATGGACACACACAGACCTGCACACGCACAGCAGCCGCCCACACTCCATCAGCCTAGGGTGGGGGCAGTTTTGCAACCCATATGGAGCCCAGATCCAGCTGCGCTGTCCCTGAGTCTGGGTGTGGGGTGGGGCTGGGGCATCAGTCCCTGGAGAGAGCTCATCTCTGTGGTCCCCACCCAGCAAGGATGACACCTACCACACCCCACAGGGAGGTCCTGCCTCCCTGAACCGAGACCAGAACCAGTATAGGCTCTGTTGGCTCTGCTCACAGCCACCAACAGTACAGGCTCTTACTCTCTGCTCACAGCCACCTCCGCAGTCAGTGGGGGCCACAGGACAGCCTGCGCAGCTCTGCCCCTTGCCAGGAGTTTGACCCCGGGGAATCATTCCAATTTCATATGCCCCTGAAAACAAATCTAAGATAGGTGTTACTGCCCCATCTTCCAGACCTAGAAACAGGTTCCAAGAGTAAGCGCATTGGGTGTTTCTTTCAAAGACCACGCCCTTTCACAAACTCTAGGAGCGCACAGTGTCCTGGTCTTCCTTCTCTCCCTGTGCCAACGTGTTCTCGGAGTTCACCTGAGCAGACCAGGGTGGCCCGCTCCTCCCACTCTGCACCAGGCCACTCCCAGCTCCTCCGTGCCAACCTCCATGCTCTTGCTTCTCTGACCTCCCGGTCCAGCCCACACCTTCCTGGGCTTCTGACCTCATTATCCAGCTGGACATCACTGGGTCACCATGTTGCCCAATGCCAGGGAATGCCATTCACACAATACATGTGTGCCCAAACATCCCCCCCAAATCCCAAGGGGTCCCACAGGACACACTGAAAAGTCAGCCCAGGAGGCTGAGCGCCCTGTCTTTCCCTGGACTCTTCCTGCATCAGAGTTCTCAGGGGAAGAGCCCTGTCTGCCCAAGTGCCTAACCAGAATCAGGCATCATTTGATCCTCATTCCTTATGTCCAACCTACAACCAAGTCTCAATGGCTCTAGAGCCAAAATATATGTGTGGAATTATCCTTTCCTCTGCAGCCCCACTGCCCTCCCCTGTCCCTCCTGGGGAGTCACCACCAGCACCTCTGGCCCGGCCACTGGCCCTCTCCCATTGTTGCCTCCCCATCACTGGTCATCTTTCTGTCTCTGAGCTCTGGCCACACTAAATTGCTTTTTGTTCTGGAACCCAAATGATCTCTTGACTCTGGATCTCTGATCAAGCCATTCCCTCTGAATTCTTTCCTTTCCCAGTGACAACTCACCCTTTAAGGCTTGGCTGAGACAGCGCCCCCTCCAGGCACCCTCCCCGAGTCCTCAAGCCCAAGAAGTGTGCAGCTGTGTCATTCGAGTCTCCTCCATTCATTATATCTCTGATCTAAAATTGCCCAGTAACTCATCTCTGTCCCCCTCAAACCTCTAAGTTCCTTCAGAGCAGAGACAGTGCCTGTGCTGCTCCCTATGGCGGCCCCAGTGATTGGTATAAGACCTGGCACATAGCAGGTGCTCACTAAATCTTCCATGGATGAATGGATGGATGAGTGGGCACAGGACCTGTGCTGCCACTTTACATATCTCTTCTCATTTACTGCCCACGAGGTGTGCCAGCCAGGAAAGCAAGGTTACGGAGGTTGAAAACTTGCCCAAGGTCACACGACTGGAAAACAGAGGATAAATTCAAACGGAAGTCTGTGTGCCTTCAAGGGCCTCCTTTCCACCATCCCAGCCTTTCTTGCCAGGCCATTTTCCCGCTCCGACCCTGTTTTCTCATCTGTACAATGGGAACAAAAATTACACCTAGTCCAGAATCTGACACAGACATGCTCTCAGTTAATATCTGTGCCTTCTCTTCCAACTCTGGCTTTTTGGGGACAGAATATCCCCAGACCAGAAACTTCCTGCAAGGCATATGTTCACAGAAACAGGTGGAGAGTCCACCCAGGCACATCTCCAGCATCCAGAACTCAGTAGGCGCTTAACCAATGTGTGTTGAGCAGACAGGCGTCCGTGAATGCTGACACAGACGTTGACACAAAGTCACAATCCTCCGCGATCCTTGCCAATTATCTGCCTCTGCCGCCGCGCTCCTACTAGCCCAAGGCGCGGGAAATATTTAAAACAATTTTATTCATGAAAATATGCTGTACAATGCACTCTACACGGCCTCGACACGGCACACACGCACACGCACACGCTGACGGCACGGCCACGGTACACTGCCTACGATATGCGCCGGGGACGCCGCGCCCACAGCCCGCCCCGACAGGACACTTATAAATATGGGAGAGAGGAGCCAGGACTGGCACGGAGAAAGGGGTGGTGGGTTGGGGGGTGGATCCAGAGCTGAGGCTAGCTGGAGAGGCTGAAACCAGTACTGGGGGACGGGCAGGGGTAGAAGGGGAGAGGGACTTCGACCGCGAGGGGAGAAACAAGGGCAGGTGAGGATGGATGGGAAGGGCTGAACCGTGGGGGTGGAGGTCGGAGGGTGGTTCAGGACTTGAAGGGCAGCTCAAGGTGAACAGCCGATAGGTAGGTGTGGGTGTGTTTCCAGGAGAGGAGTTCCTTGTCTTGGGGTGGGTGACGCAAAGACCAGTGGGAAAGTGTCAATAGGGAATCAGGCCCGACTTTGGGTGGGCGATGAGTCACGCGAGAGCCCTACCAATGATACTGAGGATTCGGAGAGGCCCTCCTGTCGCATCTCCCAGTCTGCTTCCCAGACCAGCACGTCCCACCTCATTCCTCCCCATTCCCACTCAGCCGGGAGCCCAGCATCCACCCCGCAGGCTTTCCGTCTTTGGGAGGAGGCAGAGCGGGCCTCTGGGGTTTGGGCAGAAATAGCAGGCTGCTCCAGCGCCTCCCTACCACTTCCCTCAGCGGCCAGCTTCTGCGGGCTGTCTCGAGCTGGGTTGGGGCTGCCTCCTGGATCCCCCCCCCCCCCCGTGGATCAGAAATGGGAGTGGGGACCCGGGGATCAGGATGGGAAGACAGAGGCCCCTGGCGGGGTGCGGGGCAGGGCACCTGGGGCGCGCGGCAGGCGGCCCTCAACCTGGCACCCAGCTCTGGTTGGGGGGCGGGGCTTCCCCCCCCCCCCCCCCCCGTGGATCAGAAATGGGAGTGGGGACCCGGGGATCAGGATGGGAAGACAGAGGCCCCTGGCGGGGTGCGGGGCAGGGCACCTGGGGCGCGCGGCAGGCGGCCCTCAACCTGGCACCCAGCTCTGGTTGGGGGGCGGGGCTCCGGCCAGGCCGGGCGGCGGCGGCGGCAGGGCCGAGTCGAAGTTGAAGTCCATTTCGTCGCTGTCCATGAAGTCGTTGAGGATGATGGACTCGACGTCGCACTCGAGGCTCCCGCTGAACATGTCGAGGTCCAGGTCGGCCGGGAAGCGGTCGGGCGCGGTCCCCAGCGGCCCGGCGGCGGCGGCCGCGTACGGCCCGGGCAGCGCGTCTAGCAGGAGGCCGCCGGGGGGGCCCCCGAAAACGGCCGCGTGTCCCGGCGGCGCCAGACCCGTCGCGCCCGCCTCGCCGGGCAGCGTCATAAGGCTGATGGGGTGGGCTAAGGCACTGCGCGAGGGCGCCGGCGGCGCGTACGGGGCCACCCCTTTGCCAGGGTAGGTGCCGGCAGCGCCCGCCAGCGCCAGCTCCCCGGGGGCACCAAGGACGGGGCCGGGCCTGGGTGCGGGTGGCGGCGGCGGCAACAGCGCGGGCAGCGCCCCGGGGCGGTAGGGCGCGGCGGCCGGCGGGAAGCTGGCCTGCTTGTTCTCCTGGATGGTTTGCATGGGCAGGCGGCGCAGAGCGCCCAGCGCCGGCGGCCCGAAGCCCCCGCCCCCGCCGTAGGCACCGCCCTTGCAGCCGCCGAAGTAGGCGGGCGTCCCGGCGCGGGCCCGCGGCCCGTACGCGTCCTGCGAGCCGTCCAGCAGCCCCTCGGGCAGCCCTGCACTGCCGCCGCCGCCGCCGCCGCCGTGCAGGCCCAGCGGGCCCCCCAGCTCAGCCAGGCGGGGCAGCTCCCCCGGGCAGCGTGCACCCAGCGCGGGCGATAGCGCGCTCGCCGGGCTCGGGTACATAAGCGGCGACGACGGCGCCAGGGCCTCCAGGGCCTCATCGTCTTCCAGTTCAGCTGCCTCCCCGAGCAGGGGTCTCCCACTGCCGCGGAAGTCGGCCCACGCCTCGTAGTCGTCGCTGGCGTGCGAGGCTGGGCTCGTGGCCCACTTGGCCGCGGCAGGCATGGGCCCTGGGGCTGGAGCGCCCGGGGGGCTGTCGTCTGGGCTTCGCTCGGGTGCCTGCAGCTGCTTCTTCTTGCTCGCCTTGCCCTTGATGCGCAGGAATTTGGCCCCGTTGTCCATGGACACGGCCCTGCGCCGCGGGGTCTTGCCCGTCTTTCCGCCCTCGGGGTTCAGCATCCACCAGGAGCTCTTGCCTGTGCCCTCGTTCTGCACGCGGATGAACCGGGTGTGCAGAGACAGGTTGTGCCGGATGGAGTTCTGTGGCCAGAGACAAGGACAGCGGTGGGGGAGTGGCAGTGAGGGGATGAGTGATGGGAAGAGGAGTGGGAGGAAATCGAGGAGAGGAGGAGAGAAGGCGAGAAGAAACACCAAAAAGCGGAAGGGGAGGAAAGAGGGAAGATGAAAGGGTAGAGCGGGGAAGAAGGGGGAACAGGTGTAAGTACCAGGTAGGACAAACTCAGAATATCCATCCCCCACCCCAGAACCTCCCTACCCTCCCTGCTCCCGGCCCGCACAGGCACTGTCTGTAGAATGGGGCCGGAGCTTTGGGTCTAGTCTTGCCAGGGAGGCCACTCTTGAGGAGCCGCCTGCAGCAGGGGAGCAAGACCCCCCTACCCAACTCAGCCAAGCTCCGCCTGGGGCTAGCCAGGCTGCTAGGGCCCCCCAACAAATTATGTAAGGGCTCATGCCGCTGCGGCTCATTTGTCCGCCCCCCCAACCCACCAGCCTGGCGTGGCGCCAGGAGCCCGAAAACCCAGGGCTCCAGAAATCAATCTCGCGGTGACTGATTAAGCCCTGTTTAGAACTAATTGCTCTTTCGTGTGTGGGGAGAATAAATTACCTGCTTTAATTTCGTGTCTTTAAAATGCAACTGCAGGTAGAGAAGACTGTTAACCCTTTGCTGGGAGGGTCTGGCCAGGATAAGCAGAATCGGCTGGGGGTCCCCAAGGTGGGCAGAGGCCCACGTTTTCTCCCAACTTCTCGGAGCTTCTGCGAACTCCACAGAGGCCTCCGATCCCAGGAAGCCCCTCAAAGCACATCCATCAGCCGTGAAGACCTCAAACCCCACAGCTGCTCAGTACCCACCTTCAGGTCAGCCCACTTCCTTTCCCTCTCCACCCACCTGATGCAAAGTAGCTTTGCCCTCAACCCCCTTCCTGGTGGAAACTGCACAAAATCCCCACAAAGCAGGTGACATCATGCCCATTTACAGATAAGAAGACTGAGGCTCAGAGAGATGAAGTGGCTTGCCTGAGGCCACAAAGCTCTCCTGCTGTCTCTGGTCCTTCCTCTGGCTTCATCTTAGCCACACCTACACATATCCTCTTGTAAATTTCTGTTGGGCTCCATATCACTGCCTGCTTTTGCCAGGCCTGGGCTGGGGACAGAGGGAGGCAGGGGAGTCCACAGCTTCACTGACCTGGCTCCTTACAGAGAACGTGGAGGACTAGAATTTCTGCAAAGCCCACCCTGCCCCACCTCTGGGGCCTCCCTGCTGGTGGCCTGGACTTCCTGGCTCTGGCACTGTTGTGGAAATAGCAGGGGTTTGGGTATCTGAAGGACTGGGCAGGATGCCTGGCTCTCTTCAGCCACCTAGCTATGTGACCATGGCTGTTGACTCAATCTCTAGGAGCGCATGCCTCAGTGAGCTGCTCTGAAAAAAATGGGCAACATACAGTAACCACCTCGGAAGGCTGTTAGATCATTACCTGAGATAATGTGCGTGCTGAGTGTTTGGTGTTCATAAATGTTGGTTAAATCCCTCACTCTGGCCATAAGACTTCACTTCTTAGATCACTCCACAGACTTACTCCTTCTCTACAATCCTTAATATCAGGCCCTGAGTGTACCTATGCTGGGCACAAATAACCCTAGGGAGCTGGCATTACCCCATCTCCTGTACCAGGGAATGGAGGCCCAGAGGCATGATGTAACTTGCCCACGGTCCCACAGGCAGCAATGCCAGGTACCACTCCAGGTCTGCCCAGCATACGGACCTGCTCTCATCCCCCCAGCCCCAGAACCTCTGATCCGTGCGGGCTCTCCCTGCTGCCTCCTTCCCACCTGATTGCAGAAGGAGGGGTCCTCTCTGCTGAGGTGCCCCTCACCCCCAGCACCAGGCACGTGCCTGACTTCTTCAGGACCCCAGGTTCCTTATCTCTGGCACTTTCTGGTCTTGGGAGACAACAGCGGGGGCCCCAAGGCACCTCCCAGCATTGCCCTGCCTGGCTCCTCCTGGGGCCCTGAGAGGAGGGGAGACGGACCCCCAGGGAGTGGTGCTCCCTGGAGTAGAAACCCCCTTTCCCACTCCCGCCCCTGCACCTGGCTCCCCAGCCCCTCCCCCACACCTGTGTTCAGGGGCCTCTGAGGCCTCAGTTCTCAACCCCTGTGGGACTAACTGCCTAGCCAGAGGCTCCACCTCGCAGCCCCTCCAGCTGGAGGCCAGTCAAGCCACACCTCTTTATCCATGCCACTATGCGCCAGCCCGGTTCTGAGTGCTAGAGGGTGGGAGGAGAAGGAAGGATGTCACCAAGCAGGGCACCTCCTGAGTACCTGCCGGGTCAGCCCAGCCTGGTATTGGGAGTCTTTTATCTCATTCTCAGTACTTTATGATCGTTCTGTCAGTGTTCATACAACTCAGAGACTGTGAGCCCTGTCTCAAGATGTTCTAGGGAAATGGCAACCCACTCCAGTATTCCTGCCTGGAGAATCCCACGGATAGAGGAGCCTGGCAGGCTACAGTCCATGGGGTCGTGACTTGACGACTAAACCAGCAACCATGTCAAGGTGAGGTGACTGCGAGAGGTTATGTAAGTTGTCAAGATCATACAGTTTAAGTGGCAGAGCCAGGCACTGATTTCAGGTTAGACTCACTCTGAGTCTAAAGGACCTCACATTCCACCATGGGGAGAGAACAAGTCAGAGAATTTCCAAAGCATCTTAGGAAACCAGTCCTCCATTTCTTCTCAAACTTTCCCTGATGTAACCAACCCTAGAAGCTGGTAGCATGGGAAGCTGGGAGCATGTTAAAAGGTCAAAATTCTCTAAGAGTCTTGCATTTCCTTTTTAGAATTCAAGGGAATCTTGGCTTGTACTCCACGAGACTTCCAAAATTTTCTGAATATCAATAAAAATGTTTTAGATCACTGTCAAGAACACACGTTCCAGGCCTATGAAGGTCTCTATCCTTCCCCACTCTGTTCCTTGCCCAGCCAGGTACCCCTAAGCCCGTCTGAAACCACAGCTGGTTGGACCCAGAGAGAAAAAAGGACTTGCCCTGCGTCACCCAGGACCTGGTGGCAGAGCTGGGATTTAAGCCCAGGCCTCCCGACCTGCAGCTTGGGGCTCCTCCCTGTCCTCCAGCAAGCCTGACCTGGGGCCACTCCCTCTTCCTCTCTGGGCCTGTTTCCCTCCCCAGAAATTGATGAGATGGGCCCCTGCACTCTAGGCACCTTTGCGGTTGACAACGAAAAGTTCTTGGAATTGTTCAGTCCAGGGGTTTTCAAGCTCTTTTAAGTAGTGGAACTCTTTTAGTAAATGGAATCTAACATAAAACATGAGTGTCCACACTCAAGCCACTGGGGCTGGGGTGGGGGTAACCTGGAACCTTTTCTGCTCAGCACCCTCTCTTGGCACTTTCACAAAAAATGGCCCTTGGCGAGGAATTCTGTAGGCCACCTGGATGGGGTTGAAGCTTAGTAAGGTGCCATTCTTTGCCCAAGATCACCCAGGGAGGTGGCCCAGAGCTAGGTGAAGACTTAGGCCTTGGTCTGCTGAGCAGGGCTCTTCACCAGGTGTGCACCAGGCTATGCCCCAGGAGGCCAGGCCAGGCCCTGCAGCTCATTCTGGCTCCTCAGGGCCCAGCCACCTGGTACCCATCAGAGCTCCCAGCCAAGATTCTGTGGCAAGCACTGATCACATCTCACCCACAAGGCCTCCTGGGAGGCCAGAGGCCACGGAGGAGATGAGGGAGGGAGGGCAAGGAGACGCCTCTGCCAGGTAGCAGTAACCAGGGTTCCCTCTCAGAGTTGCCTAGCAACCCACCACCACAGGCAAGGCCCCGGCATGCCCAGGCTCCCCTGGTGCCCAAGCTGGGCTTCTGGGGCCTCACACCTCCATGCGGGCCTGGCGCAGTTTCCAGGATGGGACCTCCCTGACTTGGTGCCTCAGAGAGACCATCGGGGGTCGGGGCAGAGGGAAGGGACTGGGGGTTACATCCCAGCCCTGCCTACTGTCCCGCAGAACCTGGCTGAGAGGCCAGCCTCCAGGGCCTCAGTCAGCAGGGCGGGGAGGCTGGTGGAGGACAAAGAGCAGGGCTCTGGTGTTGGATCCAGATTCCAGTCTTGGCTCTGACACCCACAAACAGTCGAGCCACACACTTTGAACCTCCACTTCCTCAAACAGGCTACCTGCCTCCACCCTTGTTTCCCTCTAGCCTTCCACCAGGCAGTAGCTGGAGGGATGCTATAAATAACCTGGATCATGGTCCAGTCCTGCCCAGAATACTTGGATGCCCCCATCTCACTCAGAGTAAAGAACAAAGGCCTTTCCATAGCCCACAAGCCCCTCTGTGACTTCCTAGGGTCCTCTCCTGACACTGTCCTGCTTGATCCCTCCCATTCTTCAAACCTTCCAGGAACCTGCCAGGTACCATCCCACCTTGCCCAGATACCCACCGTCCATCTCTCAGCTCCGTCAAGTCTCTGTTCAGATGTCACCCATGCAATGAGACCTATCCTGCAGATGTTCCTCTGCCTTGCCATTTCTTGGCTCCCTAACCCTGCTCTGAGTTTTTCTAAAACAATTAGCGCTTTCTAAAGTACCGTATAATTTCTTTATATTATGTTCATTAATTTGTTATCTGGGTTCCCTTATATTAGAATCTAAGTTCCATGAAGCATTTCTGTCCCTTTCTTTTTCTTACCAGACCCCATGTGTTTGGTATATGCCAGGCATTTCATAAATGTTTGTTGAGTGAATAAATGAGAGACAGCCAAGAGGGGTAACATAGTCTTGCAGGGAGAATTAATGAGATTGGCAGAGTGGCTTGCACAGAATAGGGGCTGCTCCAAACTGAGAGAACACAGGACAGAATGGGAGGCAAGCAGGGGGTAGAGAAAGGCAGGAGCATCCTGGGCCGCAGAAGGAAGCACAAAGAGGAGGAAGGGCTTTGGTGAGAAGGAAAGTAGGGCTCCCAGTGTGAACAAGGCAACTGCCCACCCTGGCCCCTACCCTGCTCGCTCCTGCTGCCCGAACAGATTTGGGCAACCCAGGGCTTGCTGTGGCCAAGGTCTCTCGCAGCCTGGACCATCTGAGCCAGAAGATGCTTCAGGAGCCCCCACAGAATAACCTCGTCCTTGCTGATGGTGCCTCCCCCGTGGACAGGGTCTGAGCTGTTTGGTGGCGGCAGCTCATCCATCCAACGGGACACCCTCATCTATTCCCAGGACACCCTTCGCCCACGAGCAGTAATGCATTCATCTGACAACACAACCCCATTTATCCAGCACACCAGTCCCATTTATCCAGCAAGTACAACCTCATTTGCTAACAGCACTCCATTCACCTGACGGGCCCCCTCATTTATCCAGCAGGACACCCTCATTTATCCTCCAAGTCGGAGGCTCTCCTTCCCCCTGTGGTGTGGCTGTGTTCTCTGATGGTGCAACCCGCCTGATCCAGCAGGACGTCATCTCTCCTACAAGTACACTTCATCCCCTGATAGTACAACCTCATTTATCTAATAATGCAGCCTCACCTTGCCTCCAAGTACCACCTCATTCCTTGACAGTACAACCTCGTTTATCTTCCAGCTCAACCTCATTTCTCCTCCCAGCACAGCTTCATTCTCTGATAGCTCAACCTCATCCAATCTTACTTTTCCAGCCAGAGCCTAGCAGATCTCAGGGCTAGGGAGTGGGGGGAAAAGAGGAGGGGTTTGGAGCAAGAAGAAGGGTCCCACCATTTGCTGTCCCCAGCCTGGCACTATGACTGTATCCGGCAGGAGGGCTGCCTGGCACTATGACTGTATCCAATCTTCCCAGGCCCCTGGACTTTGAGTTCTAGGTTGCATGGTCCAGCCAGTGCTCCACCATTGCCCCCCACCTCCTGTCTGGTCCCCTTGATGGCTAAAGAGAACCCACAGGATGGACTTTTTTTTCCAGCTCTCCAGCAAGGAAAAAACCCCACCTGATTCGATTTGTAGCATTTGCTGGTTTCTGTGGTATGGATATTCCCATCATAGCCAATTTTAAGCTGGCAGCATGATGTCACTGAGCACAGAACTGGGAAGAAGTTCTCCCTGATCAGCTCTCACGAGCCAGTGCAAGCCCACTCTCACACACCACTGGCACACACTCACATACCAAGGCGGGAGAAGGGCACCACCTACCACGTGCCAGACGTAAGCTAGATTCTTTAGATATGTTTCTTCTGTGAATTCTAAAAACCATCCAAACTGTGGGTTCAGTTCAGTTCAGTCACTCAGTTGTTTACGACTCTTTGCGACCCCATGAATTGCAGCACGTCAGGCCTCCCTGTCCATCACCAACTCCCAGAGTTCACTCAAACTCACATCCATCAAGTTGGTGATGCCATCCAGGCATCTCATCCCCTGTTATCCCCTTCTCCTCCTGCCCCCAATCCCTCCCAGCATCAGGGTCTTTTCCAATGAGTCAACTCTTCGCGTGAGGTGGCCAAAGTACTGGAGTTTCAGCTTTAGCATCATTCCTTCCAAAGAAATCCCAGGGCTGATGTCCTTCAGAATGGACTGGTTGGATCTCCTTGCAGTCCAAGGGACTCTCAAGAGTCTTCTCCAACACCACTGTGGGTAGGTAATGCTATTTTATGAAGTGGGGGTGGAGAGGGGAACTAAGGCTCAAGTAGGTTAAATGACTCCTGAGACCACAAAGCTGGGAAGTGATGGAGCTAGGTCTGGGTCTCAGGGCTGTTGTATTCCAAAGCCAAGGTTCCTCTCACTCACATCCGTAATGAGGTGGGGAATGCTGCCCTGCTGCCCATCTCAGTGGCCATCCCTGCCTCGATTCTCAAGCCCAAGCTTCCTGGCTTTCATCAGAGACAGGAGACCCAAGTGTTATACTGCCCACCCATAACAGGGCTCTTCCCTGGTGGCTCAGATGGTAAAGCGTCTGCCTACAATGTGGGAGACCTGGGTTCGATCCCTGGGTTGGGAAGACCTCCTGGAAAAGGAAATGGCAACCCACTCCAGTACTCTTGCCTGGAAAATCCTATGGAAAGGGGAGCCTTGTAGGCTACCATCCATGGGGTCACAAAGAGTCGGACACGACTGAGTGACTTCACTCACTCACCCATAACAAGCCCTGTGCTACCCCCTGGCCTCTAGTACCGAGGGGATTCCAGGACTCTCCCAGTTCAGTCCTGGATCTTGTGTCCATCCATCCAACCTAAAACCAGGCATGGTTGCCTCTCCAGGTTCCATTGCTGACCAAGTTTCCGACTGGCCCCGCCCTCAGGAAGCTGGCCCCACCTACCCAATGGGGATGTGACCCAGCTCCTCCCTTTGGTGCCTCCCAGAGCCGAGATCACCTGTGGGGCTGCATGAGTGCTCTGATTCCCTCTGTGACTCCTATTTCCTCTCTCCCTCCTTCCTTCCCTCCCTTCCTGCATGAAGAAGTACTGAGGGCTAGAGTTGGAATCCCAACCTCTTCCATGTGACCTTGAGCATCTCCTGTAAAAGACAGTAACTATCCCAACATCCATGGGAAAGGGAGTGGGGCCGGGAACTGCACGACATCCCACATCTTATGGAGTCCCTGTCTCAGGCCCAGGAGCAACCCTTGTACCATCCTAAATCCCCCACCCACCTCTGGCCCAGGAACACACCTGACTCAGAGAAAGCCACAAAACTGGGCGTGGGGAAGCCAGGTGAGGAGGAGAGTCTCTTGCTCTGCTGCCTGGAGTACTCAGTCCAGACAGACTTCCTGGGAGAAGGAGTGACCTAGATGACCTCAGAGCCCTGAGGCCACATGCAAACCCTTGGTACTAGGGTCTGCAGGGAAGGAGGGGTGGAAGGGCAGGCAGGAGCATCAGAGCCACAGGTGTTGACAGGTGAATGGCTTGGAGTCATTAGTGGAACAGAAGTGGGCAGCCAGGGGCCAGGAGGAACCAAATAGCAAAAGCAAGGCAGGAGGTCAAGAGACAGGCCCTGGCATCCCCCAGCCCTGCCACCCCAGAGACAACAGAGCCCACACACTCAGCCTGGACAGCAAACGAGCCAACAGCTGGAGTCCCAGCTCACCCCTACTCAAAGACCCATGGCTCCTCATCCCCCAGGGCTTGGGTCCAACTCCAGACTGACAATCAAGGGCCTCGGATGCTCTCCAGCCTCGTCACCTCCATTGCTTACACCCATCTGGAACTCCAGCCACCCTGGATATCTCACATTTCCTGCCTTCGCACAGTGTTCCCTGTGCCCTTCTCTCTCTCTCTGTGCAACTGGGTCCTCCTCTATCAAGGCGAGCTTTGTGGTGTCTTTCCCCTCTGCAAGCCCCAAAGATAACTATTCCCTCCCGATTTCTACTGCAAAAATCTACCTGTGCACTAGAGTGTAATTGTGGATGAGTCTGCCTCCCAACTTGAACTTTGTGGGCAATCCTTGGCTTACGGTAAGTCAACACATAGGTTGGAACTTTCAGCAGCCATGAACCACTCAGGCCTAGCAACTTTGCCATTTCTGTTCCGCCAAACCTCAGGCTGAAGTTCCAGGTATTGGCTCCTCCTCCTCCTCCTGGTTTTTCCTCCAGTTCCTGGTGCCTCTGCCACCTTCCTACTCTCTGCTGACTCCTCCGGAGACTTCAACAAGTGGAGAAGGAAAGACACTACAATTTGCTGAGCATTCACGCACATGCTGCACTCAGCAGTTTAAGTCTTACTGAGTATCTGTAACAAACCTCTGAGTTGGTTTATTATCCTGATTTTACAGAGGAGAAACTGAGGCTTCAGGGAACAACCGACCCACTTACCAGGGGGTAAGTGTTGCGGCAGGAATTCACACCAGGGTCTGTGCTCTTCCACCTACCCTGAGACACCTCTAGGCGAGCCTACGCCAGACAGAAACTCTCGTGGGGAAAGGGCACCAGGAACTGCCACGCTGGCTCAGCAATGCCTGCACAGATCTCCTCTCTCTTCCAGGATTAAAGGGGATCCCCAATTGCCAAGCCATTCAGGCCCCTCCGAGCCCCTCCTCATTCTGATCCCCTCTCTCGCTCTGCGGGCAGCACCTCCCACACCCCTGCCCCAGGCCTTGGGAGCAGCTGCGGTGACCTCACCCAGCCCTGCCCTGGCCCGGCTCTGGGGAGGGCTCAGCAGCTGTGCCCCAGCCCTGCAGGCTGGCTGGGGGGCGGGGGGTGGAAAGGAAGAGTGGGCATGGTGCCAGGAGAACCATCTGCTCTCCCAGGAGCATGGCCACCCGCACAGACACTGGCCTCACCCCCAGAGGCTGCCCTTGGCCCTCTGTCCCCATGCCAAGGGGCTCCAGGAGGCCCAAGCAGCCCACCCAGACTGGGGCACCAGCCCTCATCTGCCGTCTGTCTTCTCCCAGAGCCTGAGAGGTCCTCGCAGGGCGCGTTGGAGCACGAATGTCCACTGAAAAATGAACAAGTTCTCGGGGGCAGAGGCCAGAGGCCAAGGCTGGGTGTGCTGAGCACTGCCCGCCCAGCCCCAGTCTTGCCAAGCCAAGCCAAGAGCAGGCAATCCCCTGGGGGATGGGGGCCTCCATCCCCTCACATCTGCTCAGCTGGCAGGTGCCGCTGGCAGAGGGCAAGCCCCTTCCCCCACAGCCCCAGCTCAGGTTACAAAAGGAGGCAAGGCCAGCTGAGGACAGGGGGAGGGGACAGGAGGGGTGGAGGAGGCCTCACAGCTTCCCAGAGTGTTGGGGGAGGGGAGCTCGGATCCCTAGATGGGACGCAGAGCCAGAGAGGGAAGGACCATGCCCAACGTCACACAGCCTGCCAGTGGGCAAAGAGGAGCCAGCATCTAGGGGCAGGCAGTGCTGAGTTCAAGGGTGACCTTGGGTAAATCACTGCCCTCATTTGTGAAAACACAGGGCCTGAAACCTGCCTGCTTGCCCTCAAGGCCTCAGGGAAAGCTCTGTAGGCTAGGGAGCAGCATATGGAACCTCCTGATACCCTCACACCCCAGGGACAGAAAGGGAGGGACTAGAAGAAGTCTTGCCCCCACCCCCGACACATATACAAGTCAGTGTCTCTCAGGGATCAGGGCCCAGGACCCCCACCCTACACAGGACAGTTATCTCCTTTCCTTTGCCAGAGCGATGAACAACAGTAACAGTATTTGCTCAGATTTCACTGGGGACTTTGATTCATCTTCTATCCTGAATCCCAGTATGAGGCCCACAGTGGGCCTCTGAGCCAGTCTCTTCCCCTGCCCCAACCCTCCATACCATCCTTTCTGCCCAAGTCATCCCTCATCCCCCACAGCTTGGAGTGCCAACTTCCTGGTGTGGCATTCAAGGCCACTCACCAGCCAGCCTCTGCTTGCTTCTCCAGCCTCAAATCCTGCTGGGCTCTGGCTAACATAGCCAGACCCTGTGAGGCTCCCAAAAAATCCTGAGGGTTTAACTTTTTTGCCTCATTCTCTTCCCTCACCTCCAAATACCCACAGCATATTATCTGTCCCTCCATCATGACCCTGGGTCATTTTGATCCTCAGCTTATTTCCCCAGCTGGACCTGCGGGCATTTCGAGGGCAGGGAGCCAGTCTGGTTCCTCTGAGCAGCGCTGCACAGTGGGTGCCCAGTGGGTGTAGGCCTGGATTAAAGTGAGTGGAGGAAGCAGCCATCAGCCCCGGGACCTGCAGATGGAGAGGGGGCTGATGTCAGCTCCCTCCCTCTGCGAGCTCTGGGTTGCAGAAAGGAAGTCAGGATCCCAGAGCCAACCCCCCTGGAAGCCTCAGGGCCAAACTCCAAGGGAAATCAGAGAGACAATGTTGCCGGGGGAGGCCAGCCTGCACTAGCCTGGACAGAGCCCTGGGTTAGGGAGGAATGGCCCAGGGAGTTTCACTTCTGTCACTGCCAGTGGGATACTGAGAGCCTACTTTGTGTCTCTCAGCCTCACTTTCCTCATTTGCAAACTGGGGACAGCAGCAGTACCAGCTTCACAGTTTGCTGTGAAAATTAAATGGGAGCACGCCTGTCATGGCACGTAGTGGTTGCGTCTCCAGCTGGAAGAGTTCTGCGTGTGGCTGAAGCAAAGGTCAGAAGACGAGAGGGGTGAGTAATGTGGCTGGAGAGGTTGACTGGGGCCAGGAGGGCAAGACCTGGAGTGGCTGAGGCGCAGGACGGGTCCCTGTAAGAACAGCACACGTGGTCTCACCTCCCCCACCAGACAGGGAACTAGCAGAGAGCAGGGACTGTGACTTTCCAGTTCCTCATGGGCCAGCGCCAAAGAGGCCTGCCCAGGGTTCATCCGATGACTGTCCCCCTCCCTCCTGCAGCCAAACGCTCTGTGGCAGAGCACTGGAGAGGTGGCGGGGTGGGAGTGCTTTCAGTCCCTTGAAGCTGACTGCATGGGGCTCAACTCCCTGGAGGACCCACAAAGAGTGGGGAAGAGAGGTGCGGGCTCAATCTGAGCAGCCTGCTTGGAGGAGAAGGTGGTCCACCCTGGGAACAGGAGACAGGAGGGACAAGCAGGAGTCAAGGAAGATACCATCTAAGGCATCAGTTCAGAATCTGACCTGTCACCAGACAGACCTGTTAAAATACAGATTTCAAAGCTCACCCGCGGACAGCCTGATACAGAGGGTCTGAGACAAGGGCTGCAGACTGTACTACCTAAAAGCTTCTAGGTGACTCAGATCATCAGCCAGCTCTGCCAACAACTAAGGACTTAAGGCAGGATTCTCAGAAAGACACACTGGGTTTCAGAATCACCTAGTAGGTAAGTTTTTGTTAAAATACCCAAGCACCTGCCTAGTTTCTGAGGGATGTCCCCAGGGATCAGCCCCTGAGAGTGGCTGAGAAATGAAACTCCCCTGAGCCCCACGCAGCAGGCTTGGCGAGCAGGTGACAACGGCAGTGGTTTGGGCTGACAACTCCAGCGTCAGGTATAAAGATGGCAGCGTGAGGGCAGTATGGGATCAGAGGCAGCAGGGAAAACGGGAGCGAGGGCAGGGCCTGGACAAGGCCAGCAGAGGGCCCAGGGGCCCGAACAGAGCAGTTTGGGCTCGGCTGGCTCCCAAGGGAACTGAGTAGCTCTGGAGGGTTCTGGAGTGAGCATGAGTGAGCCCTGGGGCAGGAGGACTAGTTGGGATGTGGGCTGACACTGCACTGGCATTGGGAGATGGTGACACATGGTAGAAACAGACAGGTCTGCATCTAAACCCAGGCTCAGCCTCGTTTCAGCTCTGCTGCCTTGGCAAGAGACTTGCCTTGGAAGAGACTTCGTCTTTTCCTCAATTTCTTCAGCTGCAAAATGGGGCTATTATCACATACCTGGCAGGACCCAGGGAGGATGAAATGGGAAGATTTATGTGAAGTGCCCAAATGACTGCCTGGCACCCAGGAGTTAATTCTCTTAATTCTTGTTCCCCTTCCCACAAGAGGCACCCCTCTTAGAGACCAGAAAGGTTTCTCTGCAAAGATGGAGGCCCTGGGGGTGGGGAGGGTGTGGGAGGCCCCTCCCGCACAAGCCACCTGGCCCCCCTCCCACCTCCACATATGGGTTGGGGGGTGGGGAGAGGCAGCAAACAGCCAAACCCTCCCAAACAGGAGTTGGTTTCCATGGTAACCAGGGTGCCAGGAGGAAGGGGGGCATTCCAGATCCAGCTGTCCCCCCTGAGCACCCTACCCGGGCCCCAGAGCCTCCACTGATGCCCACCTAACACCCTGGACCCCCATCTGCCTGCTCTGGGGGGACAGCTGGGACTGCCAGAGCACTCCCTTCACTGTGCTCAGAGTATGTCTGCCACCTGGGTACCACCAGGGGTAGGCAGCCCCAAACAGGAGTCCCCAGTTCAAGTCCATCCACACTGCTACTCACCTGCTTCCACCCATGAGAAGCCCCATCAGTACTCTGCGCCCCCAGGCCCAACTAACCCATCACGGTTCTTAGAACCAGAGGGTTTATCCAGTTACAGCCCCCAAAAGGGCCAGAGACTGGGTCCCGAGTTAAGGCCCTTTGGCTATGGATGAGAACACAGAGGACCAGAACGGGAGAGAGCTTTGCTCCAGTTCAACACACTCGAGATGAGGGTCCCCTACAGGGACTCTCCCCACCCCTCACCCACTTCCAACTCCATAACTCCAACAGACCCTGAAGGGCTGAGCTAGGACACCTGGAGCAATGCTCCAGAGAGATGGGCCATGGCCAGAGAGAAGGAAGAAAGGCCTAACCACCCAAAGGTCTGTCTGGCAACAGAATGGGCAGCACTGGAGGCTGCAAGCTCCTAGCACCTAGGAGTGTGTGAGAAAGGGAGTAATCTAGGAAGGAGGCTTGACAGCAGGTAATGGGCTCCATGACTCCCCAGTTCTCCTGGAGACGAAAGTCAGACTTGGATGTGAAAGGAGTAGGCACCAACGTGAACCTGTTTCTTGGGGACCCATCCACAAGATGGTAGGCAGGCTACAGGCTCAGATAGGGAAGGGGTGCTGAAGAGTCAGCTGCGAGGTACGGGAGACAGTGGCGGAGGGGCTCTCCCTGCCACAGCCATACCCTAGAAGCCCGCGACCATACCTGCACTCCTCACAAGGCACGGAGGGGCTTCCAAAGCTCTTTGGATCCCATTTAGCGGCCACCACCAGCTCCACTCAAAGAGAAGAGAAGGTGGGCTGCTAGAAACAAGCTTGCCCCCTTTCCAAATCCCTCCCCACCCCAGCCCTAATGGCACGGGAGGAAACACGTGAGTTTGGGGTGTATAAGGGGGTTCAGTTCCCAGGTATGCCAGTTCTTAGGGAGGTGATCCTAAGGCAAGTCACTTCTCCACCTCGGAAAGTGGGATGCTAACACCAGCCTGGACCCGTGGGCGCTTACTCCCCAGCCCTCTGAGCCCTTCCCCTTCTCTAGCAGAGCCCCTCCACTCCATTCAGTCCTAAAGCTGGGTCCTCAGGGCCTGCAGACAGGGGAGCCCCAACCCGCAGAAAGTGGGGGCTGCGGGGGGGGGGACGCTGAACTTTCGAACCTCCACACCCCCCTCCCCGCGCCGTTCATTACCTTAACAGGAGTTAAAAATAACCGTCTCATCTCTTTAAATTAGTCTGTCTGCAATTACCGCCTGGCACGGCGCTGCCCGCCATCGTCCCGCTGGAGCGGCGCCAGGTGGCAGGCGGGGGCCCTCACCCTGTCTGTCGGTCTGTCTGTCTGCCTCCGGGTCCGCCCCTCCTTCTCCCCGTAGAGGTGCAGCTATCCCAGGGGCCTCCTGGCGGCCCTGCCTCTCGAGCTCCCCAAGTTGCTGGGAGGGGCGGCCCAGGGGGGCCACGCACACGGCTGGCAGGAGTGAGGGGGCTTCGTGGAGCAGAGGACTGGGAGGGGATGGTGGGGTGGGGGAGGGGCGCCGGGAGGCCCGGGAAGCCGGAAGGGCCCGCCGCGCGCCAGCGCTCGTGGGTGGGTGTGAGCAGGTGGCCGTGGGAGTCTGCCGGGCGTGCCAGCAACTGTGCCAGGAGCGGCTGGCACGGGCTCGTGCCCAGGAGGCGGGCAGCTGCCAGCCCCCCGCTCGTGCAGCGCGGGGGGTGAGGACACCCCCCAACCCGGGCTCACACCGCCTCCTCCCACACCCCCACCAGCCCTCGGGGCTGGGGATCCCCGGAGGACAAAGGAGGAGGAGGGAGCCCTGCTGGAACGGGCTGCGGGGAGGAGAGAAGGGGGAGCCCTGCAAGCAAAAAACTGCTCAGCCGGGCTGCCGGGCTGCCGCAGGATCCTCCTCCTGGCCTCAGGGAGCAGCCCCCCCCCTTCTAGACCCCACCCCACCTAGGACCTACTGGCCAGCCTGGGTGGGATCGGGGCGGGTGGGGGGCACCACCCCTCCTGACCCCACCCCACAACAGCCAAGGTGCTCCAGGCACTGAGGGAGAAGGGAAGTCCCCCTCCACTGGGCGCCTCCCCTACCCGTCCTGGAGACAGGAATGGGAGGCACCCAGGCCTGACCTGAAAGCTCCCAGGGGAGCTGGCAGCCAGGAAACACAAAAGCAGGCAGAGCAACTCCAGGGGTGCTAAGTGGAAGGAGCAGCAGGATCCAGAGCAGCCTGGAAGGCTTCCTGGAGGAGTCCAGCACTAGGGAAGGAGGGGCTAGAGTATCAAAGGAAGTGGGAGACCCTCCTTGGATGGTAAGGGACAGGGAGGCCTGCTGGCACGCTACAGTCCATGGGGGTAGCAAAGAGTCGACATGACTTAGCGACTGAACAACAATAACAACCTGGATGCGGGATAGCCACGCTTCTGGACCCTGTAGAGGGAGGCAGACTTCCTGTCCAACCTTGGCCGGGACCTGGAGACCCTATGCCCTGATGGCAACTCTTCCAGCCTCTCCGGCACCAAGCCCAGTCTCTCTTCGGGCTTTAGCCTGCTGGGTGCCTTGTGCCTGCTGTTGATCTTGCCTCCTCCAATTCCTCTCTGCAACACCTCTGAACTGTCATCCCACATCCCTGGTTGGGCCACAGGGCAAAGGTCAAGCCTTTCCTGATCTGGCCCACTCAGCCTTTCCCATGACACAGCCCTGCCACCTCCAGGAGCCCTTAGTTCCAGCCTGGCACGCCCAACAGTCTCCCAAACCCAGCGTATGAATTCCACCTCCCTGTCTTTGCATACGCAGTCAATATCCCTTGGAAGTCTTTCCCCCCACTTCTACCCGCCCTCCCCACCCAGTGAAGAAAGACCAGATCAAGTGCCATCTTCTCTGGGAGGGCTTGCCTGGCTCCCCAGGGGATCTACCCGCTTTTACCACACCCCTGTCCCCCAGCCCTGTCCCCCCCGCCCCCACTCCCCAGCCCTTCCTGCCTGGAAAACTCAGGATT
>SJYT01058269.1:5083-17962 GCA_006410635.1 Cephalophus harveyi | reverse complement strand
CCTGCCTGTAAAACTCAGGACTTGGGTAGCCCTGATGCATCCTGAAGGTAGGTCCAATGCCTCCCCCACTGGCCCCCCCACTCTATCACAGGGTTCAGTACACCGCAGGGGCTGAAGGGCAACCCTTATGTGGGGGAGGGGAGGGAGGAAGGAACAATGGGTCCCTGGCCCCAACCCTGGCACCTGAGGTGTCCCACAGGCTCTGTAACCAGAGGGTGGCTGGGAGTTGGGAATGGCCCCTCCACCCAATCCCTGGAGGGACTGACTGGGAATGGGGGAACAGGTGGTGGGAGGGGCAGGAATGAGAGGGGAAGGAGGCTCCCTGGGGAGCTGGATGCGGGTGGGATAGAAAGAGGACAGCCATTGAGGGGATGAGACGGGAAAGGCCAGAGGTCTCTCTGAACAGCCCTCCTCCGCTGCTGCGGGGGTCTCTGCCAGGGTCTAGGTGAGGAGCCCACGCCTGAGGACCCCTCACCAATGCCCCAGCCGAGGGCAAGGCTTCCTGAGCCCAGGCACAGGGAGAAGAAGCAGTGTGTCCCCAGCAGTGTGGTGCAGAGGAAACCGCATCCAACGGGCAGGCGGGAGGCCTGGGCCATAATCCAGAGCCTGCCACTCACTGATGACCTGAGAAGAGTCCCATTCCCTGCCAGGGCCTCAGTCTCACAGTCTGCAAAATGAACTCATGGGACTATATTATCTCCAAGTACCTTCCCAATCCCATCCTCAGATTAGATCCATCCCTGTTTGAAAGCTGCCAGTGTCCCCCTCCCACAACCAGGGCAAGCAGGACACTACTCCAGAGGCTCTGGGTCCCTGGAGGGAGACACACCTAGATTGGAATCCAGCCTTCCCATCTACTGACTGTGACCTTGTGCAGTTTGCTTCTCCAGTTTGTGCCTCAGGGCCCAGTTCTATAAGTAGTGACAGTAAAACCCACCTCAGGCAGTGCAGAGGGCATTAAAGGTCACCTTTAATGGACACCTGCAGAGGACACCTGGCACAGATGCCTGAAGCTGTCTGGCAGAGGGCTTGGCCCTGAGACCCTCAGTGCACTGTAGTTTTTTCCCGGGTTCAAGACTCATGTTCCCTCTTGCCATCTTCCCCATCATCCCTAACCCTTCAACTCCAACTGGAGGTCCGCCTCCTGCAGGAAGCCCTCCTGGCTTGCTCTGACTCACAGTATCCTCCCTGGTCTCAGCACCCTCTGCACCATCCACTCACTTCTTTACTCTTTTACCAGATATGCACTGTGTAGCTCCTGGTGCCAGGCGCTATGCTTGGTGCCATGGACACAAAGATTGATCTAACTACTGCCACTGTTTTCCAAAGAGGGTGGGGAAGGGAAATGAGACAGGACACAAAAGGCTAAGACTTATGACAGGTAGGGAGAGGACCAGAGATGAGGGAGTACTGAGCTAGCTAAAAGGGGTTAGGGAAGGCTTCCTGGAACAGGTGTCTGAACTCTGTGCCCTTGACGACAGGGACTATCCACAAGGAGAAGCGAAGGGTGGGACAGTGCAGGGGAGGGAGGTGGGAGCAAAGTACAGGACCCACTTAGGAGGAACAAGTGTTCTGCTGGGGGCTGAGCCCACGGGGACCAGCTAAAGGATGGAGAGGAAGACTCAGGCCTGCCACTCCAGCCTGCATCCCCACCCAGCAGTGGCCAGAGAGACAGAGGAGCTGCCAGCATAAAGCCTGAGAGCCATGCGCTCCCAGGTCAACTCCCAGGTCAGCAGAGCTGCTGGGCATCTCGCGCTGTTCCTGTCCACAAGCCTCCCCTCCTCCACTGGCACACCTCCTTCCCCTGACCCTGCCTACCACCACCAGCCACAGCCCCTTGCCTCCATTTAGGCATGTCTCCCTCATAGAGACCCCCTCTTCCACAGGGAGCCTGGCAGCTTACAGGTCCTAGGCATGGCCTGACCACCCCCACCCGCCAGCCTCCTCTCCTCCAAAGGCATCGACTATCCCCATCCCCCAACAAGTTAGCCAGGGGAGGGTCGGGAGGCCACAATCCAGTCAAGACCCTGTCCTCTCCCAAGATGGCTCCCCCCTTTCCAGTGGTTGGTACTGAGGCCTCCCTGGGGTGCCCCTCCCCCTTCCCCCACCCCCAAATGCATCTGAGCTCAGAAAATCAGGGAAGTGGAGACAGACAGCCTGGGGTGGGCACAGACAGATTCCCAGGTCCCAACACCCTGCCCTCACACCAGCAGGGGTCATCACCAGCCCACCATGCTGATCCAGCCGGGAGGGGGGTGGGGGGGACACACGGACAGCAGCTGCCACACGGAGAACTCAGATCACCTGACCAGTTCCCCACCTCAGACTGGCTGGTGCCCTAGGGTGAACTCCTGGCACTACAGAAAGAACTGTGGGCCTAGGGTCGCATTCCTCACCCTGAAGCCAGCTTCAGGAAGGGCAGTGGGAAAGATTTGGGAGGAAAGCAGCCACTGGCCGCAAGTCATTATTTCAGCTCTTTAAGGAGGGTGCCCTGGTGGAGAGGGTAAAACAAGAGTAACACAAAGCAAACTCGGGCGGGTAACAGAGGGGTCCCCAACGTCTGAGGCCTGAGAATAGGTTCTTCTGCTATGCCCCCAAGGATGGGGTGAGGGTATGCCTCAGAGGTGCCTCAAAGTGGCAGTCGCTTGTCACCCCACCAAGCCTCCCACCCTGCATCCAGGGTATGCACACAGCTGCTCCCAGTACGCCCCCGCCTGTCGGCCGGCCGGCCCCACGCCCTGGGCACACACTCTGTGACCCCTGGGGATGCCCCAGGGTTTCCCTCCAGACCGCCCACCGGGTGCCCAGGGACATCTAGCAGCCCTTGGAAGCCCCAGCCAACGGCTCTAGCACCCTTTCCCAGCCGGACGCCCCCACCTTCCAGCCGGCCGAGCTGTTGCTGTCGCCTTTATCCTTGAAGTAGGGCACGTAACGGACCATCCAGTCGTAGATCTGCGAGAGCGTGAGCCGCTTGTCCGGGGCGCTCTCGATGGCTTTGGTGATGAGGTCGGCGTAGGACAGGTTCCCCCACGCGTTCCGCCGGGAGCTCTTCGCTTTCCGCAGCGGTCCGACCTCCGCGCCCAGCGGCGGCGCTGGGGCCATCGGCGGGGCCGTGGCCCGGCGCTCCGGCCCGCAGTCCTCGGCGCCCTCGGCCACCCCCGAACCCAGCGCTCCGTCCTCGTCGCCGACCAAGTCGGGCTGCGGCAGGGGCCAGGTACACGAGCGCGGCCGGCTCTGCGGCGCGAAGTCCGGGTCCACGTCCACCTGATGCGCTCGCAGCTTCGCTGCCATGGTCCCGCCCGGCTCGGGCGAGGAGGGGAGGGAGATGTGTATAAGAGACAGTCCCTGGGGTGCCCCTCCCCCTTCCCCCACCCCCAAATGCATCTGAGCTCAGAAAATCAGGGAAGTGGAGACAGACAGCCTGGGGTGGGCACAGACAGATTCCCAGGTCCCAACACCCTGCCCTCACACCAGCAGGGGTCATCACCAGCCCACCATGCTGATCCAGCCGGGAGGGGGGTGGGGGGGACACACGGACAGCAGCTGCCACACGGAGAACTCAGATCACCTGACCAGTTCCCCACCTCAGACTGGCTGGTGCCCTAGGGTGAACTCCTGGCACTACAGAAAGAACTGTGGGCCTAGGGTCGCATTCCTCACCCTGAAGCCAGCTTCAGGAAGGGCAGTGGGAAAGATTTGGGAGGAAAGCAGCCACTGGCCGCAAGTCATTATTTCAGCTCTTTAAGGAGGGTGCCCTGGTGGAGAGGGTAAAACAAGAGTAACACAAAGCAAACTCGGGCGGGTAACAGAGGGGTCCCCAACGTCTGAGGCCTGAGAATAGGTTCTTCTGCTATGCCCCCAAGGATGGGGTGAGGGTATGCCTCAGAGGTGCCTCAAAGTGGCAGTCGCTTGTCACCCCACCAAGCCTCCCACCCTGCATCCAGGGTATGCACACAGCTGCTCCCAGTACGCCCCCGCCTGTCGGCCGGCCGGCCCCACGCCCTGGGCACACACTCTGTGACCCCTGGGGATGCCCCAGGGTTTCCCTCCAGACCGCCCACCGGGTGCCCAGGGACATCTAGCAGCCCTTGGAAGCCCCAGCCAACGGCTCTAGCACCCTTTCCCAGCCGGACGCCCCCACCTTCCAGCCGGCCGAGCTGTTGCTGTCGCCTTTATCCTTGAAGTAGGGCACGTAACGGACCATCCAGTCGTAGATCTGCGAGAGCGTGAGCCGCTTGTCCGGGGCGCTCTCGATGGCTTTGGTGATGAGGTCGGCGTAGGACAGGTTCCCCCACGCGTTCCGCCGGGAGCTCTTCGCTTTCCGCAGCGGTCCGACCTCCGCGCCCAGCGGCGGCGCTGGGGCCATCGGCGGGGCCGTGGCCCGGCGCTCCGGCCCGCAGTCCTCGGCGCCCTCGGCCACCCCCGAACCCAGCGCTCCGTCCTCGTCGCCGACCAAGTCGGGCTGCGGCAGGGGCCAGGTACACGAGCGCGGCCGGCTCTGCGGCGCGAAGTCCGGGTCCACGTCCACCTGATGCGCTCGCAGCTTCGCTGCCATGGTCCCGCCCGGCTCGGGCGAGGAGGGGAGGGAGATGTGTATAAGAGACAGTCCCTGGGGTGCCCCTCCCCCTTCCCCCACCCCCAAATGCATCTGAGCTCAGAAAATCAGGGAAGTGGAGACAGACAGCCTGGGGTGGGCACAGACAGATTCCCAGGTCCCAACACCCTGCCCTCACACCAGCAGGGGTCATCACCAGCCCACCATGCTGATCCAGCCGGGAGGGGGGTGGGGGGGACACACGGACAGCAGCTGCCACACGGAGAACTCAGATCACCTGACCAGTTCCCCACCTCAGACTGGCTGGTGCCCTAGGGTGAACTCCTGGCACTACAGAAAGAACTGTGGGCCTAGGGTCGCATTCCTCACCCTGAAGCCAGCTTCAGGAAGGGCAGTGGGAAAGATTTGGGAGGAAAGCAGCCACTGGCCGCAAGTCATTATTTCAGCTCTTTAAGGAGGGTGCCCTGGTGGAGAGGGTAAAACAAGAGTAACACAAAGCAAACTCGGGCGGGTAACAGAGGGGTCCCCAACGTCTGAGGCCTGAGAATAGGTTCTTCTGCTATGCCCCCAAGGATGGGGTGAGGGTATGCCTCAGAGGTGCCTCAAAGTGGCAGTCGCTTGTCACCCCACCAAGCCTCCCACCCTGCATCCAGGGTATGCACACAGCTGCTCCCAGTACGCCCCCGCCTGTCGGCCGGCCGGCCCCACGCCCTGGGCACACACTCTGTGACCCCTGGGGATGCCCCAGGGTTTCCCTCCAGACCGCCCACCGGGTGCCCAGGGACATCTAGCAGCCCTTGGAAGCCCCAGCCAACGGCTCTAGCACCCTTTCCCAGCCGGACGCCCCCACCTTCCAGCCGGCCGAGCTGTTGCTGTCGCCTTTATCCTTGAAGTAGGGCACGTAACGGACCATCCAGTCGTAGATCTGCGAGAGCGTGAGCCGCTTGTCCGGGGCGCTCTCGATGGCTTTGGTGATGAGGTCGGCGTAGGACAGGTTCCCCCACGCGTTCCGCCGGGAGCTCTTCGCTTTCCGCAGCGGTCCGACCTCCGCGCCCAGCGGCGGCGCTGGGGCCATCGGCGGGGCCGTGGCCCGGCGCTCCGGCCCGCAGTCCTCGGCGCCCTCGGCCACCCCCGAACCCAGCGCTCCGTCCTCGTCGCCGACCAAGTCGGGCTGCGGCAGGGGCCAGGTACACGAGCGCGGCCGGCTCTGCGGCGCGAAGTCCGGGTCCACGTCCACCTGATGCGCTCGCAGCTTCGCTGCCATGGTCCCGCCCGGCTCGGGCGAGGAGGGGAGGGAGATGTGTATAAGAGACAGTCCCTGGGGTGCCCCTCCCCCTTCCCCCACCCCCAAATGCATCTGAGCTCAGAAAATCAGGGAAGTGGAGACAGACAGCCTGGGGTGGGCACAGACAGATTCCCAGGTCCCAACACCCTGCCCTCACACCAGCAGGGGTCATCACCAGCCCACCATGCTGATCCAGCCGGGAGGGGGGTGGGGGGGACACACGGACAGCAGCTGCCACACGGAGAACTCAGATCACCTGACCAGTTCCCCACCTCAGACTGGCTGGTGCCCTAGGGTGAACTCCTGGCACTACAGAAAGAACTGTGGGCCTAGGGTCGCATTCCTCACCCTGAAGCCAGCTTCAGGAAGGGCAGTGGGAAAGATTTGGGAGGAAAGCAGCCACTGGCCGCAAGTCATTATTTCAGCTCTTTAAGGAGGGTGCCCTGGTGGAGAGGGTAAAACAAGAGTAACACAAAGCAAACTCGGGCGGGTAACAGAGGGGTCCCCAACGTCTGAGGCCTGAGAATAGGTTCTTCTGCTATGCCCCCAAGGATGGGGTGAGGGTATGCCTCAGAGGTGCCTCAAAGTGGCAGTCGCTTGTCACCCCACCAAGCCTCCCACCCTGCATCCAGGGTATGCACACAGCTGCTCCCAGTACGCCCCCGCCTGTCGGCCGGCCGGCCCCACGCCCTGGGCACACACTCTGTGACCCCTGGGGATGCCCCAGGGTTTCCCTCCAGACCGCCCACCGGGTGCCCAGGGACATCTAGCAGCCCTTGGAAGCCCCAGCCAACGGCTCTAGCACCCTTTCCCAGCCGGACGCCCCCACCTTCCAGCCGGCCGAGCTGTTGCTGTCGCCTTTATCCTTGAAGTAGGGCACGTAACGGACCATCCAGTCGTAGATCTGCGAGAGCGTGAGCCGCTTGTCCGGGGCGCTCTCGATGGCTTTGGTGATGAGGTCGGCGTAGGACAGGTTCCCCCACGCGTTCCGCCGGGAGCTCTTCGCTTTCCGCAGCGGTCCGACCTCCGCGCCCAGCGGCGGCGCTGGGGCCATCGGCGGGGCCGTGGCCCGGCGCTCCGGCCCGCAGTCCTCGGCGCCCTCGGCCACCCCCGAACCCAGCGCTCCGTCCTCGTCGCCGACCAAGTCGGGCTGCGGCAGGGGCCAGGTACACGAGCGCGGCCGGCTCTGCGGCGCGAAGTCCGGGTCCACGTCCACCTGATGCGCTCGCAGCTTCGCTGCCATGGTCCCGCCCGGCTCGGGCGAGGAGGGGAGGGAGATGTGTATAAGAGACAGTCCCTGGGGTGCCCCTCCCCCTTCCCCCACCCCCAAATGCATCTGAGCTCAGAAAATCAGGGAAGTGGAGACAGACAGCCTGGGGTGGGCACAGACAGATTCCCAGGTCCCAACACCCTGCCCTCACACCAGCAGGGGTCATCACCAGCCCACCATGCTGATCCAGCCGGGAGGGGGGTGGGGGGGACACACGGACAGCAGCTGCCACACGGAGAACTCAGATCACCTGACCAGTTCCCCACCTCAGACTGGCTGGTGCCCTAGGGTGAACTCCTGGCACTACAGAAAGAACTGTGGGCCTAGGGTCGCATTCCTCACCCTGAAGCCAGCTTCAGGAAGGGCAGTGGGAAAGATTTGGGAGGAAAGCAGCCACTGGCCGCAAGTCATTATTTCAGCTCTTTAAGGAGGGTGCCCTGGTGGAGAGGGTAAAACAAGAGTAACACAAAGCAAACTCGGGCGGGTAACAGAGGGGTCCCCAACGTCTGAGGCCTGAGAATAGGTTCTTCTGCTATGCCCCCAAGGATGGGGTGAGGGTATGCCTCAGAGGTGCCTCAAAGTGGCAGTCGCTTGTCACCCCACCAAGCCTCCCACCCTGCATCCAGGGTATGCACACAGCTGCTCCCAGTACGCCCCCGCCTGTCGGCCGGCCGGCCCCACGCCCTGGGCACACACTCTGTGACCCCTGGGGATGCCCCAGGGTTTCCCTCCAGACCGCCCACCGGGTGCCCAGGGACATCTAGCAGCCCTTGGAAGCCCCAGCCAACGGCTCTAGCACCCTTTCCCAGCCGGACGCCCCCACCTTCCAGCCGGCCGAGCTGTTGCTGTCGCCTTTATCCTTGAAGTAGGGCACGTAACGGACCATCCAGTCGTAGATCTGCGAGAGCGTGAGCCGCTTGTCCGGGGCGCTCTCGATGGCTTTGGTGATGAGGTCGGCGTAGGACAGGTTCCCCCACGCGTTCCGCCGGGAGCTCTTCGCTTTCCGCAGCGGTCCGACCTCCGCGCCCAGCGGCGGCGCTGGGGCCATCGGCGGGGCCGTGGCCCGGCGCTCCGGCCCGCAGTCCTCGGCGCCCTCGGCCACCCCCGAACCCAGCGCTCCGTCCTCGTCGCCGACCAAGTCGGGCTGCGGCAGGGGCCAGGTACACGAGCGCGGCCGGCTCTGCGGCGCGAAGTCCGGGTCCACGTCCACCTGATGCGCTCGCAGCTTCGCTGCCATGGTCCCGCCCGGCTCGGGCGAGGAGGGGAGGGAGATGTGTATAAGAGACAGTCCCTGGGGTGCCCCTCCCCCTTCCCCCACCCCCAAATGCATCTGAGCTCAGAAAATCAGGGAAGTGGAGACAGACAGCCTGGGGTGGGCACAGACAGATTCCCAGGTCCCAACACCCTGCCCTCACACCAGCAGGGGTCATCACCAGCCCACCATGCTGATCCAGCCGGGAGGGGGGTGGGGGGGACACACGGACAGCAGCTGCCACACGGAGAACTCAGATCACCTGACCAGTTCCCCACCTCAGACTGGCTGGTGCCCTAGGGTGAACTCCTGGCACTACAGAAAGAACTGTGGGCCTAGGGTCGCATTCCTCACCCTGAAGCCAGCTTCAGGAAGGGCAGTGGGAAAGATTTGGGAGGAAAGCAGCCACTGGCCGCAAGTCATTATTTCAGCTCTTTAAGGAGGGTGCCCTGGTGGAGAGGGTAAAACAAGAGTAACACAAAGCAAACTCGGGCGGGTAACAGAGGGGTCCCCAACGTCTGAGGCCTGAGAATAGGTTCTTCTGCTATGCCCCCAAGGATGGGGTGAGGGTATGCCTCAGAGGTGCCTCAAAGTGGCAGTCGCTTGTCACCCCACCAAGCCTCCCACCCTGCATCCAGGGTATGCACACAGCTGCTCCCAGTACGCCCCCGCCTGTCGGCCGGCCGGCCCCACGCCCTGGGCACACACTCTGTGACCCCTGGGGATGCCCCAGGGTTTCCCTCCAGACCGCCCACCGGGTGCCCAGGGACATCTAGCAGCCCTTGGAAGCCCCAGCCAACGGCTCTAGCACCCTTTCCCAGCCGGACGCCCCCACCTTCCAGCCGGCCGAGCTGTTGCTGTCGCCTTTATCCTTGAAGTAGGGCACGTAACGGACCATCCAGTCGTAGATCTGCGAGAGCGTGAGCCGCTTGTCCGGGGCGCTCTCGATGGCTTTGGTGATGAGGTCGGCGTAGGACAGGTTCCCCCACGCGTTCCGCCGGGAGCTCTTCGCTTTCCGCAGCGGTCCGACCTCCGCGCCCAGCGGCGGCGCTGGGGCCATCGGCGGGGCCGTGGCCCGGCGCTCCGGCCCGCAGTCCTCGGCGCCCTCGGCCACCCCCGAACCCAGCGCTCCGTCCTCGTCGCCGACCAAGTCGGGCTGCGGCAGGGGCCAGGTACACGAGCGCGGCCGGCTCTGCGGCGCGAAGTCCGGGTCCACGTCCACCTGATGCGCTCGCAGCTTCGCTGCCATGGTCCCGCCCGGCTCGGGCGAGGAGGGGAGGGAGATGTGTATAAGAGACAGTCCCTGGGGTGCCCCTCCCCCTTCCCCCACCCCCAAATGCATCTGAGCTCAGAAAATCAGGGAAGTGGAGACAGACAGCCTGGGGTGGGCACAGACAGATTCCCAGGTCCCAACACCCTGCCCTCACACCAGCAGGGGTCATCACCAGCCCACCATGCTGATCCAGCCGGGAGGGGGGTGGGGGGGACACACGGACAGCAGCTGCCACACGGAGAACTCAGATCACCTGACCAGTTCCCCACCTCAGACTGGCTGGTGCCCTAGGGTGAACTCCTGGCACTACAGAAAGAACTGTGGGCCTAGGGTCGCATTCCTCACCCTGAAGCCAGCTTCAGGAAGGGCAGTGGGAAAGATTTGGGAGGAAAGCAGCCACTGGCCGCAAGTCATTATTTCAGCTCTTTAAGGAGGGTGCCCTGGTGGAGAGGGTAAAACAAGAGTAACACAAAGCAAACTCGGGCGGGTAACAGAGGGGTCCCCAACGTCTGAGGCCTGAGAATAGGTTCTTCTGCTATGCCCCCAAGGATGGGGTGAGGGTATGCCTCAGAGGTGCCTCAAAGTGGCAGTCGCTTGTCACCCCACCAAGCCTCCCACCCTGCATCCAGGGTATGCACACAGCTGCTCCCAGTACGCCCCCGCCTGTCGGCCGGCCGGCCCCACGCCCTGGGCACACACTCTGTGACCCCTGGGGATGCCCCAGGGTTTCCCTCCAGACCGCCCACCGGGTGCCCAGGGACATCTAGCAGCCCTTGGAAGCCCCAGCCAACGGCTCTAGCACCCTTTCCCAGTTCCTCGGGATTCCTCTCCAGTCGGTGACGGGTCCTAAGTTGCCATCTGGAGCCAAAGCTAGAACCTGAGGTTTCCTCTCCAGTGCTGGCATGGAACTTGGGGTTTCTCTGGAGTTTTGCAAGGGGAGTCAGGCCTCTTCTCCTGTGGTTGCATGCACGTGGGCTGTCCTCCCGAGCTGTAGCTGCAGTGTCAGGCTTCCCTTTGACTTGACCACGGGATCTTTGTCTTTCCTTCATGATGCCACAGGCTTGTGTCATGAGCCACCGTGGTGTGAGGCGATACGCAGGTGACACTCGACGTAGTGCAGGGAAATCAGGTTCATCTGGAGTAGACTGAGACATCTGGGGGACTTGTAGCGTGTTGGCACTACCCCTGGAGATCTCAGCTTTCCTGTTGAGAGCTCTACCTCTTGAGATGTGACGGGAGCGTCGGGAATCCTTTGCGGACGAAGCAGAGATAAAGACCCTAATCTCGAGCTCACTAGGGAAACGAGGCTCCTCCTGAGGTGTGCCGGGACCATTAGTGTTCCTCCCGCGTGGGGACTGGTATGTCGGGGAACTTCTTGAGTTGCTGCACGGGTGGGAAAGACTCTTGCGAGGTTCAAGTGCAAAGGCGTGATTTCCCTCGTGATGCCACAGCAGAAAAGGGCCTCATCTCGCCTGCAGGGGAGAGCCTACTGGTTTCTCTCGAGTTGCAGTAGGTCCCTCTCGAGTTACAACGGGGACCTCAGGGATCCGCTGGCGTGGCCTCAGGAAAGACCAGTCTTAATACAATTTGCAAGGGGCCCCACGGGATTCCTGTTCATTCAGTGTCGGGTCCTAGGTACTCGTCTGGAACTGCAGCCAGAACCTGAGGTTTCCTCTCCAGTGCTGACATGGATCGTGGGGTTCCTCTGGAGTCTCCACAGGAGAGTCACGACTCTTCTCAAGTGGAGACATCCATGTCTGTTTTCCTCCCAAGCTGTAGCAGCAGTGTCAGGCTTCCCGATGAGTTGACACAGAGATATGTGGCTTTCCCTCCAGGTGCCACAGGGCTTTCGCAGATGCCACCATGATGTGATTCGATGCTCAGGGTGACCTTCGAGGCAGTGCAGGGAAATCAGGTTCATCTTGAGTGGACTGAGACATTTGTGGGTCTTTTGGAATGGTGGCAAGATCCCTGGAGTCCCTCTCGACTTTCCTGTTGAGAGCACACCCTCTTGCTCTGCCACGGGAACGCCAGAATCTTTTCCTGTCAAAGCAGAGAAAGGATCCCTCATCGGGAGCAGAGGTGGGGGAAGGGGGCTCCTCTTGAGTTGTGATGGGACCCTCAGTGTTCCTCTCGAGTGGAGATGGTTATGTCGGGTAGCTTCTTGGGTTGTAGCAAGGCTGTGAAGGACCCATTTGAGGTTCAGCAGGGAAGGTCGGTTTTCTCTTGGGATGCCACAGCAGAAAACGGCCTCATCTCGCCTGGAGGGGAGAACCTCCTGGTTTTTCTCGAGTTGCGGCAGGTCCCTCTCGAGTTACGATGAGGACATCAGGGACCCGCTAGCATGGCTTCAGGAAAGACCAGTCTCCATACGAGTTGCGAGGGGACCCTCGGGATTCCTGTCCAGTCAGTGTCGAGTCCTAGGTACTCGTCTGGAAAAGCAGCCAGAACCTGAGGTTACCTCTNGGAGAACCTCCTGGTTTTTCTCGAGTTGCGGCAGGTCCCTCTCGAGTTACGATGAGGACATCAGGGACCCGCTAGCATGGCTTCAGGAAAGACCAGTCTCCATACGAGTTGCGAGGGGACCCTCGGGATTCCTGTCCAGTCAGTGTCGAGTCCTAGGTACTCGTCTGGAAAAGCAGCCAGAACCTGAGGTTACCTCTCCAGTGCTGACATGGATCTTGGAGTTCCTCTGGAGTCTTCACACGAGAGTGAAATCTCTTCTCAAGTGGAGACATGCACGTCCGTTTTCCTCCCAAGCTGTAGCAACAGTGTTAGACTTCCCTATGAGTTGACACAGGGATCTGTGGCTTTCCCTCGAGGTGCCACAGGGCTGTCGCAGAAGCCAACGTGGTGTGATTCGATGTTCAGGGTGACCTTCGAGGCAGTGCTGGGAAATCAGGTTCATCTGGAGTGGACTGAGACCTTTGCGGTTCTTTTGGAATGGTGGCACGACCCCTGGAGTTCCTCTCGACTTTCCTGTTGAGAGCACGCCTTCTTGCTGTGCCACGGAATGCCAGAATCCTCTCCTGTCGAAGCTGGGAAAATATCCCTCATCGGGAGCAGAGGAGGGGGAAAGGGGGCTCCTCTTGAGTTGTGCTGGGACCATCAGTGTTCCTCTCAAGTGGAGATGGTTATGTCGGGGAACTTCTTGAGTTGTAGCAAGGCTGTGAAGGACCCTTGGAGGTTCAGGAGGGAAGGCTGGTTTTCTCTTGGGATGCTGCAGCTGAAAACGGCCTCATCT